>JAVIAB010000159.1:23951521-24551521 GCA_032433765.1 Megaustenia siamemsis
TTAAAAGGTGCATTATTTTTTTTCTATGAAGGTAAAGAGTCACGGGCGTAATGCTGACCACGTTGCTCGAAAAAGTAATGTACGGAAGGTCTGTAAAAATGATGGTCACCAACATCGAATACGCCCCCTTACGTGACGGGGCAGTTTTACTTTATTCATTAGGTGATCTTATTATATTTCTTAGGATTTGTGTGTCATGTTCGATATTTCGAGGGTTAAGAGAAAAATGTGCTGCAGTTTAATACACAGTGTGGGGACTGGTTGGTCTCAAGGCAAGACGCCGCCTCGAGACAGAGAGGTTGTGGGTTCAAATCCTGACTGCACTAGTTGGGATTTTTATTTACGATTTCTCTCGTGTGGTAACCACCCCTGGTCTCAGCAGCGAGGTCTGGCTTGTAACGTCAATTACACATGGACGGAAAAAAATATGAGTTTCTCCAAAGAGGGAGTTTTCTGCCTGTACGACGAGGGACCCCTGTGCACACTGCTACCAGGGAAAAAACGGATTAACACCAAAATTCAACTTCTAGTCTCAATGGAACTTTGTTAACCTTAGACGGAAGATGTACAACAGAGGTGAGATGAAGAATAGCTTAGGCAAAAGCAGCTTTCAAAAAAAAAAAAATGAGGAAGATACTGTGAAATCCATTTTTGACAATAGAAACAAGAAAAAGAGTTCTTAAATGTTATATAGAGCCAGCCTTAACATATGGATGCGAATCATGGACAGTAGGAGAACAGACAAGAAACTCACTGGAGTCTGCTGAAATGTGATTTTACAGAAGAATGTTGAGAATACCATGGATAGCTAAGAAGAGTAATACAAATGTTCTGAAAGAGGCCAAAGCAAAAGGAGAGCTAATTTCCAATATTAGGAAGAAACAATCATCATATTTGGCCATGTAATGAGAAAGGAGATAGCTGGAATATATTGTAAAACTGGGAAAATTGAGGGTCCAAGAGATAGAGGGAAGCAAAGGGAAAAGATAGCAGACAGCTTAAGAGAATGGCTTGGCAGAAGGTCAACAACAGAAATGATAAATAACTATCGAGATCGAAAGTTGTGGAGAGACATGATCACCTACGCCAGCAGCGTAGATGATGATAAGCCTTTTTGGATTTCGTCAGAAGTAAAAGCTGACGAACGAAAAAAAAAAATTCTGAGGAAGGTCGTTTGTAGGTTCCAACGACATCATCTTTTGTTGTTTTGTTCTATCTAGTACAGCTGTCATAATACACTATATTCACACATTGCTATTTATTTTTAAATCGAAGGGCTGAGAGGATTTTCCCGAAAGCCCCCCCCCCCCCCCAAGCTTGTGACGTCTTCAGCTATGTTAGCTACAGACAGCAGACGTCATTTTCCCCACAATCGTCGCTGCTCGCAATGCAGAAAACGTCACAACCTTTGGGCGGTTCCCCTCAGCGGGCAGGCATTCAATCTAGGTGGTAATGGTTCACCTCGTTCCTGCAATGTTTTCACTTGATTTCATTCTCGCTATCGTGGGGGGGGGGGGGGGGGGGGGGTGGGGGGGGGGGGGGGGGGGGGGAGGTGAAATAAAAACTCAGCCCAGAAACCTAGTGGCGACAGCTAAGGACAAGTAGCCTTTATTCTATGGTCCTATATGCCCCCCCCCTCCTCCGACCAGAAATGGGATAATGCTATAACGTGAAGAATGTCTTTTTCTAAGCACTTCTTCAACGCCCCAGTAAGTTGAAGGGGCGTTAACTGTTTGTTTAGTCTGCGTCTACATTGGGCTTATATTCGCACAAACAAAATCTGCGACAACACAGATGAGAAAGATGCAGTCATCTATACAGACGGATCTGTAAGACGACACCAAAGAAGTGCATGGGCATTTACATCACACTCGGCAGGCAGAATAGTCAAAGAAGACAGTGGTGCATACGTCGTGACCACGAGTAGCATGACAATGGAGGTGATGGCAGTGACCAAGGCATTCAAATGGTTAGAGTCACAAGACTACATCCACGCATGTATACTGAGTGATTCGATGAGCATGATAAAAATAGTGGAGGCGGGCTCTGTACGCATGCAATGGGTAGAGTCGTTGCAGAAATCCAAAATACGTAAGGTCACCTTTGTCTATGTCCCTGGACATGCGGGAATACGGGAAATGAAAGGGCGGACAGGTTGGCTAGCTGCGCTGTCGTTGAGGACGGGCAACCAATGGATCGGGCGGACATCATCAATGCCCTCCGAGATGTGGGAAGAGCACAGGACTTCGACAAACACAGATCCACGTCACTTCTTCGGATGATGGAAATGGGAGTTAAGTTGGGCACAGCCAGAAATGAGAAACTTGGTGGGCGTGTAAGAAGACTTATCAACCAACATAGAACTGGAGTCGTCAGTCGCTGGACACTGAGGGAATTGCTGAGGAGGGGATCTGAGCACCTATGGACATGTTCGGAGTGCAATGATGATGACCCGCAAATAACTCACTAACTCGCACAAACTAAAACAGTGATGGACGTACATGAAAGTTGCGTTGACGTTTAAAGCAAGCTGCGATACTTGCGTCTTCGGCCCAACACATCCGACTTCAGTCACGTTGTTTAGGTCCGTGTTATGACTTCAAAAGGGGATTTGCTGGACTCATATTAGGGCCAGTGCTAAAAGGCACATGCTATAAAAAAAATAAAAAAAAAATATATATATATATATATATACATATAATGTGACGTCACACACCCACATCAGGTAATCTACGTCAATTACCTCCCTTGAGGTTATTTATTATATTTCTTATTTATAACAGTTAAATTTCAACACCATTCTATTTTTGTTTAGCCCGCTTTAATATTATTATTATTTTAATGAGAAACACGCAAATGAAACCCCCAAACTCTACCTGTGGTGGAAGTGAACGTGTTTCGCAATCATATCTCAAAGATAAAGTCAATCATAGCCTCCCTTGCCAGGCAGACGACAACAGTGGAGCTCTTCAACGTGGTCGACCCCAGGCTGATCTCTCTCATTCTATTAATTTTTTAGTTTCAGTTTACCGATTGCGAGCAAATAAATACTGCTACAGTTGGAAGCTATTTGACAAATTATTTTCCTATCGTTTGTGAGCACAGTTAGTTATCAGTCGCATCGATGGTTAGATTTCATTGTGGATTATTCAGTAGCGGAGGTTGCCTGCCTGTGTTGTAACGAGGTTGTGTTGTGTGTATTTTTTATGTTGTTGTTTCTTACGTTAGAAACATGAAACCTTGTACTTGGCTACTACTGCGTTAAAAAAAGAGTTTAAAAATGATATACATACAGATCCTAGCTCAATAGTTAATAATACACGCATTTAAACAGAACTGAGCAAATTTGCAGTAGGTGATAGTGTGATAATTGCCAGCATGATGAAGTTAGTTTGTGGAGTAGTTGGCCTCCTATACTAAACTGAGTCGAGGGAAATACATTCTGCGTTACGGGTTACGTTCTCTCGACTCTTGTTTGTACGCCATTTTAGTAGTGAGAGTGCCCCAGTAACCTCTTGCACCAAAGAAAAAAAAAGTAAAACATGTTTTTATTGACATGCCAACGTGATTTCTCATAATTTAGGAATTAACTGATTGACCGAGTAGCTTGAAAGTTTGAAAGTAAAACTAGAGTGCAAATTGCTTATACTATACTTATAGTATAACTATAACTGCAACTCAACTGAACATTATTAATTCAGTTTGAATTTGTAATTTTTATTTAATAAAAATATATTGTTTAAAAAAATGTTTTCTAATTAAATTAATTTAATAGAGTGCGGTTTAATATCGTAAAAAGAGGGGGGGGGGGGGGGAAGAGAAGGGGTACGGTCAATTTCGAACTATTGTTGATGTACCTTCCCTGAACGGTACATTTTACAATAGTTTTTTTTTTGGGGGGGGGGTGTGTGTGTGTTTACGCTTGTTGATTGTTCCACTATTGTATGATTGTTTATAATGTGCTACCCTAAGTTACCTTGTTACCTCTTGCAACATGAAGCAAGTTGCAAAGCAACTACACAGGCAGAAGTTGTTGGATCATTTATAGCACGTTTGGTGGGGAAAAAAAGTGTAAGCCAATAGAATTTAAGGAGGTGAATACAAACATATTTATACAAAATTAGTCAAATATCACACCAGTCTATGAGAACTATACCAGCTAGGGAACAGATAACTTGAAAAAAAGACACATAATTGATAATGTATTTAAGTTTCATTGAATAATACTTAGAAAATAAAACAATAATTATCTACTAGACATATAAACATGTAAATAATATGTAATACACATAAATAAAAAAAAAATAATAGCAATGGCAAAAGCAATTTCAGCAACAGGAAAAATAGAATCACATTGAAGCAAAGGTAAAGTCCTAGTATAGTGTAGTGTCTTTCTGGTCTGAGTAATGTCCCCTTAGACTTTATTTGGTCATTATGTCCGTACACTTTATTTGGTCACTATGTCCGTACACTTTATTTGGTCACTATGTCCGTACACTTTATTTGGTCACTATGTCCGTACACTTTATTTGGTCATTATGTCTGTACACTTTATTTGGTCATTATGTCGTACACTTTATTTGGTCATTATGTCTGTACACTTTATTTGGTCATTATGTCCGTACACTTTATTTGGTCATTATGTCCGTACACTTTATTTGGTCATTATGTCCGTACACTTTATTTGGTCATCATGTCCATACACTTTATTTGGTCATTATGTCCGTACACTTTATTTGGTCATTATGTCTGTACACTTTATTTGGTCATTATGTCCGTACACTTTATTTGGTCATTATGTCCGTACACTTTATTTGGTCATTATGTCCGTACACTTTATTTGGTCATTATGTCCATACACTTTATTTGGTCATTATGTCCGTACACTTTATTTGGTCATTATGTCCATACACTTTATTTGGTCATTATGTCCGTACACTTTATTTGGTCATTATGTCCATACACTTTATTTGGTCATTATGTCCGTACACTTTATTTGGTCATTATGTCGTACACTTTATTTGGTCATTATGTCCGTACACTTTATTTGGTCATTATGTCGTACACTTTATTTGGTCATTATGTCTGTACACTTTATTTGGTCATTATGTCCGTACACTTTATTTGGTCATTATGTCCATACACTTTATTTGGTCATTATGTCCGTACACTTTATTTGGTCATTATGTCCGTACACTTTATTTGGTCATTCTCTAATCTGTTATAAGAAGACCTCTGGGTTATGAGTACCTAGCCATAAACCTTGTTGACAAACATAAATGGGAAGCAGTTGATACATTAAAATATGTGCGGTCAACCAGGGAAGATCACTCATTTAACAGAAATACGCTAAACTAAGACTTTAGGTTACCAAATCAAATAATTATCTATCTATTGACCTTTCGAGCCGTAGCTGGCCCATAGGGCGTAGACCAAGATACACCTTCTCCTATCTGAATTTTTGTTCTTGCAGTTTTCTTTTAAAGATATTTTATCAAATCTCGCCATTTGTCTCTGTTCTGTGCAAGCAGCTCTATCTCATTGAGGGAGCCGAATCCTGCTGCTCTTGCCTCTCTCATCAATGTTCTTCTCAGTGTCTCCTTGGGTCTTCCTCTTTTTCTCTTACCTGTTGTTTCCCATATGAGGGCTTTCTTTGCTATTCGGTTATTATCTCTTCTCATCACGTGTCCAACATAAATCAAATAACACCACAACTAAAATTATGAAAGGTATAATGTTATATCTACTCAGCATTCCTGACATTTATAGTGCAGGAGCACAAACATTAAATAAGGGAACAGAGCAGAAAATCAAAACCTTTGAAACGGGTGTCCGGTTAGCGCAATCGATAGGCGGTTGGCTTACCACGGCAACAGCCGGGGTTCGTACCCTGGCGAGGACACCTGGGTTTTACTAATTCCCTAAAAATTAGTACCTCTGAAGTCGGAGTAAATCTGCCTGCATGGCGAGGGGCATCCTGTAATGGGATAAAACAGACTTTACACGCAAAATTCAGTCCCACAAAATTGAGTGGGTGGGACTCAAAATTGAGTGGGTGGGACTTCGTCAGAGGTCAAAGCTGACGAAAGCGAACGAACGAACGAACAAAACCTTTGAAATGGGCATATATAGGAAAATTGGGGGAATTTTAAAACTGAAAATGGAAAAAAAAACTACTTAACACAACTGAAATAAGACAACTGATATTTTTAGGACAGAAACAATACACCACTGAAAGTTATCTTGGGATGGCAGACACAAGGTAGATGAGGCAGGGGCAGACCAAGACTAAAGTGGACTGGTGACATGAAAAGGTGGATAGATGAGCCTATGACAATGTGCACTATTAAGACAAGAGACACAAGAAAATGTCACTCCATGGTAGCCAACCTTTCACGTGGAGACATCATCCAATGAATGAATGTTTGTGATTAGAATGTAAAATACTAACTAATTTAAAAGTGAAAACACTTGGACTCATTGTGCCATGCCATCCTTTCACCATTCATCATCCAATGAATGAATGTCTGTGATTAGAATGTCAAATACTAACTAATTTAAAAGTGAAAACACTTGACTCATTGTGCCATGCCATCCTTTCACCATTCATCATCCAATGAATGAATGGTAGCCAACCTTTCACCATTCATCATCCAATGAATGAATGTCTGTGATTAGAATGTCAAATACTAACTAATTTAAAAGTGAAAACACTTGGACTCATTGCGCCATGCCATCCTTTCACCATTCATCATCCAATGAATGAATGTTTGTGATTAGAATGTAAAATACTAACTAATTTAAAAGTGAAAACACTTGGACTCATTGTTCCATGCCATCCTTTCACCATTCATCATCCAATGAATGAATGTTTGTGATTAGAATGTAAAATACTAACTAATTTAAAAGTGAAAACACTTGGACTCATTGTGCCATGCCATCCTTTCAATTCCTTCAGAACACAATCTATCTCTCTGGTAGTTTGATCATATAACTTTCTAAAAATATTCAACTCCAATGTTAAGTTAGTCCTTTTATATTTCTGTGAAACATGGAGAACAACAAAAATGACAATCGTGAAGATATGAACCATCATTAATGGTTGCTTACGCTGAATAAAAGGATGGTCTGATCAAGTAATATTAATTTTCATAATTTCATTAAAGAGCCAACATTTCTGATTAAGTAACACTAATTTTCATTCAAGAGCCAACATTTCTGATTAAGTAACATTAATTTTCATTCAAGAGCCAACATTTCTGATTAAGTAACATTAATTTTCATTCAAGAGCCAACATTTCTGATTAACATTAATTTTCATAATTTCATTCAAGAGCCAACATTTCTGATTAAGTAACATTAATTTTCATTCAAGAGCCAACATTTGTGATTAAGTAACATTAATTTTCATAATTTCATTCAAGAGCCAACATTTATGATTAACATTAATTTTCATAATTTCATTCAAGAGCCAACATTTATGATTAACATTAATTTTCATAATTTAATTCAAGAGCCAACATTTCTGATTAACATTAATTTCATAATTTCATTCAAGAGCCAACATTTCTGATTAACATTAATTTTCATAATTTCATTCAAAAGCCAACATTTCTGATTAACATTAATTTTCATAATTTCATTCTCAAGAGCTAACATTTCTGATCAAGTAACATTAATTTTCATTCAAGAGCCAACATTTGTGATTAAGTAACATTAATTTTAATAATTTCATTCAAGAGCCAACATTTGTTATCAAGTAACATTAATTTTCATAATTACATTCAAGAGCCAACATTTCTGATCAAGTAACATTAATTTTCATAATTTCATTCAAGAGCCAACATTTTTGATTAAGTAACATTAATTTTCATAATTTCATTCAAGAGCCAACATTTCTGATTAAGTAACATTCATTTTCATAATTTCATTCAAGAGCCAATATTGTGATTAAGTAACATTAATTTTCATTCAAGAGCCAACATTTCTGATTAACATTAATTTTCATAATTTCATTCAAGAGCCAACATTTCTGATTAAGTAACATTAACTTTCATTCAAGAGCCAACATTTCTGATTAACATTAATTTTCATAATTTCATTCAAGAGCCAACATTTCTGATTAAGTAACATTAACTTTCATTCAAGAGCCAACATTTGTTATCAAGTAACATTAATTTTCATAATTCCATTCAAGAGCCAACATTTCTGATTAAGTAACATTCATTTTCATAATTTCATTCAAGAGCCAATATTTGTGATTAAGTAACATTAATTTTCATTCAAGAGCCAACATTTCTGATTAACATTAATTTTCATAATTTCATTCAAGAGCCAACATTTCTGATTAAGTAACATTAACTTTCATTCAAGAGCCAACATTTCTGATTAACATTAATTTTCATAATTTCATTCAAGAGCCAACATTTGTGATTAAGTAACATTAATTTTCATAACTTCATTCAAGAGCCAACATGATTAAAAGTTGATGCTTAAAATGGTGGTTTATTAAGTTTTCAGTTACACAATTTTCTTCATCTCATTATCATTAAGTACCGGGCCTGCTGCCGTAGGTGATTTCTATCTTGACAGTTATTTATCATTTCTGTTGTTGACCTTCTGCCAAGCCATTCTCTTAAGCTGTCTGGTATCTTTTCTCTTTTCTTCCCTCTATCTCTTTGTCCCTCAATTTTCCCAGTTGTCACAATAAATTCCAGCTGTTCCCTTCTCATTACATGCCCAAAAAATGATGATTGTTTCTTCCTAAAGGAGGAAATTAGCTCTTTTTTTTGCTTTGACCTCTTTCAGAATGTTTTCATTACTCTTCTTAGCTGTCCATGGTATTCTCAAAACTCTTCTGTAAAACCACAATTCTACAGTCTCCAGTGATTCTCTTGTCTGTTGTCCATGATTCACATCCATATGTTAGAACTGGCTCTACATAACATTAAAGAACTCTTCTTCATCTCATACTTGTCATATTTAAAGGTAAACCCCTTCACCTCACCAAAATAGTTATACAGATGGGGAGACAATCTGACATGCTCCATTCTTTCTCTCCCTGATCCCACTATCGTGTCTAGTATTGGGATGTGGAGTAGGGTCTTGATCAGTTTAGATTCACTCATCTTGGTGTGAGCAATCAGCTGTGAGTCACTGACTGTATTCATTCCAGGTGCTGTAGAACAAGTTGGGTCCTATATCATCATGTGCCATACCGGTTGGCATAGGCGATCATGTCCTACCATAATCTTCTATCTACAGTTCATCGTATCAGTTCTGTTGTTGACTGTTTTCCATGTCATGACACCAAGTTATCCAGTATTTTCTCTCTTTGTCGTCAGCGATCTCTCTTTCCTTTTATTTTGCCAGTTGTAACCAAGTATTCCAACTTTCCTCTTCTCATGATGTGCCTGAAAAATGTTGATTGCTTCTTTCTGATGTGGGTCCTATATAGTTGTCTTTTAACAAGAGCCACAGTTGCCAAGAGGTTCGTGTGTTCTCCACTAACCAAACGGGTCTGGGTTAAATTCTTAAATTTTGAAACATTTTTCAGGCTGATGGGGCTGCAATACTTACCCAGGCCTTAAAAATGGGTACCAGTTAAAATGTGCAGTTAGTCATTGAACAAAAATATCTTGATCCTTCCCAAACATAGCAATGGTCTCGTAGTGTTTTTGCCACCTTTCTCTATTCTTGGTGAGTTATTTGATCTTATCTAATGAGTCTATGCCTGCCGACTTTGCTTCTCATGTAAGTGTTATTTTTAATGTCTCTCCAGGTCTTCCTATTTTTGTATATCCTGATGTTTCTCATAGAAGAGCCTGTTTTAGAATTCTCTTGTTGTCTATTCTCAAAAAGTGTCTGACATATGTCCATCTTGCACCGGTTACATACCATCATAAGGAACAGATAATCAAATCAATCATTACATCACAAGTCCCAAATCAGGATACCTTTCATAATATGAATAGATGGGAACAAGTTATCATTATATGCTTCAGAACAGGGCACAATCGACTCCATAGTCACATGTATACAAAATTCAAGATCGGCACATCAACTACTTGTACATGTGTACAGGCGACCTAGACTGCTGAACACATACTTCAAGACTGTACTGAGTATAGTAGACTGAGGAAAATCCATTGGCCCATAGATACAACACTACAGACAAAACTATATGGGTCACTGCAAGAATGACAAAAGACAGTAAAATTGATAAAGGAAACGACATTGCACTTATGGACAATACTTCGGGTGAATGAAACATAGTTGGATGGTTGGATCTATCTTCTATACCTAATGGTAGATGAGATCGTTGTAATGACCAAAAGTTATTCCACTAACATCATATTTCCCATATATCATAAGACATGCTTGATACCTTTACTTATTACTTGTTAATAATGAGAGAAATAAATTAAAAGTAAGATATTTTGGGCTGTAACTGATTAAAAGTAAGATATTTTGGGCTGTAACTGATTAAAAGTAAGATATTTTGGGCTGTAACTAATTAAAAGTAAGATATTTTGGGCTGTAACTAATTAAAAGTAAGATATTTTGGGCTGTAACTAATTAAAAGTAAGATATTTTGGGCTGTAACTAATTAAAAGTAAGATATTTTGGGCTGTAACTAATTAAAAGTAAGATATTTTTGGCAGTAACTAATTAAAAGTAAGATATTTTGGGCTGTAACTAATTAAAAGTAAGATATTTTGGGCTGTAACTAATTAAAAGTAAGATATTTTGGACTGGAAATTCTGGTCTCTGGTTAGTGCTTGCTTGCGTTCGCCCGATGACTAAAGTATTCTAGAGTATTCTAGTAGACTACATAATTACTCTTCATCATCCGCCCTTAAAAGGACGTTAAGTGGGTGTGTCTGCGTTGTGTTGTGGTTTACAGTATAACTGTGATATTTGCGCCTTTCGGCCCAAAACATCCGACTTCAGCACGTCTCTGCGTAGTGAGATCTGATGTCTAGCCCTCTGTGGGTAGTGAGATCCGATGTCTAGCCTACTCTGGGTAGTGAGATCCGATGTCTAGCCCTCTCTTGGTAGTGAGATCCGATGTCTAGCCCTCTCTTGGTAGTGAGATCTGATGTCTAGCCCTCTCTTGGTAGTGAGATCCGATGTCTAGCCCTTTCTTGGTAGTGAGATCTGATGTCTAGCCCTCTCTTGGTAGTGAGATCGGATGTCTAGCCCTCTCTTGGTAGTGAGATCTGATGTCTAGCCCTCTCTGGGTAGTGAGATCTGATGTCTAGCCCTCTCTTGGTAGTGAGACCTGATGTCTAGCCCTCTCTTGGTAGTGAGACCTGATGTCTAGCCCTCTCTTGTTAGTGAGACCTGATGTCTAGCCCTCTCTTGGTAGTGAGACCTGATGTCTAGCCCTCTCTTGGTAGTGAGACCTGATGTCTAGCCCTCTCTTGGTAGTGAGACCTGATGTCTAGCCCTCTCTTGGTAGTGAGACCTGATGTCTAGCCCTCTCTTGGTAGTGAGACCTGATGTCTAGCCCTCTCTTGGTAGTGAGACCTGATGTCTAGCCCTCTCTTGGTAGTGAGACCTGATGTCTAGCCCTCTCTTGGTAGTGAGACCTGATGTCTAGCCCTCTCTTGGTAGTGAGACCTGATGTCTAGCCCTCTCTTGGTAGTGAGACCTGATGTCTAGCCCTCTCTTGGTAGTGAGACCTGATGTCTAGCCCTCTCTTGGTAGTGAGACCTGATGTCTAGCCCTCTCTTGGTAGTGAGACCTGATGTCTAGCCCTCTCTTGGTAGTGAGACCTGATGTCTAGCCCTCTCTTGGTAGTGAGACCTGATGTCTAGCCCTCTCTTGGTAGTGAGACCTGATGTCTAGCCCTCTCTTGGTAGTGAGACCTGATGTCTAGCCCTCTCTTGGTAGTGAGACCTGATGTCTAGCCCTCTCTTGGTAGTGAGACCTGATGTCTAGCCCTCTCTTGGTAGTGAGACCTGATGTCTAGCCCTCTCTTGGTAGTGAGACCTGATGTCTAGCCCTCTCTTGGTAGTGAGACCTGATGTCTAGCCCTCTCTTGGTAGTGAGACCTGATGTCTAGCCCTCTCTTGGTAGTGAGACCTGATGTCTAGCCCTCTCTTGGTAGTGAGACCTGATGTCTAGCCCTCTCTTGGTAGTGAGACCTGATGTCTAGCCCTCTCTTGGTAGTGAGACCTGATGTCTAGCCCTCTCTTGGTAGTGAGACCTGATGTCTAGCCCTCTCTTGGTAGTGAGACCCGATGTCTAGCCCTCTCTTGGTAGTGAGACCCGATGTCTAGCCCTCTCTTGGTAGTGAGACCTGATGTCTAGCCCTCTCTTGGTAGTGAGATTCGATGTCTAGCCCTCTCTTGGTAGTGAGATCCGATGTCTAGCCCTCTCTTGGTAGTGAGATCCGATGTCTAGCCCTCTCTTGGTAGTGAGACCTGATGTCTAGCCCTCTCTTGGTAGTGAGACCCGATGTCTAGCCCTCTCTTGGTAGTGAGATCCGATGTCTAGCCCTCTCTTGGTAGTGAGATTAGATGTCTAGCCCTCTCTTGGTAGTGAGACCTGATGTCTAGCCCTCTCTTGGTAGTGAGATCCGATGTCTAGCCCTCTCTTGGTAGTGAGACCTGATGTCTAGCCCTCTCTTGGTAGTGAGACCTGATGTCTAGCCCTCTCTTGGTAGTGAGATTCGATGTCTAGTCTTTGGGTAGTGATATATGATGTCTAGCCTTCTCTGATGAACACAAAAAAAAAAAAACAGGAGATTTCGTGCACTTTCTGTGAATTTTAAAGAACCATTGACAAAAAGTTGAAATGAGTATGCCAAAATGGCAGCTGCCAGGGCAACACTGTTAAGCAAATCTACCAACATTGAAGACAGAAGTGTGGGACCAAAAAGGCGAATATACTGCTGCCTTTGTTTAAATTAGCTACTCAAGGCACCTACCTCCGCTTAATGGGAGAACCTTAAGAAAAAGATGGTAAATGTGTATGCCTGTAATGGGAAGGTGAACACACAGCAATGGCAGAATCTCTTCGAGTTCGATGAAGAGAACGTCATTTTCTGCGGAGGCTTTAATGCTAGAGGAAACCAGTGGGGTAACGTCATAACCAACAAGCAGGGAGAAGACCTAGAGAACGCGCTAGTGTCAGTCGATTTAGTGTGCTTGAATGATGGAAGGGCAACAAGAATGGCCACTCGAACAGGGGACTCTGATAGTGTCATAGACCTTGCACTGGTGTCTTCCATCTTCGCACCGGGTTGCAGGTGGAGTGCACTGGGGTTCCACGGAAGTGATCACTATCCATGTGTCCTCCTAATTGAGAAAAGCAGAAATAGAAGCCAGAAAAGAAAGCTCCACACATTCCACTATGAGAAAACAGACCAGGACGTCATTAGGAAAATCAGACATAGGAAACAGAGCGCCCCTCGTAGGAGGCAGGAGAGATGGGCGCAGCCACCCTGGTAGAACTCGAGGATGCTTGGCGGAGCAAGAGACAAATGGCCAAGACATGTCAGAAAGCCAGAAAGAATGGAAGAACACAACCTAAGCTCTTGAAGCGTCTGAAAGTAGAGGTCGACCAAAAAATGATGCACTTTAAACTATGTGCTAAGCATGCTAAGCATGCCAAATGGGATGACTTCTGTAAAAAAAAAAGTGTGCTCAGAAAAATCGCTAGCCACATTCTGAAGCCTTCATCAGAGCATGAATGGCACAACACGACACAGAGGCATACCAGACTTTCAGAGCACAGGCTAGATATGGCACAAATCTGATGAGAGCAAAATGAAGGCCCTGCTTGCCCGCTACATTGAGTAGACGGACCAAAGAAATGAGGCTGTAAGAATGAGGATATGGGGATCGCTGTCAAAATTGTGTAAGGATGTAGTGTTGGAAGAAGATCTCACAATCACAACCGATACCATTCGCACAACACTTAAAAGGTCACACAACACTGCTCCTGGTCCAGATGGTGTTCGGTACGATGACATAGGCGATTTAGCTGACGACCACTTGACAAAACTGGCCAATGAGTTTAATGCCTGAATTCGGAGTGGCCAGATTAAGGAGTGGCTACACAGCTACTTACTACCGCTACCGAAGCCAAACAAGGACCATTCTCAGATCAGTGCCTACAGAATAATTACAATGAAGAACACTGCGGACAAGCTGCTGGAGAAAATAGTTGACCGTGTCCTCACTTGTCGCCTTGAACAGAAACGCACATTCCCACCCACACTCGGAGGTTATAGATATAACAAAGAGACATGGCTCAACACGACAGTCTTTGCTTATGACGTCTTCGAAGGCTTCCACAGACGAGAGGAGACATGTGCTGCTGCTATAGACCTGGAGGATGCATACAATAGGGTACCATTTGAATATCTCATGCATATTCTCCTCAAACTGGCGGTACGCCCCTTCCTCATTAGATGGATCGCCGCGGCACTGTTTCAGAGGAAGGTGATACTCAGATGTGGAAGTTGGTCTTCCGAGCCAACATCCATTTGTCCAGGGCTGCCACAAGGCTCACCATTGTCACCAGTTCTATTTAACGTGTACACAATAACAATCACGGAACAACAGCTGGATGGGAGGGGAAGAACTATGACTTTTGCTGATGATATTCTGGTATATCGACAGGGAAGAGACAGACGGGGAATCGCCTCCACAATGCAAGACGAACTCGATCGCATTTCTTCCTGGTGTGAGGTTTCAGGTGTTAAGTTTGATCGCAGCCTGTATTTTCGTGACCACGTCGACCATGTGATAACAAAATCCCGCAAAGGATTAGCCGCCTTGAAGGTCATGGCAGCTGCCAACATCGAGCAGAGGCTACTTACTCTTCTGTTCCAGGGATTGGTCCTCGCACCAATCGAGTATGCCCTGGCAATTCTTACTGTCAGTACGACTCAAATTGATAGACTGGAGAAAATACAAAATGAAGCCATGCACATTATCTTGGGATGTACAAGGGACACTCCCTGTGTAGCAATGAGGTATCTTCTTGACTTTCCAACCATGGATTACAGAATCAAGATCTGGAGAGCACGAGCATACCTGAAGATTAGTACAGATAAAGAGCATCCATTGCACCACGTGCTCAACACAGGGAAAGATGCTAGGCTAAAAAGAGGCAAATCATGGGTGGGCCGAGCAGAAGATGTCATAAAACAGGTCTGTGGGCTTACCAATATCAGCATTGGTGAGGAGTGGATACCGGTGCCTACGTCTTTCAAGGGACTTTCTCGTGTATTGTCACACTCGACAGGAAAAGTAGGGAACAGAACCCGGTCGTGGTTAATGCTGAGGTCAACGGTCTCATCTGCGATAATACCGATGAGAAAGATGCAGTCATCTATACAGACGGATCTGTAAGACGACACCAAAGAAGTACATGGGCATTTACAGCACGCTCGGCAGGCAGAATAGCCAAGGAAGACAGTGGTGCATACGTCAAGACCACGAGTAGCATGGCAATGGAGGTGATGGCAGTGACCAAGGCATTCAAATGGTTAGAGTCACAAGACCACACCCACGCATGTATACTGAGTGATTCGATGAGCATGATAAAAAAGTGGAGGCGGGCCCAGTACGCATGCAATGAGTAGAGTCGTTGTAGAAATCCAAAATACGTAAGGTCACCTTTGTCTATGTCCCTGGACATGCGGGAGTACGGGGAAATGAAAGAGCAGACAGGTTGGCTAGCTGCGCTGTCGTTGAGGACGGGCAACCAATGGATCGGGCGGACATCATCAATACCCTCCGAGATGTGGGAAGAGCACAGGACTTCGACAAACACAGATCAACGTCACTTCTTCGGATGATGGAAATGGGAGTTAAGATGGGCACGGCCAGAAATGAGAAACTTGGTGGCCGTGTAAGAAGACTTATCAACCAACATAGAACTGGAGTCGTGAGTCGCTGGACACTGAGGGAATTGCTGAGGAGGGGATCTGATCACCTATGGACATGTTCGGAGTGCAATGATGATGACCCGCTAATAACCCAATAACTCAATAACGTTAAGAAAAAGAAAACAAGACAGCACATATAGGATATCAAAGGGAAGTAGCAAAATAAGAACAAAATGTATTCAATACAGGGCGATGTGAATTAATATTTCATTCTTATTTTTAGAGCCATGATATTCTCGCCAACCTGGTGAGAAATTAAAAAAGAAAATATTTCATGTCACAAACACGCTTCACCCATTGAAGTCACAAAAGAAACTTGAAATATTTGTCATACGTGATATTGTTGAGTTTTATTAAGTGTGATTTAATTGGATAATCTCTATTACATCATTGTTAAAATAAAGAAGTAACCTGGAATTCCATTTTTTTGTGTGCGTGTGTGAAAAAAAAGAAACTTCAAAATGATATGTGAGGACTTACGTTAAAGATCATGGGAAACATCTTACAAGTTACTACCAGCTGATACAAATTGATAGGTAAGTTGTATGTGTGTTTGGTCTTAACATCTGAATGTGATATATTTATGTATGTCTGTATATTGTATTTTGATGTTTATATGCTCTGTTAAAACCACCGTTGTAATTTCTTTGTATAATCATGAATCGCCACAGCAAAAAGAGAGCTAATTTCCAATGTTAGGAAGAGACAATCATCATTTTTTGGCCATGTAATGAGAAGAGAACAGCTGGAATATATTGTAACAACTGGAAACATTGAGGGACGAAGAGATAGAGGGAAGCAAAGAGAAAAGATACCAGACAGCTTAAGAGAATGGCTTGGCAGAAGGTCAACAACAGAAATAATAAATAACTGTCGAGATCGAAAGTTGTGGAGAGACATGATCACCTACTCCAGCAGGCATGGTAGTTGATGATGATGATGCTCTGTTTTGTTCATAGATTCTTCTCTCCTTCAACAATCAGCTATTTCTACGTGTTTTGTTCATAGATTCTTCTCCTCCTTCAA
Organism: Megaustenia siamemsis; assembly: GCA_032433765.1. Lineage (NCBI taxonomy): Eukaryota > Metazoa > Mollusca > Gastropoda > Stylommatophora > Ariophantidae > Megaustenia > Megaustenia siamemsis. Next base: position 23,968,458 of record JAVIAB010000159.1, read on the forward strand.
CAATCAGCTATTTCTACGTGTTTTGTTCATAGATTCTTCTCCTCCTTCAACAATCAGCTATTTCTACGTGTTTTGTTCATAGATTCTTCTTCTCATTCAACAATCAGCTATTTCTACGTGTTTTGTTCATAGATTCTTCTCCTCCTTCAACAATCAGCTATTTCTACGTGTTTTGTTCATAGATTCTTCTTCTCATTCAACAATCAGCTATTTCTACGTGTTTTGTTCATAGATTCTTCTTCTCATTCAACAATCAGCTATTTCTACGTGTTTTGTTCATAGATTCTTCTTCTCCTTCTTCAACAATCAGCTATTTCTACGTGTTTTGTTCATAGATTCTTCTTCTCCTTCAATAATCAGCTATTTCTACGTGTTTTGTTCATAGATTCTTCTCCTCCTTCAACAATCAGCTATTTCTACGTGTTTTGTTCATAGATTCTTCTTCTCCTTCAACAATCAGCTATTTCTACGTGTTTTGTTCATAGATTCTTCTCCTCCTTCAACAATCAGCTATTTCTACGTGTTTTGTTCATAGATTCTTCTTCTCATTCAACAATCAGCTATTTCTACGTGTTTTGTTCATAGATTCTTCTTCTCATTCAACAATCAGCTATTTCTACGTGTTTTGTTCATAGATTCTTCTTCTCATTCAACAATCAGCTATTTCTACGTGTTTTGTTCATAGATTCTTCTTCTCCTTCAACAATCAGCTATTTCTACGTGTTTTGTTCATAGATTCTTCTTCTCCTTCAACAATCAGCTATTTCTACGTGTTTTGTTCATAGATTCTTCTCCTCCTTCAACAATCAGCTATTTCTACGTGTTTTGTTCATAGATTCTTCTTCTCCTTCAACAATCAGCTATTTCTACGTGTTTTGTTCATAGATTCTTCTTCTCATTCAACAATCAGCTATTTCTACGTGTTTTGTTCATAGATTCTTCTCCTTCTTCAACAATCAGCTATTTCTACGTGTTTTGACACTTAGACTAGCAATACTAAAAAAAAGAATAAAAAAGTGGTATGGTGACAGCTTTACGTGGTAATGCACGAAACAAAAGTCGACGTTTCGGCCAAGTAGGCCTTCATCTGGACGAACAACAAACACAAACAAATATATATATAAGGATATATTAACAAATCCAACTACATGGCGATAATATAAAAACAATGTGAACGATAATGGTCTACAAATAAAGTATTAGTGTAATCATATAGGACGATGTACACACATGAAGTAGCAGCGGTGTGGTACTAGTAGAGGTAAAGGCATCAAGATGCGTAGAGATGCGAAGCTGCTGTAAAGCTGATGATAATAGCAATACTAAAAAAAAGGAAGAAAAAAGTGGTATGGTATCGTTCACATTGTTTTTATATTATCCCCATGTAGTTGGATTTGTTAATATATCCTTATATATATTTTTTTTGTATTTGTTGTTCGTCCAAATGAAGGCCTACTTGGTCGAAACGTCGACTTTTGTTTCGTCCATTACCACGTAAAGCTGTCACCATACCACTTTTTTCTTCTTTTTTTTTTAGTATTGCTATTATCATCAGCTTTACAGCAGCTTCGCATCTCTACGCAATTTGATGCCTTTACCTCACTTAGACTAGCACTGGTTTCGAACACGACAGTGCATTTGAGGTCTTCACTAGTTCATAATAACGTGTTATGCAGGGTTGTTTATGTGGGCCATATTTGTGTTTTATGGGTGCTGAGAGTGCTGCAGTTCTATAAGATATTGTATGGAGGTTGCTTGCATGCTCTGTAGATAAAGTCGCCAAGTCCTATCTTGTGTAGGTGTTCTCTGAGGCCATAGTGACCTATTCTGAGTCTGAATATCTTGGTCTGCTCATGACTGCTGAGTTTGTTTAACTCTTTCCGTACGTTCATGTCTGCTGAGTTTGTTTAACTCTTTCCGTACGTTCATGTCTGCTGAGTTTGTTTAACTCTTTCCGTACGTTCATGTCTGTTGAGTTTAACTCTTTCCGTACGTTCATGACTGCTGAGTTTGTTTAACTCTTTCCGTACGTTCATGTCTGCTGAGTTTGTTTAACTCTTTCCGTACGTTCATGTCTGTTGAGTTTAACTCTTTCCGTACGTTCATGTCTGCTGAGTTTGTTTCCATGGTACTCTTAACATTCATATATATAAGATAAATATAAATATGTAGTTTCATTCTTAAAATAATTGTGTCTCTGAAATCTCCTTTGTTACAATGATAACAGGCTTCTGTATGGAAAGAGCTGTCATGTTTCGGTTCATATTTTCCTTTCAACTCTCTCCATTTTTTCCTCACTAGTTTGTTTCATGACTACCATTACTTCTTTAAGGCGTTAGGGTTGGTCTGACTTTTGATGGCTCCGGGGTGGTCTGAATTTTGATGGCTCCCACCTTGATCTTAAATTAATTTTAAATTAATAAGTAAAAACTCGAAGTTTACTAGAAATCTTTTCTTATGCGTAGTAAAGTTACGGTTCTCTCACCTGCCTCGCCAGTTGTATGAGGAAATGTGTTATAGTGACCATATTTTTCTTTTGGACATTAGACGAGAAAACAGAACAGAAAATTGAGGCCTTTGAAATGTGGATTTATAGAAGAATAGGTAGAATTGGACGGAAGGAAAAGAAAACAAACGAAGAAGTTTTAAAACAACTAAGAGTGAAAAAAGAACTACTAAACACAATTAGAGCAAGACAAATGACATTTTTTGGTCATGTTAAAAGACACAACAGTCTAATTAAAGTAATCCTGGAAGGGAAAATACAAGGTAAAAGAGTCAGAGGCAGACCAAGACTAACATGGGCGAGTAACATCAAAAGATGGACAAGTCAGCCTATGGTAGTCTGCACCATCAAAACAATACACACAGTGGAATGGCGCTCCATAGTAGCCAACCTTCGATGCGGAGACGGCACTCAATGATGATGATGATTTTTCTTTTGACCATGTCACATTTTTGGCTATGTGGTTGGTATCATGCCAGGCCACCTCTTTTTGGCTATGTGGTTGGTATCATGCCAGGCCACCTCTTTTTGGCTATGTGGTTGGTATCATGCCAGGCCACCTCTTTTTGGCTATGTGGTTGGTATCATGCCAGGCCACCTCTTTTTGGCTATGTGGTTGGTATCATGCCAGGCCACCTCTTTTTGGCTATGTGGTTGGTATCATGCCAGGCCACCTCTTTTTGGCTAAGTGGTTGGTATCATGCCAGGCCACCTCTTTTTGGCTATGTGGTTGGTATCATGCCAGGCCACCTCTTTTTGGCTATGTGGTTGGTATCATGCCAGGCCACCTCTTTTTGGCTATGTGGTTGGTATCATGCCAGGCCACCTCTTTTTGGCTATGTGGTTGGTATCATGCCAGGCCACCTCTTTTTGGCTATGTGGTTGGTATCATGCCAGGCCACCTATTTTTGGCTATGTGGTTGGTATCATGCCAGGCCACCTCTTTTTGGCTATGTGGTTGGTATCATGCCAGGCCACCTCTTTTTGGCTATGTGGTTGGTATCATGCCAGGCCACCTCTTTTTGGCTATGTGGTTGGTATCATGCCAGGCCACCTCTTTTTGGCTATGTGGTTGGTATCATGCCAGGCCACCTCTTTTTGGCTATGTGGTTGGTATCATGCCAGGCCACCTCTTTTTGGCTATGTGGTTGGTATCATGCCAGGCCACCTCTTTTTGGCTATGTGGTTGGTATCATGCCAGGCCACCTCTTTTTGGCTATGTGGTTGGTATCATGCCAGGCCACCTCTTTTTGGCTATGTGGTTGGTATCATGCCAGGCCACCTCTTTTTGGCTATGTGGTTGGTATCATGCCAGGCCACCTCTTTTTGGCTATGTGGTTGGTATCATGCCAGGCCACCTCTTTTTGGCTATGTGGTTGGTATCATGCCAGGCCACCTCTTTTTGGCTATGTGGTTGGTATCATACCAGGCCACCTCTTTTTGGCTATGTGGTTGGTATCATGCCAGGCCACCTCTTTTTGGCTATGTGGTTGGTATCATGCCAGGCCACCTCTTTTTGGCTATGTGGTTGGTATCATGCCAGGCCACCTCTTTTTGGCTATGTGGTTGGTATCATGCCAGGCCACCTCTTTTTGGCTATGTGGTTGGTATCATGCCAGGCCACCTCTTTTTGGCTATGTGGTTGGTATCATGCCAGGCCACCTCTTTTTGGCTATGTGGTTGGTATCATGCCAGGCCACCTCTTTTTGGCTATGTGGTTGGTATCATGCCAGGCCACCTCTTTTTGGCTATGTGGTTGGTATCATGCCAGGCCACCTCTTTTTGGCTATGTGGTTGGTATCATGCCAGGCCACCTCTTTTTGGCTATGTGGTTGGTATCATACCAGGCCACCTCTTTTTGGCTATGTGGTTGGTATCATACCAGGCCACCTCTTTTTGGCTATGTGGTTGGTATCATGCCAAGCCACCTCTTTTTGGCTATGTGGTTGGTATCATACCAGGCCACCTCTTTTTGGCTATGTGGTTGGTATCATGCCAAGCCACCTCTTTTTGGCTATGTGGTTGGTATCATACCAGGCCACCTCTTTTTGGCTATGTGGTTGGTATCATGCCAGGCCACCTCTTTTTGGCTATGTGGTTGGTATCATACCAGGCCACCTCTTTTTGGCTATGTGGTTGGTATCATACCAGGCCACCTCTTTTTGGCTATGTGGTTGGTATCATGCCAAGCCACCTCTTTTTGGCTATGTGGTTGGTATCATACCAGGCCACCTCTTTTTGGCTATGTGGTTGGTATCATGCCAAGCCACCTCTTTTTGGCTATGTGGTTGGTATCATACCAGGCCACCTCTTTTTGGCTATGTGGTTGGTATCATGCCAAGCCACCTCTTTTTGGCTATGTGGTTGGTATCATACCAGGCCACCTCTTTTTGGCTATGTGGTTGGTATCATGCCAAGCCACCTCTTTTTGGCTATGTGGTTGGTATCATACCAGGCCACCTCTTTTTGGCTATGTGGTTGGTATCATGCCAAGCCACCACTTTTTGGCTATGTGGTTGGTATCATGCCAAGCCACCTCTTTTTGGCTATGTGGTTGGTATCATACCAGGCCACCTCTTTTTGGCTATGTGGTTGGTATCATGCCAAGCCACCTCTTTTTGGCTATGTGGTTGGTATCATACCAGGCCACCTCTTTTTGGCTATGTGGTTGGTATCATGCCAAGCCACCACTTTTTGGCTATGTGGTTGGTATCATACCAGGCCACCTCTTTTTGGCTATGTGGTTGGTATCATGCCAGGCCACCTCTTTTTGGCTATGTGGTTGGTATCATGCCAGGCCACCTCTTTTTGGCTATGTGGTTGGTATCATACCAGGCCACCTCTTTTTGGCTATGTGGTTGGTATCATACCAGGCCACCTCTTTTTGGCTATGTGGTTGGTATCATGCCAAGCCACCTCTTTTTGGCTATGTGGTTGGTATCATACCAGGCCACCTCTTTTTGGCTATGTGGTTGGTATCATGCCAAGCCACCTCTTTTTGGCTATGTGGTTGGTATCATACCAGGCCACCTCTTTTTGGCTATGTGGTTGGTATCATGCCAAGCCACCTCTTTTTGGCTATGTGGTTGGTATCATACCAGGCCACCTCTTTTTGGCTATGTGGTTGGTATCATGCCAAGCCACCTCTTTTTGGCTATGTGGTTGGTATCATACCAGGCCACCTCTTTTTGGCTATGTGGTTGGTATCATGCCAAGCCACCACTTTTTGGCTATGTGGTTGGTATCATGCCAAGCCACCTCTTTTTGGCTATGTGGTTGGTATCATACCAGGCCACCTCTTTTTGGCTATGTGGTTGGTATCATGCCAAGCCACCTCTTTTTGGCTATGTGGTTGGTATCATACCAGGCCACCTCTTTTTGGCTATGTGGTTGGTATCATGCCAAGCCACCACTTTTTGGCTATGTGGTTGGTATCATACCAGGCCACCTCTTTTTGGCTATGTGGTTGGTATCATACCAAGCCACCACTTTTTGGCTATGTGGTTGGTATCATGCCAAGCCACCACTTTTTGGCTATGTGGTTGGTATCATGCCAGGCCACCTCTTTTTGGCTATGTGGTTGGTATCATACCAAGCCACCACTTTTTGGCTATGTGGTTGGTATCATGCCAAGCCACCTCTTTTTGGCTATGTGGTTGGTATCATACCAGGCCACCTCTTTTTGGCTATGTGGTTGGTATCATGCCAAGCCACCACTTTTTGGCTATGTGGTTGGTATCATACCAGGTCTCCTATTTTTTTTCCCAGGAAAAGTCTTGATACCCTTTTTTAGTGGCTGGGTGAACCCTGGAGCCTTTTTGATAAAAAAACCCCCACTTTTGGGAATTGAAACCAAACCCTTCTGATTAGGAAGCGAGGACACAAACCATTCAGCCACTGAGGCTTCTTTCTCATGCTGACTAGGTGCATTTTCAATGTTTAATTTTCTTCTCCCAATTCTCAGTTTTCTTTCAGCATCAAAAAGATAATTTGTGGTCTTTTGCTCTTTTTGTTTGGTATATTCTGCTATGTGTCTGAGTGTTTCTTTGTTTATCGATTCATTTTTTGTTTGGTATATTCTGCTATGTGTCTGAGTGTTTCTTTGTTTATCGATTCATCTTTTTGTTTGGTATATCCTGCTATGTGTCTGAGTGTTTTTTTGTTCATCAATTCATCTTTTTGTTTGGTATATTCTGCTATGTGTCTGAGTTTTTCTTTGTTCATTCATCTTTTTTGTAGCACACCATCTTGATTGATTGTTTCTACAGTGTTTTTTGATAGCTCTGTTGATGGTGGTTCTTGCTCCGTGACTAGACCGTTTTGTCTGTCTATCACAGCACAAGGTCTTACAGCCACTGACTGTTTTGTCTGTCTATCACATCACAAGGTCTTCCAGCCACTGACCACTTTGTCTGTCTATCACATCACAAGGTCGATTGTTTTGTCTGTCTATCATATCACAAGGTCTTCCAGTAACTGATTGTTTTGTCTGTCTATCACATCACAAGGTCTTTCAGTAACTGATTGTTTTGTCTGTCTATCACATCACAAGGTCTTTCAGTAACTGATTGTTTTGTCTGTCTATCACATCACAAGGTCTTTCAGTAACTGATTGTTTTGTCTGTCTATCACATCACAAGGTCTTTCAGTCACTGATTGTTTTGTCTGTCTATCACATCACAAGGTCTTTTAGTCATTGATTGTTTTGTCTGTCTATCACATCACAAGGTCTTCCAGCCACTGATTGTTGTGTCTCTCTATCACATCACAAGGTCTTCCAGCCACTGAATGTTTTGTCTGTCTATCACATCACAAGGTCTTCCAGCCACTGATTGTTTTGTCTGTCTATCACATTACAAGGTCTTTCAGCCACTGACTGTTTTGTCTTTCAATGACATCACAAGGTCTCTCAGTCACTGATTGTTTTGTCTGCCTATCACATCACACGGTCTTTCAGTCACTGATTGTTTTGTCTGTCTATCACATCACACGGTCTTTCAGCCACTGAATGTTTTGTCTGTCTATGACATCACAAGGTCTTTCAGCCACTGATTGTTTTGTCTGTCTATGACATCACAAGGTCTTTCAGCCACTGATTGTTTTGTCTGTCTATCACATCACACGGTCTTTCAGCCACTGATTGTTTTGTCTGTCTATCACATCACAAGGTCTTTCAGCCACTCAATGTGTTATCTGTCTATGACATCACAAGGTCTTTCAGCCACTGAATGTTTTGTCTGTCTATCACATCACACGGTCTTTCAGCCACTGATTGTTTTGTCTGTCTCTCACATCACACGGTCTTTTAGCCACTGAATGTTTTGTCTGTCAATAACATTACAAGGTCTTTCAGCCACTGAATGTTTTGTCTGTCAATAACATTACAAGGTCTTTCAGCCACTAACCGCTTTATCTGTCTATCACATCACAAGGTCGATTGTTTTGTCTGTCTATCACAAGGTCTTCCAGTAACTGATTGTTTTGTCTGTCACATCACAAGGTCTTTCAGTAACTGATTGTTTTGTCTGTCTATCACATCACAAGGTCTTTTAGTCATTGATTGTTTTGTCTGTCTATCACATCACAAGGTCTTCCAGCCACTGATTGTTGTGTCTCTCTATCACATCACAAGGTCTTCCAGCCACTGAATGTTTTGTCTGTCTATCACATCACAAGGTCTTCCAGCCACTGATTGTTTTGTCTGTCTATCACATTACAAGGTCTTTCAGCCACTGACTGTTTTGTCTTTCAATGACATCACAAGGTCTCTCAGTCACTGATTGTTTTGTCTGCCTATCACATCACACGGTCTTTCAGTCACTGATTGTTTTGTCTGTCTATCACATCACACGGTCTTTCAGCCACTGACTGTTTTGTCTGTCTATCACATTACACGGTCTTTCAGCCACTGAATGTTTTGTCCGTCTATGACATCACAAGGTCTTTCAGCCACTGATTGTTTTGTCTGTCAATGACATCACAAGGTCTTTCAGCCACTGATTGTTTTGTCTGTCTATGACATCACAAGGTCTTTCAGCCACTGATTGTTTTGTCTGTCTATGACATCACAAGGTCTTTCAGCCACTGATTGTTTTGTCTGTCTATGACATCACAAGGTCTTTCAGCCACTGATTGTTTTGTCTGTCTATCACATCACAAGGTCTTTCAGCCACTGAATGTTTTATCTGTCTATGACATCACAAGGTCTTTCAGCCACTGAATGTTTTGTCTGTCTATGACATCACAAGGTCTTTCAGCCACTGAATGTTTTGTCTGTCTATCACATCACACGGTCTTTCAGCCACTGATTGTTTTGTCTGTCTCTCACATCACACGGTCTTTTAGCCACTGAATGTTTAGTCTGTCTATGACATCACAAGGTCTTTCAACCACTGATTGTTTTGTCTGTCTATGACATCACAAGGTCTTTCAGCCACTGATTGTTTTGTCTGTCTATGACATCACACGGTCTTTCAGCCACTGATTGTTTTGTCTGTCTATCACATCACAAGGTCTTTCAGCCACTGAATGTTTTATCTGTCTATGACATCACAAGGTCTTTCAGCCACTGAATGTTTTGTCTGTCAATAACATCACAAGGTCTTTCAGCCACTAACCGCTTTATCTGTCTATCATATCACAAGATCGATTGTTTTGTCTGTCTATCACATCACAAGGTCTTTCAGCCACTGATTGCTTTGTCTGTCTATCACATCACAAGGTCTTTCAGCCACTGAATGTTTAGTCTGTCAATGACATCACAAGGTCTTTCAGCCACTGATTGTTTTGTCTGTCAATGATATCACAAGGTCTTTAAGCCACTGACTGTTTTGTCTGTCTATGACATCACAAGGTCTATTAGCCACTGAATGTTTTGTCTGTCTATGACATCACAAGGTCTTTCAGCCACTGATTGTTTTGTCTGTCAATGACATCACAAGGTCTTTCAGCCACTGACTGTTTTGTCTGTCTATCACATCACAAGGTCGATTGTTTTGTCTGTCTATCACATCACAAGGTCTTTCAGCCACTGATTGCTTTGTCTGTCTATCACATCACACGGTCTTTCGGCCACTGAATGTTTTGTCTGTCTATGACATCACAAAGTTTTTCAGGCACTAACCGCTTTGTCTGTCTATCACATCACAAGGTCGAATTTTTTGTCTGTCTATCACATCACAAGGTCTTTCAGTAACTGATTGTTTTGTCTGTCTATCACATCACAAGGTCTTTCAGTAACTGATTGTTTTGTCTGTCTATCACATCACAAGGTCTTTCAGTAACTGATTGTTTTGTCTGTCTATCACATCACATCTATCTATCTATCTATCTATCTATCTATCTATCTATCTATCTATCTATCTATCTATCTATCTATCTATCTATCTATCTATCTATCTATCTATCCATCCATCCATCCATCCATCCATCCATCCATCCATCCATCCATCCATCCATCCATCCATCCATCCATCCATCCATCCATCCATCCATCCATCCATCCATCCATCTATCTATCTATCTATCTATCTATCTATCTATCTATCTATCTATCTATTTATCTATCTATCTATTTATCTATCTATCTATCTATCTATTGTCCTTTCGAGCCGAAGACGGCACATAGGGCAGAACCACAATCTCAAAAACAGAAACCTTGCGTGCCAAAATGGCACATATTGCAGAGATCACTGCTCTAAAAGGGTTGAATTGCTTTAGACATAATTAATGCCAGGGGTCCTCGGTAGCCTAGTTGGGAAAACCACCCCACTGAGCTACCAACGTTCGGACAACCCGTGCTCGGTTCTTACTGGAAGCAGTGTGAGTTGTACTCGTGGTTGGAAGAGAAAAATGACTCCCGCGGTCGACCCCGCCGCTGGCAGAAATGAGTACCAGGGTAGTACATTGGGAAGGTGAGGAATGCCGCATCGCATCGTGAATTTCGATGCTTAAAGCGACACCATCCAGAAGTCTCCGAACACTACTGGATAGGCGGCCGAGTACATATGGGTGAAAACTGGCGTGCTAAGACGCCGATTCAAGTCTCGTACCTTACCTTGACCTTTAACTAATGCAAATAGAAGAATAATCCACGGTAAACTCGTGGTTAGTGTACAGATCTATAGCGACAAGCGGGACAGGTTCGATTCTCCGACCGACAGGTTTTCTGAGTTCGCCTAGCCTTTTTGTTATGGATCCAGCGACCTGTGAGCTGACGCACTTCGGCCTAATGCTATATAATGATGTCTGCAGGTATTTATGAATTCTCTTGTAGTTCTGTACATGGTGTTCTATTTATCAGGTCTTTCAGGAAGTACAGTTGCTCTGATATCGGTGAGCTTTGGACAGTAAAGCAGGTGACGTTCTACTGTTTCATTTGAGTGTTTACAGAACGGACATGTTAGAACGCGGTTTCGCTAAAAGTAGTAAAGTAAAGTACCCCCGTCACGCCAAGTGGCGTATGGGGAATATGGTGTTAGTGACCATAAATTTTACAGACCTTCGGCACATGATTTTTGGGGTAATGTGGTCGGTATTACGCCCGTGCCGCTTTACTTTCCCAGAAAAAATCCGGTACCCATTTAAGGCTGGGTGGACCCGGAAGCCGTCGGTCGGGATCGAACCCTACCTCTTGTCCTTTGTAGTCCAGTTCACTAACCACTGAGCTAACGTTGCTCACAATTCGGTTTCGCTGGATTCTATTAACTCTTTCAGTAAGGAAGGTTGTTATCAACGGAACGGAAGAGATTTCAGAAACACAATTGTTCATGGTTTTAGGAATCAATCTACATATTTATATGTATCTAACACATAACATATTATATATGAATTGTTAGATAATTGAAGAAGGTATTACATTTCACCAATACCAAGATGATGATACAAGGCATGTAAAAAGAATATGGTTTGATGGCGTTCACGCTAATTAAATTGAAAGTGATGCACTGTGCGGCGAGACGTACGCGGTCGAAAACGATATGGCGCACAGTGCGGCGAGTCGTACGCGGTCGAAAACGATATGGCGCACAGTGCGGCGAGACGTACGCGGTCGAAAACGATATGGCGCACAGTGCGGCGAGACGTACGCGGTCGAAAACGATATGGCGCACAGTGCGGCGAGACGTACGCGGTCGAAAACGATATGGCACACAGTGCGGCGAGACGTACGCGGTCGAAAACGATATGGCGCACAGTGCGGCGAGACGTACGCGGTCGAAAACGATATGGCGCACAGTGCGGCGAGACGTACGCGGTCGAAAACGATATGGCGCACAGTGCGGCGAGACGTACATGAAGAGTTAATGTGATTGTTTAATGACACATGGCCGGTTCTTAGTCTGAACATGGTGGTTTGGTCTCTTTTTAGGTTGTTAAAATTGTCAATGTGCCCGTGCGCTGCCGGGGCCCGAAAGGGGAGTAAAGAATAGTGGCGCTGTTCCCTACCAGGCATGTACTTAAGAGGCGACTAAAGAGGGTTGGGCATGGGACTGGCTATTCCGTACTGTGGAAAAAAAATAAGCCGAAAAAAACTTCACAGACATGGACAAGTCAAAGAAAAGAATAAAAGTAAATCCGCCACCCAGGAAAGATAAGGGCTTTCTGTCTAAGAGATGACTACAGTATGATGCAATCCGGAGAAAGCCGCTAGGAGTCCGGGTTGCCGACTCATCTTTTGTCTACCTGGAAATCCTCCAGAATTGGATCCTGGAATGTACGCATCCTAAATGAACAAGGAAAAGCCGCACAGGTAGGAGCAGAAATAAGAAATTACAAAATAGATATTCTGGGAATGTGTGAAACAAGATGGCTAGGAACAGGTAAAATAAAACTAAATACAGGAGAGATGATTTTATCATTAGGACACCAGGAACCTGGAGCACAACATAGTGAAGGGGTAGCTATAATGCTATTTAGGAATGCACAGAAGACACTGATAGAATGGGAAGCAGTAGGGCCAAGATTAATGAGAGCAACACTTAAAACAAAATAAAATTACACATTATCCAATGCTATGCACCAACCAACGATAAGGATGATTTAGTTAAAGATGATTTCTATAAACAGCTACAATGTCAGATGGATGAAAGACGAGCCAAGGATATTATAATCTTGATGGGAGACCTAAATGCTAAAGTAGGATCAGACAACAGAGACTTCGAAGAGATTATGGGAAAACATAGACTTGGAGATATAAACGAGAATGGAGAGATATTTGTGAACTTCTGTACTCTTAATCTAATGAGTCTAGGAGGAACAATATTCTAACATAAAAGAATACATAAAGCTACATGGGTGTTACCCGATCATAGAACGGAAAAGCAAATTGATCACATATGTATTATTAATAAGTTTAAGTCATCCTTACAGGATGTAAAAGTATATAGAGGAGCAAATGTGGCTTCAGATCATTATCTTCTGATAGCCAAACTTAAAATTAAACTAAGAAGATATACTACAACGAATAAGGGTAGAAAGTATTTCAATGTTGGGTTTCTTAAAGAACAAGGAATTAAAGATAAATTCGCAGTCACAATATCAAACAAATACCAAGTCCTCCAACAACTAGAAATACAATAAATATAGAAGATCATTGGAAATAGGTAAAGGATATATGGAAAAATACATGTGAAGAAACACTCGGGAAAAGAGAACGCCAGAATAAGGCATGGATGACAGCAGAGACCCTGGATAAAATTAAAGAAAGAAAGAACAAGAAAGTAGACATAAACAAAAGCAAAACGAGAATAATAAAGCCAAGACACAGGAAGCTTACACAGAGGTGAATAAAGAAGTGAGAAGATGCATTAAAAGGGATAAGAGGAAATATATAGATGAACTAGCTAAAGAGGCAGAAGAAACAGCAAATATAGGGAATATAAAAGAACTGTACAACAGCGCAAAGAAATTAAGTGGAAAATACAAATAGATCAATGCCTTTATTAAAGATAAGAAAGGAAATCTGCTTAGTAATATAAGGGAACATTTGGAGAGATGGGAAGAGCACTTTGAAGAACTTATGAACAGACTCGGCTCAAATAATCCTCCAGATATACTACCAGCAGAAGAATAGTTACACGTTAACTGTGGAAAACCAAGCAAAGAAGAAATAATGAAAGCCATCAAGCTTTTAAAAAAGGTAAAGCCACAGGACCAGATGAAATTCCTTCAGAAGCCATCAAAGCAGATATTAACACCTCTACCAAGATGTTACAGAATCTATTACATACAATTTGGGAGAGGGAAGACATACCTAAAGACTGGAAAGAAGGTTATATGATCAAACTACCAAAGAAAGGAAGTTTACAGGAGTGCACAAATTATAGGGGAATTATGCTACTATCAGTGCCAGGAAAAATATATTAAGAAGAATCATTCTGGAGAGACGAAAAGAGGCCATAGAGAAACATTTGCGATATGAACAAGCAGGTTTTAGGAAGAACAGATCATGTGCTGATCGAATAACTACCCTACGTATAACAGTTGAACAAAATTTAGAACTACAGTCCCTACTTTTTTATTGGATTCATAGATTACATCGAGTGCCTTCTCCGCAACGCAACGAAGGTTGGCTACCATGGATCGCCATTCTACTCTGTTTCTTGCTTTGATAGTACAGGCTGTCATAGATTGACTTGACCATCTTTAGATGTTACTCGTCCATGTTAGTCTTGGTCTGCCTCTGCCTCTTTTACCTTGTATTTTCCCTTCCAATATTACTTTCAGTAGGCTGTTGTGTCTTTTAACATGCCCCAAAAATTGCATTTGTCATGTCTTAATTGTATTTAGTAGTTCTCTTTTTATTTTCAGTTGTTTTAAAACTTCATCGTTTGTTTTCTTTTCTTTCCATCCAATTCCACCTATTAACTACATAGATTACGAAAAGGTATTTGATAGTTTAGACAGAGGAATGCTTTGGAAGTTGCTGAGTCCTCACGGAATCCCCATAACGTTTATTAAACAATCTCATTAATACTGTAGGTTCAGCAGTATAAAAAATAATTTCATTAAAATACTGTTTGTTCAACAGTAGCAACAATTTCATTAATACTGTAGGTTCAACAGTAGAAACAATTTCATTAATACTGTTGGTTCAACAGTAGCAACAATTTCATTAATACTGTTGGTTCAACAGTAGCAACATTTTCATTAATACTGTTGGTTCAACAGTAGCAACATTTTCATTAATACTGTTGGTTCAACAGTAGCAACATTTTCATTAATACTGTAGTAGTTCAATAGTAGCAACAATTTCATTAATACTGTAGTAGTTCAATAGTAGCAACAATTTCATTAATACTGTAGTAGTTCAATAGTAGCAACAATTTCATTAATTATGTAGTAGTTAAATAGTAGCAACAATTTCATTAATTCTGTAGTAGTTAAATAGTAGCAACAATTTCATTAATTCAGTAGTAGTTCAGTAGTATCAACAATTTCATTAATTCAGTAGTAGTTCAGTAGTATCAACAATTTCATTAATTCAGTAGTAGTTCAGTAGTATCAACAATTTCATTAATTCTGTAGTAGTTCAGTAGTATCAACAATTTCATTAATTCTGTAGTAGTTCAGTAGTATCAACAATTTCATTAATTCAGTAGTAGTTCAGTAGTATAGACAACTTCAGCAATTCAGTAGGTTTTATAGTATCAACAATTTTATTGACACTATAGGTTCAATATTATCAACAGTTTCATTAATTCAGCGGGTTTATACGTATCACAATTCCTATTATCTCAAGACATTTTTATTTTCAATATTTTTATAGTGTAAATAATTCAGTGGATTAAATAGTCTAGTAGATGTAAAAATTACAATAATTCATTGGATTAAATAGTCTACTACAAGTACTATAGTCTACAGAAGAATGTTGAGAATACCATGGACAGCTAATAAGAGTAATGAAAACATTCTGAAAGAGGCCAAAGCAAAAAGAGAGTAGATATACAATATTAGGAAGAAATAATCATCATATTTGGCCATGTCATGAGAATGAAATAGTGGGAATATATTGTAACAAGCGGGAAAATTGAGGGACGAAGAGATAGAGGCAAGCAAAAAGAAAAGATAGCAGACAGCTTAAGAGAATGGCTTGGCAGAAGGTCAACAACGGAAATGATAAATAACTGTCGAGATTGAAAGTTGTGGAGAGACATGATCACCTACGTCTGCATGCATTGTACATGAAGATGAAATAGTGTACTAGCTGCATAGATTTTAGTAATTCAGGGGATTAAATAGTCTGGTATGTGCAGAGGTTTCATTAATTCAGTGGATTAAATAGTCTAGTAGCTGCAAACATGTTAATAATTCAATCGATTAAATAGTCTAGTTGCTGCAAACATGTTAATACTTCAATCGATTAAATAATCTATTAGCTGGAAACATGTTAATAATTCAATCGATTAAATAATCTAGTAGCTGGAAACATGTTAATGCTTCAATCGATTAAATAGACTAGTAGCTGGAAACATGTTAATAATTCAATCGATTAAATAATCTAGAAGCTGGAAACATGTTAATAATTCAATCGATTAAATAATCTATTAGCTGGAAACATGTTAATAATTCAATCGATTAAATAATCTAGATGCTGGAAACATGTTAATAATTCAATCGATTAAATAATCTAGTAGCTGGAAACATGTTAATAATTCAATCGATTAAATAATCTAGTAGCTGGAAACATGTTAATAATTCAATCGATTAAATAATCTAGTAGCTGGAAACATGTTAATAATTCAATCGATTAAATAATCTATTAGCTGGAAACATGTTAATAATTCAATCGATTAAATAATCTAGAAGCTGGAAACATGTTAATAATTCAATCGATTAAATAATCTAGTAGCTGGAAACATGTTAATAATTCAATCGATTAAATAATCTAGTAGCTGGAAACATGTTAATAATTCAATCGATTAAATAATCTAGTAGCTGGAAACATGTTAATAATTTAATCGATTAAATAATCTAGAAGCTGGAAACATGTTAATAATTCAATCGATTAAATAATCTAGTAGCTGGAAACATGTTAATAATTCAATCGATTAAATAATCTAGTAGCTGGAAACATGTTAATAATTCAATCGATTAAATAATCTAGTAGCTGGAAACATGTTAATAATTCAATCGATTAAATAATCTAGTAGCTGGAAACATGTTAATAATTTAATCGATTAAATAATCTAGAAGCTGGAAACATGTTAATAATTCAATCGATTAAATAATCTAGTAGCTGGAAACATGTTAATAATTCAATCGATTAAATAATCTAGAAGCTGGAAACATGTTAATAATTCAATCGATTAAATAATCTAGTAGCTGGAAACATGTTAATAATTCAATCGATTAAATAATCTAGAAGCTGGAAACATGTTAATAATTCAATCGATTAAATAATCTAGAAGCTGGAAACATGTTAATAATTCAATCGATTAAATAGTCTAGTAGCTGGAAACATGTTAATAATTCAATTGATTAAATAGTCTAGTAGCTGCAAACATGTTAATAATTCAATCGATAAATAGTCTAGTAGCTGCAAACATGTTAATAATGCAATCGATTAAATAGTCTAGTAGCTGCAAACATGTTAATAATTCAATCGATTAAATAGTCTAGTAGCTGCAAACATGTTAATAATTCAATCGATAAATAGTCTAGTAGCTGCAAACATGTTAATAATGCAATCGATTAAATAGTCTAGTAGCTGGAAACATGTTAATAATTCAATCGATTAAATAATCTAGTAGCTGGACACATATTAATACTTCAATAGAATAGCTGCGCTAATCTCATTAGTTGAATGCGGTCAATAGAAACAAAAACGTGGGTAGTATCATCTCGCACACTACAACCCGTAGTAGCCACATTGTGCCACCAAAGTAATCCTAGAGAATGTTGCCACACGGCCTAAATAGACAAATCCCTGGCACTTGAAGCTCACATATGCCAAACAAAAATAAAGCCAAACAATTTGCACTCCAGATATTCAAACTTCAATCGGCACAGGTAACGGACGACCTTGCACCTGTGTAAATGCTGCGGTTTCTGGGAATTTGGCCAACTTCGCACTACAGCGCGCAATTTTTTTTTTTCTTTTTTACATTTTCTTAATTCTGTGTGTGTGTTTTTTTTTTTTTGCTGATTGTGATACCAAAACTCGCGTTACGCGCAGCTTTCTGTCATTTTAATCATCGGCGTATCCGTGACTTTTTCTTTTGGGATGAACAAAAGCTATATACATATACACAGACAAGGGTCACGAATAGGGCGCCCTCCGCTTGAGGTCTTTACTGATTTCCCATTGTTCGCTGCAGTGGGCTGAACTTTCATCTCTTGTTCTTCCTTTCAACTTCCTGTAGATCATAGGTCTTTAACAATCTCCTTCCAAGCCTTCCTGTTTTGGCGCCGTTTTCTTCAGATTCCTTTATGCCTTCCTCATCTTCTTCTTCTTCCTTTCAACTCCCTGTGGAGTTGAAAGTTACCGGCTTGTTGCAGGAGCTACTGAGTTAGGTGCTCTGTGCACACCGTGAGCTGTGTGTTTCATCCGTTTTAATCATGTTTCGATATTCCAAATGTTTACGGCAAAAAGTAATTTTAATGCCATGAAAAATATACTAACAACAAAACAAATATCAGCAGGGCTGAAACTAAGAATGGCAAAATGTTACATCTTCTCAATATTCCTGTATGGTGCAGAAACATGGACATTAGACAAGAAAACAGAACAGAAAATTGAAGCCTTTGAAATGTGGATTTATAGAAGAATAGGTAGAATTGGATGGAAACAAAAGATAACAAACGATGAAGTTTTAAAACAACTGAAAATGAAAAGTGAACTGCTGAACACAATTAAGACAAGACAAATGAAATGTGTGGGGCATGTTAAAAGACACAACAGCCTACTAAAAGTAATATTGGAAGGAAAAATACAAGGTAAAAGGGGCAGAGGCAAACCAAGACTAACATGAACGAGTAACATCAAAAGATGGTCAAGTCAATCTATGACAGCCTGCACCATCAAAGCAAGAAACAGAGTAGAATGGCGATCCATGGAAGCCAACCTTCGTTGCGGAGGAGGCACACGATGATGATGATGAATTGTTTACGATGAATGATGATACTGTATAGCAGGGAACAGTTGGTTGTGTTCATTTTCTGTACGTTTTCGCCTTATGTCTTTTGGCGTGTGCTGAGACTGCTATGATGGGGACTACAGCTACCTTTCTTTGTTTGGGAGATGAGTTAGTAATTCGGATGATTCCACTGGCACGGGCGGTTGAGCAATTATGGATTTTAATTCGTTTGCAGTGATACCGGGGCCTTCCATACACAAAGAACCAAAGGGATTGGCCCATAAATAATTCCTGTGGAGCATAGGTCTTCCATTAATAATTCCTGTGGAACATAGGTCTTCACAAACACTCCCCAAATAAAGTAAAATAAAGTAAATTGATGCGAGGTAAAGTAAAGTAAAGTAAAGTAAAGTAAAATAAACTAAAGTAAAGTAAGGTAAAGTAAAGTAAAGTAAAGTAAAGTAGAGTAAGGTAAAGTAAAGTAAGGTAAAGTAAAGTAAAGTAAAGTAAAGTAAGTTAAAGTAAAGTAAGGTAAAGTAAAGTAAGGTAAAGTAAAGTAAAGTAAAGTAAAGTAAAGTAAAGTAGAGTAAGGTAAAGTAAAGTAAGGTAAAGTAGAGTAAAGTAAAGTAAAGTAAAGTAAAGTAAGTTAAAGTAAAGTAAGGTAAAGTAAAGTAAAGTAAGGTAAAGTAAAGTAAAGTAAAGTAAAGTAAAGTAAAGTAAAGTAAAGTAAGTAAAGTAAGTTAAAGTAAAGTAAGGTAAAGTAAAGTAAGGTAAAGTAAAGTAAAGTAAAGTAAAGTAAGTTAAAGTAAAGTAAGGTAAAGTAAAGTAAAGTAAGGTAAAGTAAAGTAAAGTAAAGTAAAGTAAAGTAAAGTAAGTTAAAGTAAAGTAAGGTAAAGTAAAGTAAGTGAAAGTAAAGTAAGGTAAAGTAAAGTAAAGTAAAGTAAAATAAGGTAAAGTAAAGTAAAGTAAAGTAAAGTAGAGTAAGGTAAAGTAAAGTAAGGTAAAGTAAAGTAAAGTAAAGTAAGTTAAGTAAAGTAAGTTAAAGTAAAGTAAGGTAAAGTAAAGTAAGGTAAAGTAAAGTAAAGTAAAGTAAAGTAAAGTAAAGTAAAGTAAAGTAAAGTAATGTAAGTTAAAGTAAAGTAAGGTAAAGTAAAGTAAAGTAAAGTAAGGTAAAGTAAAGTAAGTTAAAGTAAAGTAAGTTAAAGCAAAGTAAAGTAAAGTACAGTAAAGTAAAGTAAGTTAAAGTAAAGTAAGGTAAAGTAAAGTAAAGTAAAGTAAAGTAAAGTAAAGTAAAGTAAAGTAAAGTAAAGTAAGGTAAAGTAAAGTAAGGTAAAGTAAAGTAAAGTAAAGTAAAGTAAAGTAAAGTAATGTAAGTTAAAGTAAAGTAAGGTAAAGTAAAGTAAAGTAAGGTAAAGTAAAGTAAAGTAAAGTAAGGTAAAGTAAAGTAAAGTAAAGTAAAGTAAAGTAATGTAAAGTAGAGCAGAGCAGAGCAGAGCAAAGCAAAAGCTTAAGCAAAATCACTAATTTAGACAGTTCGAGCAGCTCAAGAACGACAAATGATATAAACCACGACACCTTTTAGGTATCAGTGAGAAAGAGAAAAGAAGAAGATGGATAGATGCAGTGATAGAGACATGTAACAACAAAGGAAAATCACTAATTCTGACAGTTCGAGCAGCTCAAGAACGACAAATGATATAAACCACGACACCTTTTAGGTATCAGTGAGAAAGAGAAAAGAAGAAGATGGATAGATGCAGTGACAGAGTCAGGTAACAACAAAGGAAAATCACTAATTCAGACAGTTCGAGCAGCTCAAGAACGACAAATGATATAAACCACGACACCTTTTAGGTATCAGTGACAAGAGAAAAGAAGAAGAAGAAGAATCCGCGGTTCTACCCACCCTGGTCGCTGTGTAGTGAGATCCGATGTCTAGCCATCTCGCAAAACGGCAAAGAACAGGAGGTCCCAGTGTGCATTCTGCGCACGTTAAAGAACCCTTGTCAGTTGGAAATCGTAAAGAATAGGCCAAAAATATGACCGCTGTCCTGGGCAAAATTAATAGGAAAAATCTATCGAAAACGTTACAACTCTCAACGATAAAAATATGAGAGTGCCTCTGAAGTGTGAGAATATCTGCCTGTGTGGCGGGAGAGACATGAGCACGCGGCTGCTAGTGTGGAAAATAGGAACAAGCGATATTCACGCAAAATTCAGTCCCTCGGGACTTCTCTAGAGATATGTTGGCGAACGTAAACAAACAAACAATTAAACAAACAAACAGGCGAACAAACAAACAATCAAACAAACAATCCGTGGTGTTTTCGTAGCGTTACCCTCCCCCAGTCTGTTGATCGTGAAATCCGATGTCTAGCACACCCCCCCCCCCCCTTTTCCGCCCAGCGGGATAACAGCAAATAGTTAGAAGTCCGTTACTCGCGAACGTTAAAGAAGAATATTTGGCAGTTACAAGTGGGATACACCAAAGGGCGTACTCTGCCCGGGCACAAATTCTTTAGAAAAAAATCTAACAGACTGGTTTGTGGGACCGAAATGTTTAGATATCGCGACTTTGATGTAAAATAGCGACACCACGCGTCCATGCCCACTTAATGGATGGGCGCTAAGAAGGAAAAAGAACAACATCTCATAGTTAGGATGTTGTCGAGTGTAGACACATTAGGATAGACAGTTTTCTAAGCGCCAATGAATAAAATAAATAGAAACAAAAACAGTATCATTAAAGCTTTGCGTAGTAAGTGGACAACACAGATGAGATTGTATGTGAATTTCTTTATATCTGTGTGTGTGTTGTATGTTTGTTCCTCCTGAAGAGGCCTATTGAGCCGAAACACTGTTCTAATGTGTGTCGCCCACTTATTACGTACAGTTTTAACCGTGCCGTTTTGTGTTCTATTCTCTCTCTCTCTATATATATATATATATATCTTCATCCCAACGTTGTGCTACCAATGCCAGACCTGGACCCTAGATGCAAGAACAATAAGAAAAATAACCTATACTGAGATGAAATGTGTTAGACGAATGGCAGGAAACAGCCTGAGAGATAAGATCAGAAATAAGAACTGAGAAAAAATCTAGGAATAGCCCCCGCCATAGAATATATAAGGAAACAACAGATACAATGGTTTGGCCACGTGACAAGGCAGAAAGAACAAAACACAAAACAACGAGCTTTCAACAAACGTTGTGAGAACACCAGACCCAAGGGTCGACCACGAAAAAGATGGGTCGATGGAATATTAGAAGCACTAGGAAACATAACAGCAGCAGAGGCGAACAGAAGAGCAAAAGACCGCAAATTATATCTCCCCTCGACGCTATATATATATAGTAAAGTGCCCCCGTCACGCCAAGTGACGTATAGGGAAAATGGTGTTAGTGACGATCAATTTTACAGATTTTTGCACATGATTTTTGGTTAATGTGGTCGGTATTACGCCCGTACCGCTTTACTTTTCCAGAAAAAAATCCGGTACCCATTAAACGCTGGGTGAACCCGGAAGCCGTCGGTTGGGATCGATTTCTCCTGATTAGCTTGACTGCAGCTTCACATTTTAATGCGTTTCTTTGCTTTGACCTTTCAAAGCGTCACGGTGAAGCGAACCGAGACAACGCCCACAATTCGCGGCTTCCCTCGCTCACTAGCACCTGGCATGTTGTATAATTAAAGCTTTCACCGTCAACACTGAGACACCAGAAATTATCGTCTCTGTTGAGCAGCTGAACCCACAGAAATATTTACGTTATTCTTTCTTCTCTCTACAATTAAATATCACAGTTAAAGGAATAGACCTGGAGACGGTTCAGAGCTACAACTACCTTGGACATACTATAACCAGTGATGGAAAATGTACAACTGAAATAAACAAAGGAATGGCAAAAAGTAATTTTAATGTCATGGAAAATATACTAACATCAAAACAAATAACACCAGGGCTAAAACTAAGAATAGCAAAATATTATGTCTTCTCAATATTCCTGTATGGTGCAGAAACATGGACATTAAACCTGAAAACAGAACCAAAAATTCAAGCTTTTGAAATATGGATATATAGAAGATTAGGTAGAATTGGATGGAAAGAAAAGAAAACAAACCATGAAGTATTAAAACAACTAAACATAAATAGAGAACTACTAAACACAATTAGAACAAGACAAATGACATTTTTGGGGCATGTTAAAAGGCACAAAAGAACTACTAAGAGTGATCTTGGAGGGAAAATACAGGGTAAAAGAGGCAGAGGCAGACCAAGACTAACATGCATGAGTAACATCAAAAGATGGACAAGTCAACCTATGACAATCTGCACCATCAAAGAGCGGGATGGCGCGCCATGTTAGCCAACCTTCGATGCGGAGACGGCACTTTTTGTTTGTGATTTCAACAAACTATGCTCCACAGGGAGCTGGAAGTGTTTGTTGAAGACCATGTATGCTCCACAGGGAGCTGGAAGTGTTTGTTGAAGACCATGTATGCTCCACAGGGAGCTGGAAGTGTTTGTTGAAGACCATGTATGCTCCACAGGGAGCTGGAAGTGTTTGTTGAAGACCATGTATGCTCCACAGGGAGCTGGAAGTGTTTGTTGAAGACCATGTATGCTCCACAGGGAGCTGGAAGTGTTTGTTGAAGACCATGTATGCCCCACAGGGAGCTGGAAGTGTTTGTTGAAGACCATGTATGCCCCACAGGGAGCTGGAAGTGTTTGTTGAAGACCATGTATGCTCCACAGGGAGCTGGAAGTGTTTGTTGAAGACCATGTATGCTCCACAGGGAGCTGGAAGTGTTTGTTGAAGACCATGTATGCTCCACAGGGAGCTGGAAGTGTTTGTTGAAGACCATGTATGCTCCACAGGGAGCTGGAAGTGTTTGTTGAAGACCATGTATGCTCCACAGGGAGCTGGAAGTGTTTGTTGAAGACCATGTATGCTCCACAGGGAGCTGGAAGTGTTTGTTGAAGACCATGTATGCTCCACAGGGAGCTGGAAGTGTTTGTTGAAGACCATGTATGCTCCACAGGGAGCTGGAAGTGTTTGTTGAAGACCATGTATGCTCCACAGGGAGCTGGAAGTGTTTGTTGAAGACCATGTATGCTCCACAGGGAGCTGGAAGTGTTTGTTGAAGACCATGTATGCTCCACAGGGAGCTGGAAGTGTTTGTTGAAGACCATGTATGCTCCACAGGGAGCTGGAAGTGTTTGTTGAAGACCATGTATGCTCCACAGGGAGCTGAAAGGTAGAAGAAGAGAAATATGCCTAGTGGATTGATTGCAAGGAATGTTATGGGGCGGGCAACTTGAAAACTTTCAAAAAAAGTGTGAACAACCCCCCCCCCCCCTTCCACCTGTGACACTGGGATTATAATTTCTTTAACTTTTTCTTAGTTTACATTACCGGAGAGTGGCCGTGTTTTGCCGATTATTTTCCATTTCCAGCTGCTAAAGGTTTTGTTAACGTGCGCAGACTGCACACAGGGCTCTCTGTCTTTTGCCGTTGTCCAAGAAGACTAATCATGGGATCTCACTAGCCAGCGGGAATTAGACATTTGATATCACTACCCACAGGGAGGTATACATTTGATATCACTACCCAGCGGGAATTAGACATTTGATATCACTCTACCCAGCGGGAATTAGACATTTGATATCACTCTACCCAGCGGGAATTAGACATTTGATATTACTCTACCCAGCGGGAATTAGACATTTGATATCACTACCCAGCGGGAATTAGACATTTGATATCACTCTACCCAGCGGGAATTAGAAATTTGATGTCACTCTACCCAGCGAGAATTAGAAATTTGATATCACTACCCAGAGGGAATTAGACATTTGATATCACTACCCAGATGGAATTAGACATTTGATATCACTACCCAGAGGGAATTAGACATTTGATATCACTAACCAGAGGGAATTAGACATTTGATATCACTACCAGGAGGGAATTAGACATTTGATATCACTAACCAGAGGGAATTCTATCTATCTATCTATTGACCTTTCGAGCCGTAACCGGCCCATAGGGCGTAGACCAAGATACACCTTCTCCTATATGAATTTTTGTTCTAGCAGTTTTCTTTTAAAGATATTTTATCAAATCTCGCCATCTGTCTCTGTTCTGTGCAAGCAGTTCTATCTCATTGAGGGAGCCGATTCCTGCTGCTCTTGCCTCTCTCATCAATGTTCTTCTCAGTGTCTCCCTGGGTCTTCCTCTTTTTCTTTTACCTGTTGTTTCCCATATGAGGGCTTGCTTTGCTATTCGATTATTATCTCTTCTCATCACATGTCCAACGTATGACCATCGTCTTTTCTTTATTACTGAAGATATTAGTGGTTGATTGGCGATTTCTCTAATTTCCTCGTTTGTTTTGAATTCGTTCCATTCTATACCAAGTATTTTCCTTAGACATTTATTTTCGAATGCGTTCAACTTTGTTTCTATATCTCTTGTTGTTTTCCAGCTTTCACACGCATATGTAAGGGTTGATAGTACATTTGATTTGAATAGCCTAAGTTTTGTGTTTGTGCTAATGAGTTTTGATTTCCACAACTTTTCAAGGCTTCTGAAAGACATTGCTGCTTTAGCCAGTCTGATTCTAATTTCTTTGCTCGTATCCCCTTCTCGATCAATGTGACTTCCAAGATAGATGAAGTGATCGATCTCTTCTACTGGTTTGTTTTCCATGTATATTTTGTCACTTGTTGGAATTAAACTTTTCATGACTTTAGTCTTTTCATGATTGACCTCAAGCCCAATTTTGCTGGCTATTGATGATAGTTCATTTGTGTTTTCCTGCATCGTTTTTATCTGATTGCTGATGAGAACTATGTCATCAGCAAAGTCGAGGTCCTCCAAATGGTCTCCTTGTATCCATTCGATGCCTTTATTACCAGTGCAGCATTTCTTCATTATGAAGTCCATAACAATTCCAAATAACAAGGGCGATAAAATACATCCTTGTTTAACCCCAGTTTCTATTGGGAAACATTCGCTCAGTCCTTCCTCTGTTCGAACTGCACATGTGTAACCATCATACATGTCTTTGATAATATTTATGATTTTTGATGGTAAGCCATATTGCTTCAGAATTTTCCACAAAGAATCTCTATGAATACTATCAAATGCTTTTTTGAAGTCGATGAAGTTAAGTACAAAAGGTTTTTGCTTTTCAATGTGTTCCTCCAATATAAGTCGTAGAGTGAAAATGTGGTCAAGACAGCTTCTCCCTTTTCTAAACCCAGCCTGTTCTTCACGCATTACTGTATCTATTGAATCCTTTATTCTATTTAGGATGATTTTACAGAATAATTTTGAGGCAACTGACAAAAGTGTCACGCCTCTCCAATTGTTACAATCTCTAAGATTGCCCTTTTTTGGGATCTTAACAATGATTCCTTTTTTCCATTTATGAGGCGTCTTCTCTGTTTTCCAAATGATGTTGAACATTTTTTGGAGATGTATTAAATTATGGCTATCAATTGCCTTGAGGATCTCAGCTGTTAACTTATCCTCTCCAGCAGCCTTGTTATTGGTCATTAGCTTTAAGGTGGTTTCTATTTCACTCAAGGTGAAGTCATCTAAATTTACATCTAATTCTGCTGTTGTTAATGAAACGTAGAGGGAATTAGACATTTGATATTACTCTACCCAGCGGGAATTAGACATTTGATATCACTACCCAGGGGGAATTAGACATTTGATATCACTCTACCCAGCGGGAATTAGATATTGGATATAACTACCTAGAGAGGACTAGACATCGGATCTCATTATCCAGATAGAACTAACATCGGATCTCACTAACAAATAGAGAACTAACAGCGGATCTCACTATCCAGAGAGAACTAACATCGGATCTCACTATCCAGGGAGAACTAACATCGGATCTCACTACCCAGAGAGGACTAGACATCGGATCTCACTACCCAGAGAGGACTAGACATCGGATCTTACTACCCAGAGAGGACTAGACATCGGGTCTCACTACCCAGAGAGGACTAGACATCGGACCTCACTACCCAGAGAGGACTAAACATCGGACCTCACTACCCAGAGAGGACTAAACATCGGACCTCACTACCCAGAGAGGACTAGACATCGGACCTCACTACCCAGAGAGGACTAGACATCGGACCTCACTACCCAGAGAGGACTAAACATCGGACCTCACTACCCAGAGAGGACTAAACATCGGACCTCACTACCCAGAGAGGACTAAACATCGGACCTCACTACCCAGAGAGGACTAGACATCGGACCTCACTACCCAGAGAGGATTAAACATCGGACCTCACTACCCAGAGAGGACTAGACATCGGACCTCACTACCCAGAGAGGACTAGACATCGGACCTCACTACCCAGAGAGGACTAGACATCGGACCTCACTACCCAGAGAAGGCCAGACATCGGATCTCACTACCCAGAGAAGACTAGACAACGGATCTCACTACCCAGAGAGGACTAGACATCGGACCTCACTACCCAGAGAAGGCCAGACATCGGATCTCACTACCCAGAGAAGACTAGACAACGGATCTCACTACCCAGTGACCAGGGGAGGTTAGTACCACGAGGACACCACATATTCGAAGACAAAAATTCGCACCGCCTATGACGGGACCTTCCTGACCAGTGGCTTACCTCTAGACCTCCAAGATCTCGGTAATGTACGCCTTAAATGAACGATGCGTTTTGTCTTCATTCAAGAAGACCTCATTGCTTCATTTACTTTGATATTGACAATAAACCTACATTTTGGGTCTTCCTGCGATTTTCTCGCTTCTTTATTCATCACTAAAATATATATCACCTCCCGAGGGATCTTCACCTTATCGGGGTGGGTGTTGGGTGTCCCAATGATCGCAAGAATTATGTCGGCAGTAGCGTAGCGACCAGGAGGGTTTCCCCAAGCCGGATAGGTCAAGGGTCAGGAGTCAGACAATGAAAGACGGACTGGTAACCCTGGTTGGGGGTTGTGGCTTGTGGTCAGCGACCCACGCGTAGAAAAATGACAGAATTCTTCAGAAACACAAACAAGGGAACCTACCAATCAAGTCTTGGAGGAACGAGAGCAGGAACTCACTGACAGTGACTTCTTTTTTCTTCTTTCCTTCCTCATTTGTTTTTCAGCGTCGAGGGGAGATATACTTTGCTGTCTTTTGCTCTTCTGTTGTTGTGTTTCCTAGTGCTTCTAATATACCGTCTATCGATTTTTGTTCGTGGTCGGTCCTTGGGTCTGGTCCCAACGTTTATTGAACGCTCATTGTGGCAGTGATGACCGGCAGAAATGCCATCCCTGATGGACAGAGTCCTGGCGAGAGTTGTCCATGCTTGCTCCAGACCAGATTGGGTAATAATCTCTTGCCAGTGCCTTGTGCTCCGATCGGAGTTCATAGGTTTAAGAAGAGGAAGAAGACAAACAAGGGTGAGAAGAAGACAAGGAAGGGCGAGAAGAAGACGAAGAAGGGTGAGAAGAAGGGCGAGAAGAAGAAGAAGAAGACAAAGAAGGGCGAGAAGAAGAAGAAGACGAAGAAGGGCGAGAAGAAGACGAAGAAGGGTGAGAAGAAGAAGAAGAAGACGAAGAAGGGCGAGAAGAAGACGAAGAAGGGTGAGAAGAAGACGAAGAAGGGTGAGAAGAAGACGAAGAAGGGCGAGAAGAAGACGAAGAAGGGCGAGAAGAAGACGAAGAAGGGTGAGAAGAAGAAGAAGAAGACGAAGAAGGGCGATAAGAAGACGAAGAAGGGCGAGAAGAAGACGAAGAAGGGTGAGAAGACGACGAAGAAGGGTGAGAAGAAGACGAAGGGCGAGAAGAAGACGAAGAACGGTGAGAAGAAGACGAAGAAGGGTGAGAAGAAGACGAAGAAGGGTGAGAAGAAGACGAAGAAGGGTGAGAAGAAGACGAAGAAGGGTGAGAAGAAGACGAAGAAGGGTGAGAAGAAGACGAAAAAGGGTGAGAAGAAGACGAAGAAGGGTGAGAAGAAGACGAAGAAGGGTGAGAAGAAGACGAAAAAGGGTGAGAAAAAGACGAAGAAGGGCGAGAAGAAGACGAAGAAGGGTGAGAAGAAGAAGAACAAGACGAAGAAGGGTGAGAAGAAGACGAAGAAGGGTGAGAAGAAGACGAAGAAGGGCGAGAAGAAGACGAAGAAGGGTGAGAAGAAGAAGAAGAAGACGAAGAAGGGTGAGAAGAAGACGAAGAAGGGTGAGAAGAAGACGAAGAAGGGCGAAAAGAAGACGAAGAAGGGTGAGAAGAAGGCGAAGAAGGGTGAGAAGAAGAAGAAGAAGACGAAGAAGGGCGAGAAGAAGACGAAGAAGGGCGAGAAGAAGAAGAAGAAGACGAAGAAGGGCGAGAAGAAGAAGAAGCAGAAGACGAAGAAGGGTGAGAAGAAGACGAAGAAGGGTGAGAAGAAGACGAAGAAGGGCGAGAAGAAGAAGAAGAAGAACAAGAAGAAGAAGACGAAGAAGGGCGAGAAGAAGACGAAGAAGGGCGAGAAGAAGACGAAGAAGGGCGAGAAGAAGACGAAGAAGGGTGAGAAGAAGACGAAGAAGGGTGAGAAGAAGACGAAGAAGGGCGAGAAGAAGACGAAGAAGGGCGAGAAGAAGACGAAGAAGGGCGAGAAGAAGACGAAGAAGGGCGAGAAGAAGACGAAGAAGGGCGAGAAGAAGACGAAGAAGACGAAGAAGGGCGAGAAGAAGACGAAGAAGGGTGAGAAGAAGACGAAGAAGGGTGAGAAGAAGACGAAGAAGGGTGAGAAGAAGACGAAGAAGGGCGAGAAGAAGACGAAGAAGGGCGAGAAGAAGACGAAGAAGGGTGAGAAGAAGACGAAGAAGGGCGAGAAGAAGAAGAAGAAGACGAAGAAGGGTGAGAAGAAGACGAAGAAGGGTGAGAAGAAGACGAAGAAGGGCGAGAAGAAGAAGAAGCAGAAGACGAAGAAGGGTGAGAAGAAGACGAAGAAGGGTGAGAAGAAGAAGAAGCAGAAGACGAAGAAGGGTGAGAAGAAGACGAAGAAGGGCGAGAAGAAGAAGCAGAAGACGAAGAAGGGCGAGAAGAAGACGAAGAAGGGTGAGAAGAAGACGAAGAAGGGCGAGAAGAAGAAGAAGCAGAAGACGAAGAAGGGTGAGAAGAAGACGAAGAAGGGCGAGAAGAAGAAGAAGAAGAACAAGAAGAAGAAGACGAAGAAGGGCGAGAAGAAGACGAAGAAGGGCGAGAAGAAGACGAAGAAGACGAAGAAGGGCGAGAAGAAGACGAAGAAGGGTGAGAAGAAGACGAAGAAGGGTGAGAAGAAGACGAAGAAGGGTGAGAAGAAGACGAAGAAGGGCGAGAAGAAGACGAAGAAGGGCGAAAAGAAGACGAAGAAGGGTGAGAAGAAGACGGAGAAGGGCGAGAAGAAGAAGAAGAAGAAGAAGACGAAGAAGGGCGAGAAGAAGACGAAGAAGGGCGAGAAGAAGAAGAAGAAGACGAAGAAGGGTGAGAAGAAGACGAAGAAGGGCGAGAAGAAGACGAAGAAGGGTGAGAAGAAGACGAAGAAGGGTGAGAAGAAGACGAAGAAGGGCGAGAAGAAGACGAAGAAGGGTGAGAAGAAGACGAAGAAGGGTGAGAAGAAGAAGAAGAAGACGAAGAAGACGAAGAAGGGCGAGAAGAAGACGAAGAAGGGTGAGAAGAACAAGTAGAAGAAGACGAAGAAGGGTGAGAAGAAGAAGAAGAAGAAGACGAAGAAGGGTGAGAAGAAGAAGAAGAAGACGAAGAAGACGAAGAAGGGCGAGAAGAAGAAGAAGAACAAGACGAAGACGATGAAGGGTGAGAAGAAGAAGAAGAAGATGAAGAAGGGCGAGAAGAAGAAGAAGAAGACGAAGAAGGGCGAGAAGAAGAAGAAGAAAACGAAGAAGGGTGAGAAGAAGACGAAGAAGGGTGAGAAGAAGACGAAGAAGGGCGAGAAGAAGACGAAGAACGGTGAGAAGAAGAAGAAGAAGACGAAGAAGGGCGAGAAGAAGACGAAGAAGGGTGAGAAGAAGAAGGGCGAGAAGAAGAAGAAGAAGACAAAGAAGGGCGAGAAGAAGACGAAGAAGGGTGAGAAGAAGAAGAAGAAGACAAAGAAGGGCGAGAAGAAGAAGAAGACGAAGAAGGGCGAGAAGAAGACGAAGAAGGGTGAGAAGAAGACGAAGAAGGGTGAGAAGAAGAAGAAGACGAAGAAGGGCGAGAAGAAGACGAAGAAGGGTGAGAAGAAGAAGAAGACGAAGAAGGGCGAGCAGAAGACGAAGAAGGGCGAGAAGAAGACGAAGAAGAGCGAGAAGAAGACGAAGAAGACGAAGAGGACGAAGAGACGAAGAAGACGAAGAAGGGTGAGAAGAAGACGAAGAAGGGCGAGAAGAAGACGAAGAAGGGTGAGAAGAAGACGAAGAAGGGCGAGAAGAAGACGAAGAAGAGCGAGAAGAAGACGAAGAAGGGTGAGAAGAAGACGAAGAAGGATGAGAAGAAGACGAAGAAGGGTGAGAAGAAGACGAAGAAGGGTGAGAAGAAGACGAAGAAGGGCGAGAAGAAGACGAAGAAGGGTGAGAAGAATAAGAAGAAGACGAAGAAGGGCGATAAGAAGACGAAGAAGGGCGAGAAGAAGACGAAGAAGGGCGAGAAGAAGACGAAGAAGGGTGAGAAGAAGAAGAAGAAGGGTGAGAAGAAGACGAAGAAGGGTGAGAAGAAGACGAAGAAGGGTGAGAAGAAGACGAAGAAGGGTGAGAAGAAGACGAAGAAGGGTGAGAAGAAGACGAAGAAGGGTGAGAAGAAGACGAAAAAGGGCGAGAAGAAGACGAAGAAGGGCGAGAAGAAGGCGAAGAAAGGCGAGAAGAAGACGAAGAAGGGTGAGAAGAAGAAGAAGAAGACGAAGAAGGGTGAGAAGAAGACGAAGAAGGGTGAGAAAAAGACGAAGAAGGGCGAGAAGAAGACGAAGAAGGGTGAGAAGAAGAAGAAGACGAAGAAGGGCGAGAAGAAGACGAAGAAGGGTGAGAAGAAGACGAAGAAGGGCGAGAAGAAGACGAAGAAGGGTGAGAAGAAGGCGAAGAAGGGTGAGAAGAAGAAGAAGAAGACGAAGAAGGGCGAGAAGAAGACGAAGAAGGGCGAGAAGAAGAAGAAGAAGACGAAGAAGAGCGAGAAGAAGAAGAAGAAGAAGACGAAGAAGGGTGAGAAGAAGACGAAGAAGGGCGAGAAGAAGAAGAAGAAGAAGAAGAAGAAGAAGACGAAGAAGGGCGAGAAGAAGACGAAGAAGGGCGAGAAGAAGAAGAAGAAGACGAAGAAGGGTGAGAAGAAGACGAAGAAGGGCGAGAAGAAGACGAAGAAGAAGAAGAAGAAGAAGAAGACGAAGAAGGGCGAGAAGAAGACGAAGAAGGGCGAGAAGAAGACGAAGAAGGGTGAGAAGAAGACGAAGAAGGGTGAGAAGAAGACGAAGAAGGGTGAGAAGAAGAAGAAGAAGACGAAGAAGGGCGAGAAGAAGACGAAGAATGGTGAGAAGAAGAAGAAGAAGAAGAAGAAGACGAAGACGAAGAAGGGTGAGAAGAAGAAGAAGAAGACGAAGAAGGGCGAGAAGAAGACGAAGAAGGGTGAGAAGAAGACGAAGAAGGGTGAGAAGAAGAAGAAGAAGACGAAGAAGGGCGAGAAGAAGACGAAGAATGGTGAGAAGAAGAAGAAGAAGAAGAAGAAGACGAAGACGAAGAAGGGTGAGAAGAAGAAGAAGAAGACGAAGAAGGGCGAGAAGAAGAAGAAGAAGACGAAGAAGGGCGAGAAGAAGACGAAGAAGGGTGAGAAGAAGAAGAAGAAGAAGACGAAGACGAAGAAGGGTGAGAAGAAGAAGAAGAAGAAGACGAAGAAGGGCGAGAAGAAGACGAAGAAGACGAAGAAGGGCGAGAAGAAGAAGAAGAAAACGAAGAAGGGTGAGAAGAAGACGAAGAAGGGTGAGAAGAAGACGAAGAAGGGCGAGAAGAAGACGAAGAACGGTGAGAAGAAGAAGAAGAAGACGAAGAAGGGCGAGAAGAAGACGAAGAAGGGTGAGAAGAAGACGAAGAAGGGTGAGAAGAAGACGAAGAAGGGCGAGAAGAAGACGAAGGGTGAGAAGAAGAAGAAGAAGACGAAGAAGGGCGAGAAGAAGACGAAGAAGGGTAAGAAGAAGAAGAAGACGAAGAAGGGCGAGAAGAAGACGAAGAAGGGTGAGAAGAAGAAGAAGAAGACGAAGAAGGGCGAGAAGAAGGGCGAGAAGAAGACAAAGAAGGGTGAGAAGAAGACGAAGAAGGGCGAGAAGAAGACGAAGAACGGTGAGAAGAAGAAGAAGAAGACGAAGAAGGGCGAGAAGAAGACGAAGAAGACGAAGAAGGGTGAGAAGAAGAAGAAGAAGACGAAGAAGGGCGAGAAGAAGACGAAGAAGGGTGAGAAGAAGACGAAGAAGGGTGAGAAGAAGAAGAAGAAGACGAAGAAGGGTGAGAAGAAGAAGAAGAAGACGAAGAAGGGTGAGAAGAAGAAGAAGACGAAGAAGGGTGAGAAGAAGAAGAAGACGAAGAAGGGTGAGAAGAAGAAGAAGACAAAGAAGGGCGAGAAGAAGACGAAGAAGGGCGAGAAGAAGACGAAGAAGGGCGAGAAGAAGACGAAGAAGGGCGAGAAGAAGACGAAGAAGGGTGAGAAGAAGACGAAGAAGGGTGAGAAGAAGACGAAGAAGGGTGAGAAGAAGACGAAGAAGGGTGAGAAGAAGACGAAGAAGGGCGAGAAGAAGACGAAGAAGGGTGAGAAGAAGACGAAGAAGGGTGAGAAGAAGACGAAGAAGGGCGAGAAGAAGACGAAGAAGGGTGAGAAGAAGACGAAGAAGGGTGAGAAGAAGAAGAAGAAGACGAAGAGGGCGAGAAGAAGACGAAGAAGGGTGAGAAGAACAAGAAGAAGAAGACGAAGAAGGGTGAGAAGAAGAAGAAGAAGGGTGAGAAGAAGAAGGGCGAGAAGAAGAAGAAGAAGACAAAGAAGGGCGAGAAGAAGAAGAAGAAGACAAAGAAGGGCGAGAAGAAGAAGAAGACGAAGAAGGGCGAGAAGAAGACGAAGAAGGGTGAGAAGAAGACGAAGAAGGGTGAGAAGAAGAAGAAGACGAAGAAGGGCGAGAAGAAGACGAAGAAGGGTGAGAAGAAGAAGAAGACGAAGAAGGGCGAGAAGAAGACGAAGAAGGGCGAGAAGAAGACGAAGAAGAGCGAGAAGAAGACGAAGAAGACGAAGAGGACGAAGAGACGAAGAAGACGAAGAAGGGTGAGAAGAAGACGAAGAAGGGCGAGAAGAAGACGAAGAAGGGTGAGAAGAAGACGAAGAAGGGCGAGAAGAAGACGAAGAAGAGCGAGAAGAAGACGAAGAAGGGTGAGAAGAAGACGAAGAAGGATGAGAAGAAGACGAAGAAGGGTGAGAAGAAGACGAAGAAGGGTGAGAAGAAGACGAAGAAGGGCGAGAAGAAGACGAAGAAGGGTGAGAAGAATAAGAAGAAGACGAAGAAGGGCGATAAGAAGACGAAGAAGGGCGAGAAGAAGACGAAGAAGGGCGAGAAGAAGACGAAGAAGGGTGAGAAGAAGAAGAAGAAGGGTGAGAAGAAGACGAAGAAGGGTGAGAAGAAGACGAAGAAGGGTGAGAAGAAGACGAAGAAGGGTGAGAAGAAGACGAAGAAGGGTGAGAAGAAGACGAAAAAGGGTGAGAAGAAGACGAAGAAGGGCGAGAAGAAGACGAAGAAAGGCGAGAAGAAGACGAAGAAGGGTGAGAAGAAGAAGAAGAAGACGAAGAAGGGTGAGAAGAAGACGAAGAAGGGTGAGAAAAAGACGAAGAAGGGCGAGAAGAAGACGAAGAAGGGTGAGAAGAAGAAGAAGACGAAGAAGGGCGAGAAGAAGACGAAGAAGGGTGAGAAGAAGACGAAGAAGGGCGAGAAGAAGACGAAGAAGGGTGAGAAGAAGACGAAGAAGGGTGAGAAGAAGACGAAGAAGGGCGAGAAGAAGACGAAGAAGGGTGAGAAGAGGGCGAAGAAGGGTGAGAAGAAGAAGAAGAAGACGAAGAAGGGCGAGAAGAAGACGAAGAAGGGCGAGAAGAAGAAGAAGAAGACGAAGAAGAGCGAGAAGAAGAAGAAGAAGAAGACGAAGAAGGGTGAGAAGAAGACGAAGAAGGGCGAGAAGAAGAAGAAGAAGAAGAAGAAGAAGACGAAGAAGGGCGAGAAGAAGACGAAGAAGGGCGAGAAGAAGAAGAAGAAGACGAAGAAGGGTGAGAAGAAGACGAAGAAGGGCGAGAAGAAGACGAAGAAGAAGAAGAAGAAGAAGAAGAAGAAGACGAAGAAGGGCGAGAAGAAGACGAAGAAGGGCGAGAAGAAGAAGAAGAAGACGAAGAAGGGTGAGAAGAAGACGAAGAAGGGTGAGAAGAAGAAGAAGAAGACGAAGAAGGGCGAGAAGATGACTAAGAATGGTGAGAAGAAGAAGAAGAAGAAGAAGAAGACGAAGACGAAGAAGGGTGAGAAGAAGAAGAAGACGAAGAAGGGCGAGAAGAAGAAGAAGAAGACGAAGAAGGGCGAGAAGAAGACGAAGAAGGGTGAGAAGAAGAAGAAGAAGAAGAAGAAGACGAAGACGAAGAAGGGTGAGAAGAAGAAGAAGAAGACGAAGAAGGGCGAGAAGAAGAAGAAGAAGACGAAGAAGGGCGAGAAGAAGAAGAAGAAAACGAAGAAGGGTGAGAAGAAGACGAAGAAGGGTGAGAAGAAGACGAAGAAGGGCGAGAAGAAGACGAAGAACGGTGAGAAGAAGAAGAAGAAGACGAAGAAGGGCGAGAAGAAGACGAAGAAGGGTGAGAAGAAGACGAAGAAGGGTGTGAAGAAGAAGAAGAAGACGAAGAAGGGTGAGAAGAAGAAGAAGAAGACGAAGAAGGGTGAGAAGAAGACGAAGAAGGGTGTGAAGAAGAAGAAGAAGACGAAGAAGGGTGTGAAGAAGAAGAAGAAGACGAAGAAGGGTGAGAAGAAGACGAAGAAGGGTGAGAAGAAGACGAAGAAGGGTGTGAAGAAGAAGAAGAAGACGAAGAAGGGTGAGAAGAAGACGAAGAAGGGTGAGAAGAAGAAGAAGAAGGGTGTGAAGAAGAAGAAGAAGACGAAGAAGGGTGAGAAGAAGACGAAGAAGGGTGTGAAGAAGAAGAAGAAGACGAAGAAGGGTGAGAAGAAGACGAAGAAGGGTGAGAAGAAGACGAAGAAGGGCGAGAAGAAGACGAAGGGTGAGAAGAAGAAGAAGAAGACGAAGAAGGGCGAGAAGAAGACGAAGAAGGGTAAGAAGAAGAAGAAGACGAAGAAGGGCGAGAAGAAGACGAAGAAGGGTGAGAAGAAGAAGAAGAAGACGAAGAAGGGCGAGAAGAAGACGAAGAAGGGCGAGAAGAAGACAAAGAAGGGTGAGAAGAAGACGAAGAAGGGCGAGAAGAAGACGAAGAACGGTGAGAAGAAGAAGAAGAAGACGAAGAAGGGCGAGAAGACGACGAAGAAGACGAAGAAGGGTGAGAAGAAGAAGAAGAAGACGAAGAAGGGCGAGAAGAAGACGAAGAAGGGTGAGAAGAAGACGAAGAAGGGTGAGAAGAAGAAGAAGACGAAGAAGGGTGAGAAGAAGAAGAAGAAGACGAAGAAGGGTGAGAAGAAGAAGAAGACGAAGAAGGGTGAGAAGAAGAAGAAGACGAAGAAGGGTGAGAAGAAGAAGAAGACGAAGAAGGGCGAGAAGAAGACGAAGAAGGGCGAGAAGAAGACGAAGAAGGGCGAGAAGAAGACGAAGAAGGGCGAGAAGAAGACGAAGAAGGGTGAGAAGAAGACGAAGAAGGGTGAGAAGAAGACGAAGAAGGGTGAGAAGAAGACGAAGAAGGGTGAGAAGAAGACGAAGAAGGGTGAGAAGAAGACGAAGAAGGGTGAGAAGAAGACGAAGAAGGGTGAGAAGAAGACGAAGAAGGGCGAGAAGAAGACGAAGAAGGGTGAGAAGAAGACGAAGAAGGGTGAGAAGAAGACGAAGAAGACGAAGTAGACGAAGAAGGGCGAGAAGAAGACGAAGAAGGGTGAGAAGAACAAGAAGAAGAAGACGAAGAAGGGTGAGAAGAAGAAGAAGACGAAGAAGGGTGAGAAGAAGAAGAAGAAGAAGACGAAGAAGGAGACGAAGAAGACGAAGAAGGGTGAGAAGAAGAAGAAGAAGACGACGAAGAAGGGTGAGAAGAAGAAGAAGAAGAAGAAGACGAAGGGTGAGAAGAAGAAGAAGAAGAAGACGAAGAAGGGCGAGAAGAAGACGAAGAAGGTGAGAAGAAGACGAAGAACGGTGAGAAGAAGAAGAAGAAGACGAAGAAGGGCGAGAAGAAGACGAAGAAGGGCGAGAAGAAGACGAAGAAGGGCGAGAAGAAGAAGAAGAAGACGAAGAAGGGCGAGAAGAAGACGAAGAAGGGTGAGAAGAAGACGAAGAACGGTGAGAAGAAGAAGAAGAAGACGAAGAAGGGCGAGAAGAAGACGAAGAAGGGCGAGAAGAAGACGAAGAAGGGCGAGAAGAAGAAGAAGAAGACGAAGAAGGGCGAGAAGAAGAAGAAGATGACGAAGAAGGGCGAGAAGAAGACGAAGAAGGGTGAGAAGAAGACGAAGAACGGTGAGAAGAAGACGAAGAACGGTGAGAAGAAGAAGAAGAAGACGAAGAAGGGCGAGAAGAAGACGAAGAATGGTGAGAAGAAGAAGAAGAAGAAGAAGAAGACGAAGAACGGTGAGAAGAAGAAGAAGAAGACGAAGAAGGGCGAGAAGAAGACGAAGAACGGTGAGAAGAAGAAGAAGAAGACGAAGAAGGGCGAGAAGAAGACGAAGAACGGTGAGAAGAAGAAGAAGAAGACGAAGAAGGGCGAGAAGAAGACGAAGAACGGTGAGAAGAAGAAGAAGAAGACGAAGAACGGTGAGAAGAAGAAGAAGAAGACGAAGAACGGTGAGAAGAAGAAGAAGACGAAGAAGCGAGGGAGGGAGGTTATTGCGAACCATTTAGACCGACATGTGTATGTAGGCTTAGTTCTATTATTCTCACACGCTGCAGAGACACACTTGTTTGTTGCCCCTGAATTGAGCCTCATTTCGCTAATATGTGTCGGTTAAGCTATGAATCTATAAGGGGATTAACGTAAATTTAACACCTTTGAGACTGACATAAATGCAATAAACATTGGTGTGGTAACATTTAGATGATGAAACATAAAGCAGTAGGTTAAGATGACTCGAATATACTTTTGGTATATGCTCATAAATGTATAAGCTTAGCGACTTTCTTGCTTGTCTGTTAATTCATGGGCTCATAGGGGGATTCAACTATTGTTAACACCTCTTCTTTTAAGGTTAGAAGGTGTTTCAATATAGGGTTTTATAAAGAGCAAGGGATTAAAGATACATTTACAGTCGCAGTGCCATACCAAAGAGATGGAAAGAGCACTTTGAAGAACTTTTGAACAGACCTGACCCAAATAACCCTCCAGATATATACTACCAGCAGCAGAAGAGTTACATGTTAGCTGTGGAAAGTTTTTCCCAAGGAAAGAGGCAAAGAGAAAGACCAAAGTATTCTTGGAGAAGATGGAAGCAGATATAAAGATGTTGGGGAAGACATGGAATGGATTTGCAAGAATGGCGAGAAACAGAACTGCTTGGAAAGTGTTTGTTGAAGACCTATGCTCCACAGTGAGTTGTAAGTGCTTGTTGAATACCTATGCTCCACAGGGAGTTGTAAGTGCTTGTTGAAGACATATGCTCCACAGGGAGCTGGAAGTGTTTGTTGAAGACCTATGCTCCACAGGGAGCTGAAACTGTTTGTTGAAGACATATGCTCCACAGGGAGCTGGAAGTGTTTGTTGAAGATCTATGCTCCACAGGGAGCTGAAACTGTTTGTTGAAGACCTATGCTCCACAGGGAGCTGAAACTGTTTGTTGAAGACCTATGCTCCACAGGGGGCTGGAAGTGTTTGTTGAAGGCCTATGCTCCACAGGGAGTTGAAACTGTTTGTTGAAGACATATGCTCCACAGGGAGCTGGAAGTGTTTGTTGAAGACCTATGCTCCTCAGGGAGCTGAAACTGTATGTTGAAGACCTATGCTCCACAGGGAGCTGAAACTGTTTGTTGAAGACCTATGCTCCACAGGGAGCTGGAAGTGTTTGTTGAAGACCTATGCTCCACAGTGAGTTGTAAGTGCTTGTTGAATACCTATGCTCCACAGTGAATTGTAAGTGCTTGTTGAATACCTATGCTCCACAGGGAGTTGTAAGTGCTTGTTGAATACCTATGCTCCAAAGGGAGTTGAAACTGTTTGTTGAAGACATATGCTCCACAGGGAGCTAGAAGTGTTTGTTGAAGACCTATGCTCCACAGGGAGCTGAAACTGTTTGTTGAAGACATATGCTCCACAGGGAGCTGGAAGTGTTTGTTGAAGACCTATGCTCCACAGGGAGCTGAAACTGTTTGTTGAAGACCTATGCTCCACAGGGAGCTGAAACTGTTTGTTGAAGACCTATGCTCCACAGGGGGCTGGAAGTGTTTGTTGAAGACCTATGCTCCACAGGGAGTTGAAACTGTTTGTTGAAGACATATGCTCCACAGGGAGCTGGAAGTGTTTGTTGAAGACCTATGCTCCACAGGGAGCTGAAACTGTTTGTTGAAGACCTATGCTCCACAGGGAGCTGGAAGTGTTTGTTGAAGACCTATGCTCCACAGGGAGCTGAAACTGTTTGTTGAAGACCTATGCTCCACAGGAAGTTGAAACTGTTTGTTGAAGACCTATGCTCCACAGGGGGCTGGAAGTATTTGTTGAAGACCTATGCTCCACAGGGAGCTGAAACTGTTTGTTGAAGACCTATGCTCCACAGGAAGTTGAAACTGTTTGTTGAAGACCTATGCTCCACAGGAAGTTGAAACTGTTTGTTGAAGACCTATGCTCCACAGGAAGTTGAAACTGTTTGTTGAACACCCATGCTCCACAGGAAGTTGAAACTGTTTGTTGAAGACATATGCTCCACAGGGAGCTGGAAGTGTTTGTTGAAGACCTATGCTCCACAGGGAGCTGAAACTGTTTGTTGAAGACCTATGCTCCACAGGAAGTTGA
Source organism: Megaustenia siamemsis (assembly GCA_032433765.1). Classification (NCBI taxonomy): domain Eukaryota; kingdom Metazoa; phylum Mollusca; class Gastropoda; order Stylommatophora; family Ariophantidae; genus Megaustenia; species Megaustenia siamemsis. The sequence goes on from JAVIAB010000159.1 coordinate 24,008,172, forward strand.
AACTGTTTGTTGAAGACATATGCTTCACAGGGGGCTGGAAGTATTTGTTGAAGACCTATGCTCCACAGGGAGCTGAAACTGTTTGTTGAAGACCTATGCTCCACAGGAAGTTGAAACTGTTTGTTGAAGACCTATGCTCCACAGGAAGTTGAAACTGTTTGTTGAAGACCTATGCTCCACAGGAAGTTGAAACTGTTTGTTGAAGACCCATGCTCCACAGGAAGTTGAAACTGTTTGTTGAAGACCCATGCTCCACAGGAAGTTGAAACTGTTTGTTGAAGACATATGCTCCATAGTGAGTTGAAAAGTACAAGAAGAACAACAACACCTTTGAGGCTGACATATGTGCAATAAAATCGCCTTTGTAACTTTTAAACGCCGCAACAAAGTGCCGGGGACATAACTCATTCCTTGTGTCCACACGGTCATATTTGTCGTGAACTTAACGGCATCCTTAAATTATTAATGTGTTTATCTTGTCTCCCATTTCTGCAGGAATGTTTGCACCCTGATTGGCTGCAATGCGTGGCCTAGTGACCTAGTTCTAGTGCCTGGTGAAGGGCAATGACGCAGATGTTTGCGACCTGGAGAATCTGCACGTCACCCGTTTTGGCACTGATCATGTTCATTTCACATGGACACGCAGGTAATTGACATTTTTCTGTGCTTTGAACATGCCTTCCTTTTTTCAAGGGTTCACGTTTTTATATAAAATTGTATTCTCCAAAAAAAGATGCCCCGTGAACACTCTGCCCACGTTAAAGAACAACTTTAAATCGAAAAGAGTAAGCCACAAATGCAAAATTGGTCATCATCACCATCAAGTACCATGCCGGTAGGCGTAAGCGATCATGTCCTTCCACAATTCTCTATCCACAGTACATTGTAATGATAAGAGGTCGGGTTTGATCCTGATCGACGGCTTCCAGGTTCACCCAGCCTTAAATGGGTACCGGTTTTTTTTTCTTGGAAAGTAAAGCGGCACACGCGTCATACCGACCACATTACCCCAAAAATAATGTGCTGAAGGTCTGTAAAACTGTGGTCACTAACACCATATCCCTTATATGCCACTTGGCGTGACGGGAGCTCTTTACTTTTTTCTTTGCTTTACAGTACATCGTATCAATTCTTGTGTTGACTATCTTCAATGCCATTACACCAAGCTGTCCAGTATCTTCTCTCTTTGTTGTCGTCCTCGATCTCTCTTTCCTTCTATTTTGTCAGTTGTAACCAAGTATTCCAACTTTCCTATTCTCATGATGTTCCCAAAAAAATATTGATAGTTTCTTCCTGTTGTTTCTTAGGAGCTCCCTTTTTGTGTTGACCTCTGAGGATGTCCTCATTGGTTTTTTTAGCTGTCCATGGGAACTTTCAACATTCTTCTGAGAAATCCCATCTTTGTGGCCTGTAATTGCACACAAGACGTTTTTCATTTTCTGAAATCATCATTATCATCAAGTACCGTGCCTGCTGGCGTAGGTGATCATGTCTCTCCATAACTTTCGATCCCGACAGGAATTTATTATTTTTGTTGTTGACCTTCTGCCAAGCCATTCTCTTAAGCTGTCTGTTATTTTTTCTCTTTGCTTCCCTCTGTCTCTTCGTCCCTCAATTTTCCCAGTTGTTACAATATATTCCAGTTGTTCTCTTCTCATTACATGGCCAAAAAATGATGATTGTTTCTTCATAATATTGGAAATTAGCTATCTTTTTGCTTTGACCTCTCTCAGAACCTTTTCATTACTCTTCTTAGCTGTCCATGGCATTCTCAACATTCTTCTGTAAAACTACATTTCTACAGACTCCATTGATTTTTCTGTCTGTTGTCCTATTGTCCATGATTCACATCCATATGTTAAGACTGGTTCTACATAACATTTAAGAACTCTTTTCCTTGTTTCTATTGTCAAAAATGGATTGCATAGTATCTTCCTCATTTCTTGGAAAGCTGCTTTTGTCTGAGCCATTCTGCATCTCACCACTTTTGTACATCTTCCGCCTGAGGTTAACAAAGTTCCCAAATATTTAAATTCATTTACCTGTTTTAATATTGTTCCACTTGTCTTTATTTTGCACTGAGGTGATGTCTTTTTCTTTCTTGTTACCATTACTTCTGTCTTTTTGCTATTAAGGCTGAGTCCTTTATTTTTGCTTTCTTTCACTATAATGTCCAACATTTCTTATAACTCATTTTCACTCTTAGCGATTAATACTGTATCATCAGCATACCTTAGATTATTTATATTATGACCTCCAATTGTTATTCCAGGCATGCCCCTTATGGATCTTAAAATAATCTCACTATAAATATTAAACAAATCTGGTGACAGCACACAACCTTGTCTAACACCCTGTTTTATTTGTTGAAACATTCCCAATTGGTTACCAGTTCTTATGGCCGCTATTTGTTGCCAGTACATGTTCTTTATTATTCTTAGATCTTTGTTATCTACGTTTATGCTTTCTAAAATGTTGATTATTTCTTTGTGCTTTACTTTATCAAATGCTTTGGTATAATCTATGAAACATAGGTATAGATCTGTTTTCACCTCTATGGCTCTTTCTAGTAAAGATCCAGTAGCTATTCTGAATACTCTTCTGTAAAACGTGTACTCAAATTAATTATATAATTGTCAGCACATTTGCAGATAGTCCATGTTTGACAGCCATATGTTGCCACGGAAAACTAAAAAAAATAATAACCTAACAGAAACTGAAGTTTCAGTGTTATGTCTTTCAATTGCTACATGTTGTGCGATTGTTTTGCTTCACTGCAGCCATGCTGAATGTCCTTATCATCCACTTTATAGCCTTTATGTTGTTTGTTAGCAATGAACCAAGCAATGCACAACTTTTTACTCTACAATGTATTGCAATAATGCAAATAAGAGCTATTGTCGTCGTGGGCTGGTTGGTCAAGACGTCATGATCTAAACTGGAAACTTCCTGGTACGAATCACAACACAAGTGGCAGGAATGTTTCATTTCGAGTCCGTGGTTTCTTTACATCTTCACTAGTTTCTGGGTAGTGAGATCCAATGTCTGGCCCTCTCAGATATAGGTTTTTAAAAAGATGTCTCATGAGCACTATGCGCACGTTAAAGCAACCGTGGCAGCTGTAAATCGAAGAAAATAGTAGGTAAAAAATGCAAATTGGTAGGGGAAAAAAAACGTACCCAAAGATGTCAGAACTCACGACGATAAAAAAAAAATTAGACCACCTCTCAAGTCTGAGAATATCTGCCTGTGTGGCGAGGCACAACTGAACATACGGTTTACTAGTTAAACAATTTTTTTTTTAATTGGAAAAATGTATATTCACGCAAAATTCATTTCCCTGAGCCTTCGCCTGAGATATAAAGCTGACGAACGGAAACAAAGAAAAGTGGTATGTCTGTCAATTTAGATTTGCCGTCTAACCTCTCAGTTTGCTAGCAATGAAGAAGGATATATACACAACTGTCAACTCTCAATGATATCAATATCAGCAGTTGTTATCTAATAGACGAAGATACACAGAATAAAACATGGGAACTAAACAAGCGAAGATGCAGGGAAGTCACTGATAATATTTTTTCTTATATATATTGTTTTATTTGAACTAAAACTATGATCATAAACAAAGAAAATACTCAAAGCCCACAAGTGGATATAAAAATTGAAGGAATAGACCTGGAGACAGTTCAGAACTACAACTACCTTGGACATACTATAACCAGTGATGGAAAATGTACAACTGAAATAAACAAAAGAATAGGAATGGCAAAAAGCAATTTTAATGCCATGAAGAACATACTAACATCAAAACAAATAACACCAGGGCTAAAACTAAGAATAGCCAAATGTTACATCTTCTCAATATTCCTATATGGTGCAGAAACATGGACATTAGACAAGAAAACAACAAAGAATTGAAGCCTTTGAAATGTGGATATATAGAAGAATAGGTAGAATTGGATGGAAGGAAAAGAAAACAAATTATGAAGTCTTAAAACAACTAAAAATGAAAAGAGAACGACTATACACAATTCAAACAAGACAAGTGAGATTTTTGGGCCATGTTAGAAGACACAACAGCCTACTTAAAGTGATCCTGGAGGGGAAAATACAAGGTAAAAGAGGCAGAGGCAGACCAAGACTAACATGGACGAGTAACATCAAAAGATGGACAAATCAGCCTATGACAACCTGCACCATCAAAGCAAGAGACAGAGCAGAATGGCGCTCCATGGTAGCCAACCTTCGTTGCGGAGACGGCATTCGATGGTGATGATTGTATTATTTGGCTCAACTTGCTAGGATAAGCCAAGACAGGCAAGTTAAACTATTTTCTAGTGTTTTGTGTATTAAGTGTAGTTATTTTGTGCCGAACATATTGTGTAAGCATTAGTGAAACTATTTTTGATTGTTTTGTGTATTAAGTGTAGTTATTTTGTGCCGACGGGCGTAATACCGACCACATTACCCAAAAAATCATGTGCCGAAGATCTGTACAATTTATGGTCACTAACACCATATTTCCTATACACCACTTGGCGTGACGGGGTACTTTACTATTTTTTTTTATTTTGTGCCGAACATACTGTGAAAGCCTTAGTTAAACTATTTTCGAATGTTTTATGTATTAAGTGTAGTTATTTTGTACCGAACATACTGTGTAAGCCTTAGAGGCAATGCAGCAGGAGGTCGACGCCTGGGAGTCATGACCCAGGCGGGCGCACCTCCCCTAGAGTGTCAAGAAGCTAAAGGGCCGAAACACTTGCTCGATGGAGGTATTCATCTGATGATCAGATTGCCCCCTGCTGTGAAGCTCTGTACAATGAGTTTCCCACTACTTTATTCGTTATGTAGTTGTTTGCTCTGCTAACATATTTTGTGTTTTATTTCTTCAATGTTCTAACTGCATGCCTACTGTTTTGGCAACCACAGCTTCGTTAAAAAAAAGTGGAGGCGGGCTCTGTACGCATGCAATGGGTAGAGTCGTTGCAGAAATCCAAAATACGTAAGGTCACCTTTGTCTAGGTCCCTGGACATGCGGGAGTACGGGGAAATGAAAGGGCGGACAGGTTGGCTAGCTGCGCTGTCGTTGAGGACGGGCAACCAATGGATCGGGCGGACATCATCAATGCCCTCCGAGATGTGGGAAGAGCACATGACTTCGACAAACACAGATCCACGTCACTTCTTCGGATGATGGAAATGGGAGTTAAGTTGGGCACAGCCAGAAATGAGACACTTAGTGGCCGTGTAAGAAGACTTATCAACCAACATAGAACTGGAGTCGTCAGTCGCTGGACACTGCGGGACTTGCTGAGGAGGGGATCTGAGCACCTATGGACATGTTCGGAGTGCAATGATGATGACCCACAAATAACTCAATAACTGAGAAGGGGATCTGAGCACCTATGGACATGTTCGGAGTGCAATAATGATGACCCGCAAATAACTCAATAACTGAGGAGGGGATCTGAGCACCTATGGACATGTTCGGTGTGCAATGATGATGACCCGCAAATAACTCAATAACTGAGGAGGGGATCTGAGCACCTATGGACATGTTCGGAGTGCAATAATGATGACCCGCAAAAAACTCAATAACTGAGGAGGGGATCTGAGCACCTATGGACATGTTCGGAGTGCAATGATGATGACCCTCAAAAAACTCAATAACTGAGGAGGGGATCTGAGCACCTATGGACATGTTCGGAGTGCAATGATGATGACCCGCAAATAACTCAATAACTGAGGAGGGGATCTGAGCACCTATGGACATGTTCGGAGTGCAATGATGATGACCCGCAAATAACTCAATAACTGAGGAGGGGATCTGAGCACCTATGGACATGTTCGGAGTGCAATGATGATGACCCGCAAATAACTCAATAACTGAGGAGGGGATCTGAGCACCTATGGACATGTTCGGAGTGCAATGATGATGACCCGCAAATAACTCAATAACTGAGGAGGGGATCTGAGCACCTATGGACATGTTCGGAGTGCAATGATGATGACCCGCAAATAACTCAATAACTGAGGAGGGGATCTGAGCACCTATGGACATGTTCGGAGTGCAATGATGATGACCCGCAAATAACTCAATAACTGAGGAGGGCATCTGAGCACCTATGGACATGTTCGGAGTGCAATGATGATGACCCGCAAATAACTCAATAACTGAGGAGGGGATCTGAGCACCTATGGACATGTTCGGAGTGCAATGATGATGACCCGCAAATAACTCAATAACTGAGGAGGGCATCTGAGCACCTATGGACATGTTCGGAGTGCAATGATGATGACCCGCAAATAACTCAATAACTGAGGAGGTGATCTAAGCACCTATGGACATGTTCGGAGTGCAATAATGATGACCCGCAAAAAACTCAATAACTGAGGAGGGGATCTGAGCACCTATGGACATGTTCGGAGTGCAATGATGATGACCCGCAAATAACTCAATAACTGAGGAGGGGATCTGAGCACCTATGGACATGTTCGGAGTGCAATGATGATGACCCGCAAATAACTCAATAACTGAGGAGGGGATCTGAGCACCTATGGACATGTTCGGAGTGCAATAATGATGACCCGCAAAAAACTCAATAACTGAGGAGGGGATCTGAGCACCTATGGACATGTTCGGAGTGCAATAATGATGACCCACAAATAACTCAATAACTGAGGAGGGGATCTGAGCACCTATGGACATGTTCGGAGTGCAATAATGATGACCCGCAAATAACTCAATAACTCAGTAACAGCTTCGTTTTGATTTTTGTGTGTTCTCCCTGACCCACGTACAGCTGCAACCATACCACTTTGATCATTTACTTTCTTTTTATCGGAACATAAATGGAGCTAGGTTTCATTGAAATGAACATTTTTATGTCGCTACGGATACATGACTTCTTGCCGTTGTTACTTCTTTATTCCAAACATGAACCGTAAACAAGAGCTCTACAATCATATCTCTCCTTTGCTGTCTTTTATAATCTTATCCAGGCGTGATTTATCTTTACGATCCCTTTCTTAATGTTGCATCTACATAAGTTTCATGGTCTTCCCTGTCTTTTCTCTCATTGTGGGTTCCAGATGATAGTTTGTCTGGTCAATTTTGCTGGCTTTCTTCTTCCTTCTTCCTCCTCCTTCTTCATTCTTCTTATTATTATTTCTTCTTCATTCTTCTTCTTTCTACTTCTTTCTACTTCTTTCTTCTTCTTTCTACTTCTTTCTTCTTCTTTCTACTTCTTTCTACTTCTTTCTACTTCTTTCTACTTCTTTCTACTTCTTTCTACTTCTTTCTTCTTCTTTCTACTTCTTTCTACTTCTTTCTACTTCTTTCTACTTCTTTCTACTTCTTTCTTCTTCTTTCTACTTCTTTCTACTTCTTTCTACTTCTTTCTACTTCTTTCTACTTCTTTCTACTTCTTTCTTCTTCTTTCTTCTTCTTTTTCTTCATCATCCATTCTCCTTCTCCTACTTCTTCATTTCCTCCTCCTGCTTCTCCTTCCTGTTAATGTTAAGAGGGCGTGCATGCTATGTGTTTTTCTAGTTTACAGAAAAGACGGGATATCTACGTCACTTCCGTCTTTGGTATGGGTTGATTTGCTCAACAATTGTGTCAGGACAGTGATCATTTTGCGCCTCCTCTTTTCAAATGTTCACAACCAAGCGTTCTTTAACGTGCGCAGAGGATCTGCTATTATTTTTGTCGCTAACAGGGAGGGCTAGACATGGGATCTCACTGCTCAGAAAGGGCTAGACATCGGATCTCACTGCCTGGAAAGTTCTAGACATGGGATCTAACTGCCTAGAGAGGACTAGACATGGGATCTCACTGCCTAGAGAGGGCTAGACATGGGATCTCACTGCCTAGAGAGGGCTAGACATCGGATCTCACTGCCTATAGAGGGCTAGACATCGGATCTCACTGCCTAGAAAGTTCTAGACATGGGATCTCACTGCCTAGAGAGGGCTAGACATCGGATCTCACTACCTAGAAAGTTCTAGACATGGGATCTCACTGCCTAGAGAGGGCTAGACATGGGATCTCACTGCCTAGAGAGGGCTACACATCGGATCTCACTAGAGTGGGCTAGACATGGGATCTCACTGCCTAGAGAGGGCTACACATCGGATCTCATTAAAGTGGGCTAGACATGGGATCTCACTGCCTAGAAAGTTCTAGACATCGGATCTCACTGCCTAGAGAGGGCTAGACATTGGATCTCGCTGCCTAGAGAGGGCTACGCATCGGATCTCACTAGAGTGGGCTAGACATGGGATCTCACTGCCTAGAGAGGGCTACATATCGGATCTCACTAGGGTGGGCTAGACATGGGATCTGACTGCCTAGAGAGGGCTACACATCGGATCTCACTAGAGTGGGCTAGACATCGGATCTCACTAGAGTGGGCTAGACATGGGATCTTACTGCCTAGAGAGGGCTACACATCGGATCTCACTAGGGTGGGCTAGACATGGGATCTGACTGCCTAGAGAGGGCTACACATCGGATCTCACTAGAGTGGGCTAGACATCGGATCTGACTGCCTAGAGAGGGCTAGACATCGGATCTGACTGCCTAGAGAGGGCTACACATGGGATATGACTAGAGTGCGCTAGACATGGGATCTCACTACCTAGAGAGGGCTACACATTGGATCTCACTAGAGTGGGCTAGACATCGGATCTAACTGCCTAGAGTGGGCTAGACATGGGATCTGACTAGAGTGGGCTAGACATGGGATCTGAGTAGAGTGGGCTGGACATGGGATCTCACTACCTAGAGAGAGCTACACATGGGATCTCAATAGAGTGGGCTAGACATGGGATCTGACTAGAGTGGGCTAGACATCTGACTGCCTAGAGATGACTACACATGGGATCTCACTAGAGAGGGCTACACATCGGATCTCACTGCATAGAGAGGGCTAGACATGGGATCTCACTACCTAGAGAGGGCTACACATCGGATCTCACTAGAGTGGGCTACACATCGGATCTCACTAGAGTGGGCTAGACATGGGATCTCACTGCCTAGAAACAATGAGAGATTAAAGTCATGAAGAAACCACAGATTTGAGGTGAATAATTCCCACAGCTTGTAACGGGATTTGAACCCGAAGGTTTCATGTCCAGAGACCGACGTTTTAACATCTAGACCACCCAGACCCCATGGTTGGCCTTCGAAACATTTGTCCTATCCATCCCCACCATCTTTGGCGTACTATTTCTCCCACTGTGGTCGATATGGATAAAGTAAACACTGCGATGTATTGTTGCAACAGGTTGTCTTCACACCCTGGAATGGTTGCGTTTATTTTTTATTTATTTTATTTTGCGTTCGCCAGCTTTTGACCTTTGACGAAGTCCCTAGAGACTAGGAACTGAGTTTTGCGTGTTAATCCATTTTTCCCTGGCAGCCGTGTGCACAGGGGTCCATCGCCGCACAGGCAGATAACTCCGTCTTCGGAGGTACTCATATTTTTTTCGTCGATGAGTAATTGACGTTTCAAGCCGGGCCTCGCTGCTGGAGACCAGGGGTGGTTGCCGCAGAGAGAAATCATAAATAAAAAATTCCAACTGGTGCAGTCAGGATTTGAACTCACAACCTCTCTGTCTCGAGGCCGGCGTCTTGCCTCCTGACCAACCAGTTCCTCTGGTTACGTTTATTTCGCTGGCAGAAAGAACACAACACAACGAGCCTTCAACAAACGTTGTGAGCACACCAGACCCAAGGGTCGACCACGAAAAAGATGGGTCGACGGAATATTAGAAGCACTAGGAAACATAACAGCAGCAGAGGCGAACAGAAGAGCAAAAGATGGGTCGACGGAATATTAGAAGCACTAGGAAACATAACAGCAGCAGAGGCGAACAGAAGAGCAAAAGATGGGTCGACGGAATATTAGAAGCACTAGGAAACATAACAGCAGCAGAGGCGAACAGAAGAGCAAAAGATGGGTCGACGGAATATTAGAAGCACTAGGAAACATAACAGCAGCAGACGCGAACAGAAGAGCAAAAGACCACAAATTATATCTCCCCTCGACGCTGAAAGGCAAATGATGAAGGAAAGAAGAAGAAGACTGCCTGCCAGATAATTTTACTAGCGGGCCGGATCAGGCCTGAGGACCGTAGTTTGCAAATCGTATTTGTGCTATTAGATACTCTTTATTGAGTGAATGATGCTGGAGGTTAATCAATGGTTAAGGGCTCTATTACAGGTAGGGCGACGAAGACACATATTAGCAATTTGGCGGAAAGTGACCAGTGAATCATAGCTGAGTGCTTGAAATGAGACCTTCATCATCGTGCCTTTACAGAACGTTACTCTTAACTTAAAAAAAAAAGTAAAGTACCCCCGTCACGCCAAGTGGCGTATAGGGAAATATGGTGTTAGTGACCCTATATTTTACAGACGTTCATCACATGATTTTTGGGGTGATGTGGTCGGTATTACGCCCGTGCTGCTTTACTTTCCCAGAAAAAAAAAAATCCCGTACCCATTTTAAGGCTGGGTGAACCCGGAAGCCGTCGGTTGGGGTCGAACCCTATCCCTTTTCCTTTGTAGTCCAATTCACTAACCACTGAGCTATCACGGCTCCCTTACTCTTCTCATAGGCCGTCGAATACAAGAAGGAGGAGGGGGGGAAGAGAAGAGGAACTGTTTATAAGCCTAGGGATTTGGGGAAGAGAAGAGGAACTGTTTATAAGCCTAGGGATTTGGGGAAGAGAAGAGGAACTGTTTATAAGCCTAGGGATTTGGGGAAGAGAAGAGGAACTGTTTATAAGCCTAGGGATTTGGGGAAGAGAAGAGGAACTGTTTATAAGCCTAGGGATTTGGGGAAGAGAAGAGGAACTGTTTATAAGCCTAGGGATTTGGGGAAGAGAAGAGGAACTGTTTATAAGCCTAGGGATTTGGGGAAGAGAAGAGGAACTGTTTATAAGCCTAGGGATTTGGGGAAGAGAAGAGGAACTGTTTATAAGCCTAGGGATTTGGGGAAGAGAAGAGGAACTGTTTATAAGCCTAGGGATTTGGGGAAGAGAAGAGGAACTATTTATAAGCCTAGGGATTTGGGGAAGAGAAGAGGAACTGTTTATAAGCCTAGGGATTTGGGGAAGAGAAGAGGAACTGTTTATAAGCCTAGGGATTTGGGGAAGAGAAGAGGAACTGTTTATAAGCCTAGGGATTTGGGGAAGAGAAGAGGAACTGTTTATAAGCCTAGGGATTTGGGGAAGAGAAGGCTTGTCGAATCTAGGGGAAAGGGCCGTGTGTCCAGTGGCACACGGTGTTCGGGTTTGAGTTTTTGTTTTATCCCATGTAGACAAGTACGACTTGTTCACCACACCGTGATACAAACCTGTCTTCTTCTATACAATCTCCCATAACGTCTCCAATAACATCTTCTATAACACCTCATATGACGTCTCCAATAACTTTTCTCATAATGAGTACAGTAACGTCTCCAATAACGTGTTCTATAACATCTCATATAACGTCTCCAATAACGTCTTCTATAACATCTCATATAACGTCTCCAATAACTTCTCTCATAATGAGTACAGTATCGTCTCCAATAACGTCTTCTATAACATCTCATATAACGTCTCCAATAACTTCTCTCATAATGAGTACAGTATCGTCTCCAATAACGTCTTCTATAACATCTCATATAACGTCTCCAATAACTTCTCTCATAATGAGTACAATAACGTCTCCAATAACGTGTTCTGTAACATTTCATAAAACTTCTTCTATAACGTCTCATAAAACGTCTCCAATAACTTCTCTCATAACGTGTACAATAACGTCTCTTACGACAATTCCTATAGAGTCTCTCATAGCGTCTCCTATAACATGCCGTATAACGTCTCTCACAACGTCTCCAACATCTCCCATATTGTCACATATTACACCTCCCATGAGGTCTCTTATAACATCTTCCATAATGTCTCCCATAACATCTCCCATAACGTATCCTGTAACACGTCCCATATCATCATCGAGTGCCATCTCTGCAACGAACGTTGGCTACCATGGAGCGCCATTCTGCTCTGTCTCATGCTTTGATGGTGCAGGTTGTCATAAGCTGATTTGTCCATCTTTTCATGTTACTCGTCCATGATAGTCTTGGTCTGCCTCTGCCTCTTTTACCTTGTATTTTCCCCTCCAGGATTGCTTTTAGTAGGCTGCTGTGTCTATTAACATGGTCCGTTTTTTTTTATCGTCGTGAGTTCTGACATCTTTGGGTACGTTTTTTTCCCCTACCAATTTGCATTTTTTTACCTACTATTTTCTTCGATTTACAGCTGCCACGGGTGCTTTAACGTGCGCATAGTGCTTATGAGACATCTTTTAAAAAACCTATATCTGAGAGGGCCAGACATTGGATCTCACTACCCAGAAACTAGTGAAGATGTAAAGAAACCACGGACTCGAAATGAAACATTCCTGCCACTTGTGTTGTGATTCGAACCAGGAAGTTTCCAGTTTAGATCATGACGTCTTGACCAACCAGCCCCCGACGACAATAGCTCTTATTTGCATTATTGCAATACATTGTAGAGTAAAAAGTTGAGCATTGCTTGGTTCATTGCTAACAAACAACATAAAGGCTATAAAGTGGATGAAAAGGACATTCATCATGGCTGCAGTGAAGCAAAACACTGTTAGGTTATTATTTTTTTAGTTTTCCATGGCAACATATGGCTGTCAAACATGGACTATCTGCAAATGTGCTGACAATTATATAATTAATTTGAATGCACGTTTTACAGAAGAGTATTCAGAATAGCTACTGGATCTTTAGTAGAAAGAGCGGTAGAGGTGAAAACAGATATATATCTATGTTTCATAGATTATACCAAAGCATTTGACAAAGTAAAGCACCAAGAAATAATCACAATTTTAGAAAGCATAAACGTAGACAGCAAAGATCTAAGAATAATAAAGAACATGTACTGGCAGCAAACAGCGGCCATAAGAACTGGAAACTAATTGGGAATGTTTCAACAAATAAAACAGGGTGTTAGACAAGGTTGTGTGCTGTCACCAGATTTGTTTAATATTTATAGTGAGATTATTTTAAGATCCACAAGGGGCATGCCTGGAAAAACAATTGGAGGTCATAATAAACAAATCTAATGTATGCTGATGATACAGTCTTAATTGCTAAGAGTGAAAATGAGTTATAAGAAATGTTGGACATTATAGTGAAAGAAAGCAAAAATAAATGACTCAGCCTTAATAGCAAAAAGACAGAAGTAATGGTAACAAGAAAGAAAAAGACATCACCTCATTGCAAAATAAAGACAAGTGGAACAATATTAAAACAGGTAAATGAATTTAAATATTTGGGAACTTTGTTAACCTCAGACGGAAGATGTACAAAAGTGGTGAGATGCAGAATGGCTCAGGCAAAAGCAGCTTTCCAAAAAATGAGGAAGATACTATGCAATCCATTTTTGACAATAGAAACAAGAAAAAGAGTTCTTAAATGTTATGTAGAGCCAGTCCTAATATATGGATGTGAATCATGGACAATTGGACAACAGACAGGAAAATCACTGGAGTCTGTAGAAATGTGGTTTTACAGAAGAATGTTGAGAATGCCATGGACAGCTAAGAAGAGTAATGAAAACGTTCTGAAAGAGGCCAAAGGAAAAAGAGAGCTAATTTCCAATATTAGGAAGAAACAATCATCATTTTTTGGCCATGTAATGAGAAGAGAACAACTGGAATATATTGTAACAACTGGAAAAATTGAGGGACGAAGAGATAGAGTGAAGCGAAGAGAAAAGATACCAGAAAGCTTAAGAGAATGGCTTGGCAGAAGGTCAACAACAGAAATAATAAATAACTGTCGGGATCGAAAGTTGTGTAGAGACATAATTACCTATGCCAGCAGACCCGGTACTTGATGATGATGATCATTCAGAATAGCATGGACATTGAGAATAGGAAATATGTTTATCGTGTAACAGCGTAATATTTCAGGTAAATAGTTACTGTCTGTCCCATAAATCATCTGTTTATCTGTCCAATATTTCCATCCATCTGTCTATACACTATCTGTCTCTTTCATCAGTCTGTTCAACATCTATCTCTCTATGTATCTAATCGGTCCATCCATTCATTCATTCACTCACCCACCAATGTATGCCTATCTGTCTCTACCTACCTACCTACCTACCTACCTACCTACCTACCTACCTACCTACCTACCTACCTACCTACCTACCTACCTACCTACCTACCTACCTACCTACCTACCTACCTACCTACCTACCTACCTACCTACCTACCTACCTACCTACCTACCTACCTACCTACCTACCTACCTACCTACCTACCTATCTATCTATCTATCTATCTATCTATCTATCTATCTATCTATCTATCTATCTATCTATCTATCTATCTATCTATCTATCTATCTATCTATCTATCTATCTATCTATCTATCTATCTATCTATCTATCTATCTATCTATCTATCTATCTATCTATCTATCTATCTATCTATCTATCTATCTATCTATCTATCTATCTATCTATCTATCTATCTATCTATCTATCTATCTATCTATCTATCTATCTATCTATCTATCTATCTATCTATCTATCTATCTATCTATCTATCTATCTATCTATCTATCTATCTATCTATCTATCTATCTATCTATCTATCTATCTATCTATCTATCTATCTATCTGCCTGCCTGCCTGCCTGCCTGCCTGCCTGCCTGCCTGCCTGCCTGCCTGCCTGCCTGCCTGCCTGCCTACGTACCTACCTACCTACCTACCTACCTACCTACCTACCTACCTACCTACCTACCTACCTTCTACCTACCTACCTACCTACCTACCTACCTACCTACCTACCTACCTACCTACCTACCTACCTACCTACCTACCTACCTACATACCTACCTACCTACCTACCTACCTACCTACATACCTACCTACCTACCTACCTACCTACCTACCTACCTACCTACCTATCCTATCTACCTATCTATCTATCTATCTATCTATCTATCTATCTATCTATCTATCTATCTATCTATCTATCTATCTATCTGCCTGCCTGCCTGCCTGCCTGCCTGCCTGCCTGCCTGCCTGCCTACCTACCTACCTACCTACATACCTACGTACCTACCTACATACCTACCTACCTACATACCTACCTACATACCTACCTACCTACGTACGTAACTACCTACCTCTGTCTATGTACATACTATATTTCAATTCATCCATCCATCCTTCCATCAATCTATCTACCAACTTTTCTACCTACCCTCCCACCCATGTATCTGTCTGTCTACCTATCTATCAGCCTATCTACATGTCTGCCCACGTACCTACCTACATGCCTTTCGATCTACATGTCTGCCCACGTACCTACCTACATGCCTTTCTATCTACATGTCTGCCCACATAAGGCTAAAACTAAGAGTAGCAAAATGTTATATCTTTTCAACATTCCTGTATGGTGCAGAAACATGGACATTAGACAAAAAAACAAACAAAATTGAAGCCTTTGAAATGTGGATTTATAAAAGAATAGGTAGAATCGGATGGAAAGAAAAGAAAACAAACGATGAAGTTTTAAAAGAACTGAAAATAAAAATAGAACTACTAAATACAATTAAGACAAGACAAATGAAATTTTTGAGGCATGTTAAAAGACACAACAGACTAATATAAGCAATATTAGAAGGGAAAATACAATGTAAAAGAGACAGAGGCAGACCAATGTAAAATAGCGCCTTTCCTGTACTTTTCTCTCTTGATTCACAGCATTTAAATATCTCTCTTTGATGCATTTGATGTTGAATTTGAACATTGTTGAATTGACTGATGATGGACGGACTTTATTTACATCATTTGAATGAACAGAGAACTACTAAACACAATTAGAACAAGACAAATGAGAATTTTGGGGTATGTTAAAAGACACAACAGCCTAATAAAAGTAATCTTGGAAGAGAAAATACAAGGTGAAAGAGGCAGACCAAGACTAACATAGACTCATCATTATCATCAAGTACCGGGCCTGCTGGCGTAGGTGATCATGTCTCTCCACAACTTTCGATCTCGGCAGCTATTTATCATTTCTGGTGTTGAACTTCTGCCAAGCCATTCTCTTAAGCTGTCTGTTATTATTTATCTTTGCTTCCCTCTATCTCTTCGTCCCTCAATTTTTCCAGTTGTTACAATATATTCCAGTTGTTCTCTTCTCATTACATGGCCAAAAAGTTATGATTGTTTCTTCCTAATATTGGAAATTAGCTCTCTTTTTGCTTTGACCTCTCTCAGAACGTCTTCATTACTCTTCTTAGCTTTCCATGGTACTCTCAACATTCTTCTGTAAAACCACATTTCCACAGACTCCAGCGATTTTCTTGTCTGTTGTCCTATTGTCCATGATTCACATCCATATGTTAAGACTGGCTCTACGTAACATTTAAGAACTCTTTTTTCTTGTTTCTATTGTCAAAATTGGAATGCATAGTATCTTCCTCATTTTTTGGAAAGCTGCTTTTGCTTGAGCCATTCTGTATCTCACCTCTTTTGTACATCTTCCGTCTGAGGTTAACAAAGTTCCCAAATATTTAAATTCATTTACCTGTTTTAATATTGTTCCACTTGTCTTTATTTTGCACTGGTGTGATGTCTTTTTCTTTGTTGTTACCATTACCTCTGTCTTTTTGCTATTAAGGCTAAGTCTTTTATTTTTGCTTTCTTTCACTATAATGTCCAACATTTCTTATAACTCATTTTCACTCTTAGCCATTAAGACTGTATCATTAGCATACCCTAGATTATTTATATTATGACCTCCAATTGTTATTCCAGGCATGCCCCTGATGGATCTTAAAATAATCTCACTATAAATATTAAACAAACCTGGTGACAGCACACAACCTAGTCTAGACTAATAACATCGACTAATTTAGACTAGTAACATCAAAAGACGAACAAGTCAGCCTATGACAGCCTGCGCTATCAAAGCAAGAGACAGAGCAGAATGGTGCTCCATGGTAGTCAACATTCGATGTGGAGATGGCACTCAATGATGATGATGAACACTCTCGTACCTTTATGATTTCACTGGCCATATTCGCTTCATGAATTCGCAGATATTGGTAAGATATATATAAGAGATATTTGGGTGCCTCGGTAGCCTAGTTGGGGAAACCACCCGACTGGACTAACGACGTTCAGACAACCCGTGTTCGATTCCCGCTGGAAGCAGTAGGAATTGTACTCGTGGTTGGAAAAAAAAAAATACCCCCATGGTCGACCCAGCCATTAGCAGAAATGGGTACCAGGGTGTTACCCTGGGAAGGTGAGGAATGTCGCTTCGCATCTGAGTTTCGATGCTTGATGTGACACTATACAGAAATCTCCCAACATTTCTAGATAGGCGGCCGAGCACATATGTGTGTAAACTCGCGTGCTAAGACACCGGTTCAAGTCTCGTACTTTACTTTTACAGATATTGGTAAATTATTATTGCAGAGACATTTGACTTCACAAAATGCGACATTCAGGACAACTTCATGTCGGAGCTAGTTGCCGCCAGCTTCAAGACTTTAGACGCGGGGCTGGGATGTGAGACGAATACGACCTCGTCAAAGAGCCAGGAGGTACATGTCATCTTTGTGGAGGTTCCAGTTTTGGATCATGAGAAAATGGTTGATGTGAAGTTGAGCATTCACTCGCGAGGACATTCCAACCTTAAGGGTGAGTTCGTTCCATCTGGTCACCATTGTCATAATCATTAGTGTCCTCTTCACCATCATCATAACCAATTTCATCATCATAATCAATATCACCATCATCATAATCAATATCACCATCATCATAACCAATATCACCATCATCATAACCAATTTCATTATCATAATCAATATCACCATCATCATAACCAATTTCATCATCATAATCAATATCACCATCATCATAACCAATTTCATTATCATAATCAATATCACCATCATCATAATCAATTTCATCATCTAAATCAATATCACCATCATCATAATCAATATCACCATCATCATAATCAATATCACCATTATCATAACCAATTTCATTATCATAATCAATATCACCATCATCATAATCAATTTCATCATCTAAATCAATATCACCATCATCATAATCAATATCACCATCATCATAATCAATATCACCATCATCATAACCAATTTCATTATCATAATCAATATCACCATCATCATAACCAATTTCATCATCATAATCAATATCACCATCATCATAACCAATTTCATTATCATAATCAATATCACCATCATCATAATCAATTTCATCATCTAAATCAATATCACCATCATCATAATCAATATCACCATCATCATAATCAATATCACCATTATCATAATCAATATCACCATCATCATAACCAATTTCATCATCATAATCAATATCACCATCATCATAACCAATTTCATCATCATAATCAATATCACCATCATCATAACCAATTTCATCATCATAACCAATATCACCATCATCATAATCAATATCACCATCATCATAATCAATATCACCATCATCATAACGAATTTCATCATCATAATCAATATCACCATCATCATAACCAATTTCATCATCATAATCAATATCACCATCATCATAATCAATATCACCATTATCATAATCAATATCACCATCATCATAACCAATTTCATCATCATAATCAATATCACCATCATCATTATAGTCAACATCATCATCATTACTATCATCACCACCATTACTATTTTCATTACCATAATCATTAATGAACTCATTGTCATCATCATTGTAACCATCAGCTGTCTTTTGATCACTATCACCATTACCATAATCTTCACTAAAATCAACATTGCCATCATCAATATCACTGCCTCCCTCAACATCCTCATTACCATAAACATCATCACTATCATCATCACTTTAACTTTTATCAACTTTAATCATCATCATCAACAACACAATATTCATCAATGTCATCAACATCAACATCATAATTATTTTCACTTTCATCATGTCATCACAATCACAGTTGTTATCACCACCATCATCATCATCACTTGCATCATTGTTCAACTTTTCGTCTTTATAGACAAAAATACAAGTAAAGTATGTCCAACAACTTAATGTTGTCAGGGAGTGAAGTTTGAGTACAACAACTTAATGTTGTCAGGGTGTCATGTTTGAATACAACAACTTAATGTTGTCAGGGAGTGAAGTTTGAGTACAACAACTTAATGTTGTCAGGGAGTGAAGTTTGAGTACAACAACTTAATGTTGTCAGGGTGTCATGTTTGAATACAACAACTTAATGTTGTCAGGGAGTGAAGTTTGAGTACAACAACTTAATGTTGTCAGGGAGTGAAGTTTGAATACAACAACTTAATGTTGTCAGGGAGTGAAGTTTGAATACAACAACTTAATGTTGTCAGGGAGTGAAGTTTGAATACAACAACTTAATGTTGTCAGGGAGTGAAGTTTGAGTACAACAACTTAATGTTGTCAGGGAATAAATTTTGAATACAACTTAACTTAATGTTGTCAGGTGAAGTTTGAGTACAACAACTTAATGTTGTCAGGGAATAAAGATTGAGTACAACAATTTAATGTTGTCAGAGTGAAGTTTGAATACAACAACTTAATGTTGTCAGGGAGTGAAGTTTGAGTACAACAACTTAATGTTGTCAGGGAGTGAAGTTTGAGTACAAAAACTTAATGTTGTCAGGGAGTGAAGTTTAAGTACAACAACTTAATGTTGTCAGGGAGTCATGTTTGAATACAACAACTTAATGTTGTCAGGGAGTGAAGTTTGAATACAACAACTTAATGTTGTCAGGGAGTGAAGTTTGAATACAACAACTTAATGTTGTCAGGGAGTGAAGTTTAATACAACAACTTAATGTTGTCAGGGTGTCAAGTTTGAATACAACAACTTAATGTTGTCAGGGAGTGAAGTTTAAGTACAACAACTTAATGTTGTCAGGGAGTGAAGTTTGAATACAACAACTTAATGTTGTCAGGGAGTGAAGTTTGAATACAACAACTTAATGTTGTCAGGGAGTCAAGTTTGAATACAACAACTTAATGTTGTCAGGGAGTGAAGTTTGAATACAACAACTTAATGTTGTCAGGGAGTCAAGTTTGAATACAACAACTTAATGTTGTCAGGGAGTGAAGTTTGAATACAACAACTTAATGTTGTCAGGGAGTGAAGTTTGAATAGAACAACTTAATGTTGTCAGGGAGTGAAGTTTGAATACAACAACTTAATGTTGTCAGGGAGTCAAGTTTGAATACAACAAACTTAATGTTGTCAGGGAGTCAAGTTTGAATACAACAACTTAATGTTGTCAGGGAGTGAAGTTTGAATACAACAACTTAATGTTGTCAGGGAGTGAAGTTTGAGTACAACAACTTAATGTTGTCAGGGAGTGAAGTTTAAGTACAACAACTTAATGTTGTCAGGGAGTGAAGTTTGAATACAACAACTTAATGTTGTCAGGGAGTGAAGTTTGAATACAACAACTTAATGTTGTCAGGGAGTGAAGTTTGAATACAACAACTTAATGTTGTCAGGGAGTCAAGTTTGAATACAACAACTTAATGTTGTCAGGGAGTGAAGTTTGAATACAACAACTTAATGTTGTCAGGGAGTGAAGTTTGAATACAACAACTTAATGTTGTCAGGGAGTGAAGTTTGAATACAACAACTTAATGTTGTCAGGGAGTGAAGTTTGAATACAACAACTTAATGTTGTCAGGGAGTGAAGTTTGAATACAACAACTTAATGTTGTCAGGGAGTCAAGTTTGAATACAACAACTTAATGTTGTCAGGGAGTCAAGTTTGAATACAACACCTTAATGTTGTCAGGGAGTGAAGTTTGAATAGAACAACTTAATGTTGTCAGGGAGTGAAGTTTGAATACAACAACTTAATGTTGTCAGGGAGTCAAGTTTGAATACAACAACTTAATGTTGTCAGGGAGTCAAGTTTGAATTCAACAACTTAATGTTGTCAGGGAGTGAAGTTTGAATACAACAACTTAATGTTGTCAGGGAGTGAAGTTTGAATACAACAATTTAATGTTGTCAGAGAATGAAGTTTGAGTACAACAACTTAATGTTGTCAGGGAATAAAGTTTGAATACAACAACTTAATGTTGTCAGGGAGTGAAGTTTGAATACAACAACTTAATGTTGTCAGGGAGTGAAGTTTGAATACAACAACTTAATGTTGTCAGGGAGTGAAGTTTGAAGTCAACAACTTAATGTTGTCAGGGAGTCAAGTTTGAGTACAACAACTTAATGTCAGGGAGTCAAGTTTGAGTACAAGAACTGAATATTGTCAGGGAGTCAAGTTTGAGTACAACTTAATGTTGTCAGGGAGTCAAGTTTGAATTCAACAACTTAATGTTGTCAGGGAGTCAAGTTTGAGTACAACAACTTAATGTCAGGGAGTCAAGTTTGAGTACAAGAACTGAATATTGTCAGGGAGTCAAGTTTGAGTACAACTTAATGTTGTCAGGGAGTCAAGTTTGAGTACAACTTAATGTTGTCAGGGAGTGAAGTTTGAGTACAACTTAATATTGTCAGGGGGTCAAGTTTGAGTACAACTTAATGTTGTCAGGGAGTCAAGTTTGAGTACAACTTAATGTTGTCAGGGAGTCAAGTTTGAGTACAACTTAATGTTGCCAGGGAGTCAAGTTTGAGTACAACTTAATGTTGTCAGGGAGTCAAGTTTGAGTACAACTTAATGTTTTCAGGGAGTCAAGTTTGAGTACAACTTAATGTTGTCAGGGAGTCAAGTTTGAGTAAAACTTAATGTTGTCAGGGAGTCAAGTTTGAGTACAACTTAATGTTGTCAGGGAGTCAAGTTTGACTACAACTTAATGTTGTCAGGGAGTCAAGTTTGAGTACAACTTAATGTTGTCAGGGAGTCAAGTTTGAGTACAACTTAATGTTTTCAGGGAGTCAAGTTTGAGTACAACTTAATGTTGTCAGGGAGTGAAGTTTGAGTACAACAACTTAATGTTGTCAGGGAGTCAAGTTTGAGTACAACAACTTAATGTTGTCAGGGAGTCAAGTTTGAGTACAACAACTTAATGTTGTCAGGGAATAAATTTTGAATACAACAACTTAATGTTGTCAGGGAGTGAAGTTTGAATACAACAACTTAATGTTGTCAGGGAGTGAAGTTTGAATACAACAACTTAATGTTGTCAGGGAGTGAAGTTTGAAGTCAACAACTTAATGTTGTCAAGGAGTCAAGTTTGAGTACAACAATTTAATGTCAGGGAGTCAAGTTTGAGTACAAGAACTGAATATTGTCAGGGAGTCAAGTTTGAGTACAACTTAATGTTTGCAGGGAGTCAAGTTTGAATTCAACAACTTAATGTTGTCAGGGAGTCAAGTTTGAGTACAACAACTTAATGTCAGGGAGTCAAGTTTGAGTACAAGAACTGAATATTGTCAGGGAGTCAAGTTTGAGTACAACTTAATGTTGTCAGGGAGTCAAGTTTGAGTACAACTTAATGTTGTCAGGGAGTGAAGTTTGAGTACAACTTAATATTGTCAGGGGGTCAAGTTTGAGTACAACTTAATGTTGTCAGGGAGTCAAGTTTGAGTACAACTTAATGTTGTCAGGGAGTCAAGTTTGAGTACAACTTAATGTTGTCAGGGAGTCAAGTTTGAGTACAACTTAATGTTTTCAGGGAGTCAAGTTTGAGTACAACTTAATGTTTTCAGGGAGTCAAGTTTGAGTAAAACTTAATGTTGTCAGGGAGTCAAGTTTGAGTACAACTTAATGTTGTCAGGGAGTCAAGTTTGACTACAACTTAATGTTGTCAGGGAGTCAAGTTTGAGTACAACTTAATGTTTTCAGGGAGTCAAGTTTGAGTACAACTTAATGTTGTCAGGGAGTGAAGTTTGAGTACAACAACTTAATGTTGTCAGGGAGTCAAGTTTGAGTACAACAACTTAATGTTGTCAGGGAGTAAAGTTTGAGTACAACAACTTAATGTTGTCATGGAGTCAAGTTTGAATACAACAACTTAATGTTGTCAGGGAGTGAAGTTTGAATACAACAACTTAATGTTATCAGGGAGTCAAGTTTGAGTACAACAACTTAATGTTGTCAGGGAGTGAAGTTTGAATACAACAACTTAATGTTATCAGGGAGTCAAGTTTTAATACAACAACTTAATGTTGTCAGGGAGTGAAGTTTGAATACAACAACTTAATGTTGTCAGGGAGTGAAGTTTGAATACAACAACTTAATGTTGTCAGGGAGTCAAGTTTGAGTACAACAACTTAATGTTGTCAGGGAGTCAAGTTTGAGTACAACAACTTAATGTTGTCAGGGAGTCAAGTTTGAGTACAACAACTTAATGTTGTCAGGGAATAAAGTTTGAATACATCAACTTAATGTTGCCAGGGAGTGAAGTTTCCCATTTCCTCTGCTCTAAATAACCTTATTTAGAGATATGACGGCATTGAACTAATGCACTTTCTTGATATTATTACCTCCCCTATCAGCAAGCTAAAGTATTATCTATTCTCAGCTGCATCTGGAGATTGTCATGAACTCATGTTTGGGAGGGCTACCAACATGTAAGAGCTTGACTTCTGAACAAAAAGGTTTAGATTTGAATCCGCCCACAAGCTGTGGGGAATTTTTCTCTTTGGATCCATGGTTTTGTCATGGCTATACCCTTCCCCATTCTCTGAATTGTGAGATCCGATGTCTCTTGAATAACAGCCAAAAACTTCAGAGGGTTCCATGTGCAGTCTTCACATGGTAAAGAGTGTAAAGTTGAAACGAGTAGACTAAAGTGGCGTCGAAACATGGAAATGCACATGAATGCATAAAATTGCAAAGCTGTAGTAAAGCTGTTCTACTCCTTCTTCTTCTGCTTTCCTTCCTCATCTGCCTTTCAGCGTCGAGGGGAGATATAATTTGCGGTCTTTCGCTCTTCTGTTCACTTATGCTGCTGTTATGTTTCCTAGTTCTTCTAATATTCCATCGATCCATCTTTTTCGTGGTCGACCCTTGGGTCTGGTGTTCTCACGTTTGTTGAAGGCTCGTTGTGTTGTATTTTTATCTTTCTGCCTTGTCACATGGTCGAACCATTTTATCTTTTGTTTCTTTATATATTCTATGGCGGGGGCCTATTCCTAGTTTTTTTCTCAGTTCTTCATTTCTGATCTTATCTCTCAGACTGTTTCCTGTCATTCGTCTAACACATTTCATCTCTGTAGATGTTATTTTTCTGATTGTTCTTGTATCTAGGGTCCAGGTCTGGCATTGGTAGCACAACGTCGGGATGAAGATTGTATTGTAGAGTGACCGTTTTGCCTCCAGAGTTATTTCCTTGTTGAACAATAGTAAAGCTGTTTATGAGGAGAAATGAAACAAAAAGATAAATAAAAAAAAGAAAAGAAAATTGAAGGTATGGTTAAAGCTTCACGTAAAAAGTGGACAACACAAACCAGAACAATGATTCGGCTCAATAGGCCTTCAGCAGGAACAAACATACAACACACATACAAATATGTATTTAAAATTAAGAAAAATAAATAAATCTAATAATTTCGAAGTAGAAGTAGAAGAAGAAGAAAAAAAAAGGGAAATTGAAAATAAAAAGTCTTCCCTCTATACTCAGGTGTGTCAAAAAGAAAAAAAAAAGATTGTTAGTGCGCACGGGGTATGTGTGCGTGCACAAAAGTAAAAATGTGCTCACATAGCATGCTGTAACAAAAGTTTCTGAAGCACTGGATGTTCAGACTAAAGTTGCCGCTGCCAGGCAGAATTGTTAAACAATTACAAATCTATTCTTGGTGACTGGTTGGTCTCGAGTCAGAGAGGTTGTAGGTTCAAATCCCGGTTGGTAGGGATTTTTATTTGTGATCTCTCTCTGCGGCAACCACCCCTGATCTCAGCAGGGAAGCCCGGCTTGAAACGTCAATTACTCATCGACAGAAAAAATATGAGTACCTCTGAAGTCAGAGTTATCTGCCTGTGCGGCGAGGGACCCCTGTGCACACAGCTGCCTGGGAGAAATGGATTCTTCTTCTTCTTGTTTTTTCTTTTCACTGATACCTAAAAAGTGTCGTGGTTTATATCATTTGTCATTCTTGAGCTGCTCGAACTGTCTGAATTAGTGATTTTTCTTTGTTGTTACATGTCTCTGTCACTGCATCTATCCATCTTCTTCTTTTCTCTTTTCACTGATACCTAAAAGGTGTCGTGGTTTATATCATTTGTCGTTCTTTAGCTGCTCGAACTGTCTGAATTAGTGATTTTCCTTTGTTGTTACATGTCTCTGTCACTGCATCTATCCATCTTCTTCTTTTCTCTTTTCACTGATACCTAAAAGGTGTCGTGGTTTATATCATTTGTCGTTCTTGAGCTGCTCGAACTGTCTGAATTAGTGATTTTCCTTTGTTGTTACATGTTTCTGTCACTGCATCTATCCATCTTCTTCTGGGTCTTCCTCTTGGTCTTTTTCCATGCATTCTCGAGAAGAACGCCCTTGATGGTGATTGGTAAGGATTCATTCTGACCAGGTGGCCAAACCATTTAAGTTGTTGTTCTATATATTCTTGTCAGGGTTTTGTTCCTACAATTTTTCTTATGGTTTCATTTGGTATTCTATCTCTTCTTGTGTTGCTTGTTACTTTTCTCATTGTGCTAGTTGTTCAGTTTCTTGTGAAAAGAAAAGAAATGGATTAACACGCAAAATTCAGTTCCTAGTCTCTAGGGACTTCGTCAGAGGTAAAAAGCTGGCGGAAAAAAAAAAAAAATCTACTCTTGCTCAAGGTGAATTTGTCAGAGTGGAAGGTGTAGATGTTACAGCTTGTGCGATATTAGCAAGAGTCCATGCCCACATAATGGGGAAATGCTAGAGAAGAAGCAAATCCAATATTTCTATTGGTTGATAAGCCAGCTAATAACATAGAGGTAGAAAACTCCAACATCAACGAGCTACTCTTCGCAGATAACCAATGCCTAATATATGAGGATGAAAAACTGCTACAACAGCATTTAACATCTCTAGATAAAAGATGCACAAACTACAGTATGAAAATTAACACAACAAAAACAGAGGCTATAAGAATAAGCAAATTAAGACACCCATTAAACATTAAGATCAAAGATAAAGAAATATAACAAGTAGAGGAATTCAAGTATTTAGGCACAATGTTCACAGAAGATGGAAAACTAGACAGAGAAATTGACATGAGAATACAAAAAGCAAATGCTGTTACATACCAGCTTTCACCATTGTTAAGACATCCAAACATTTCTATGCCAGCTAAACAACAAATGATAAATAGCATTTTCATACCAACTTTGTGCTATGAAAGTCAAACATGGACCCTTACTAAATCACAATTAAGAAAGATCAATACATGTGAGATGCGATGCTTGGAAAAGTAACAAACAACACAAGAAGAGATAGAATACCAAATGAAACCATAAGAAAAATGGTAGGAACAAAACCCTGCCAAGAATATATAGAACAACAACTTAAATGATTTGGCCACTGGTCAGAATGAATCCTTACCAATCACCATCAAGGGCGTTCTTCTCGAGAATTCATGGAAAAAAAAACCAAGAGGAAGACCCAGAAGAAGATGGATAGATGCAGTAACAGAGACATGTAACAACAAAGGAAAATTACTAATTCAGACAGTTCGAGCAGCTCAAGAACGACAAATTATATAAACCACGACACCTTTTAGGTATCAGTGAAAAGAGAAAAGAAGAAGATGGATAGATGCAGTGACAGAGACATGTAACAACAAAGGAAAATCACTAATTCAGACAGTTCGAGCAGCTCAAGAACGACAAATGATATAAACCACGACACCTTTTAGGTATCAGTGAGAAAGAGAAAAGAAGAAGAAGATATGCCAGCAAGTTAACTACTAAAGCTACTGACTACACTCCTCTTATCCTGCTATTTACTTGGCTGCAGACTAAGTTGGTAGGTGTGGTTTATTCGGTAATGACAGTCTCATTTTCCATGATCTGTGGCTATGCAGTGCCCACAGTCTGGCCCACTCTGTCCTAGACTGACAGAGCAGTTACTCGATGTGATGTCTTTTGGTAACAAGTCTTTTAATTTTCTATTAAAATTAGGTCATCCGGTGGCCCAAGTCTGGCCCACTCTGTCCTAGACTAACAGAGCAGTTAGTCAATGTGATGTCTTTTAGGTAACAACAAAGTCTCTTCATTTTCCACATCTATGACCTGTGATCATCCAGTGTCCCAAATCTGGCCCACTCTGTCCTAGACTAACAGAGCAGTTAGTCAATGTGATGTCATTTATGTAACAACACAGTCTCTTCATTTTCCACATCTATGACCTGTGATCATCCAGTGCCCCAGTCTGGCCCACTCTGTCCTAGACTAACAGAGCAGTTAGCCAATGTGATGTCATTTAGGTAACAACACAGTCTCTTCATTTTCCACATCTAAGACCTGTGATCATCCAGTGTCCCAAATCTGGCCCACTCTGTCCTAGACTAACAGAGCAGTTAGTCAATGTGATGTCATTTAGGTAACAACACAGTCTCTTCATTTTCCACATCTATGACCTGTGATCATCCCTAAGTGTGGCCCGCTCTCTACTTACCAAATGCTCTGTGATCTGTCTACCTCTCATTCATCTTTCCTGTGGGTCCCATTTCATGACTGCTCTTGTGGTTGTTTCTAAATTTTATATATTTTATGTATTAGTTCATCATCATCGAGTGCCGTCTCTGCAATGAAGGTTTGGCTACCATGGAGCGCCATGCCACTCTGTCTCTTGCTTTGATGGTGCAGGTTGTCATAGGCTGATTTGTCTATCTTTTGATGTTACTTGTCCATGTTAGTCTTGGTCTTCCTCTGCCTCTTTTACCTTGTATTTTCCCCTCCAATATTACTTTTAGTAGCCTGTTGTGTCTTTTAACATGGCCCAAAAATCGCATTTGTCTTCTTTGAATTGTGCTTAGTAGTTCTCTTTTCATTTTTAGCTGTTTCAAGACTTCATCGTTTGTTCTCTTTTCTTCCCATCCAATTCTACCTATTTTTCTATATATCCACATTTCAAAAGCTTCAATTCTCTGTTCTGATTTCTTGTCTAATGTCCATGTTTCTGCACCATATAGGAATGTTGAGAAGATATAACATTTTACTATTCTTAATTTTAACCCAGGTGTTATTTGTTTTGATGTTAATATATCTTTCATGACATTAAAATTACTTTTTTGCCATATCTATTCTTTTGTTTATTTCAGTTGTACATTTTCCATCACTGGTTATAGTATGTGTTAGTTACTGATTAAAATTTCTGTCTGAATATGTGACAGTTTGATATTTGTATCCTATAATGTTGACCATGGCAGGAGGAGACCGAATAAACATTCAAGAGGAGCCCCATCCTGCCATATTTGTTCTACATTCATCAGAGCCTGTCACTTGGGTAATTGAGATGTTTGGACTTAACAGCCAACAGAAGCACCTTTTCTTGGTAAGTGCTAATGGCTCCTATCACTTTTTTTCTTTTTCTTCTTCAGAAAATGTGTTGAAGAACTAATGGGCAGTTGTCTAGTAGAATGATGATGGTTCTGTATGTAGCAACAGGAAATAAGCTGACCAACTAGCACAATGAGAGTGGTACTATATGTAAGAAACAGGAAAGAAACTGAACAACTAGCACAATGAGAGTGGTACTATATGTAAGAAACAGGAAATAAGCTGAACAACTAGCACAATGAAAGTGGTACTATATGTAAGAAACAGGAAAGAAACTGAACAACTAGCACAATGAGAGTGGTACTATATGTAAGAAACAGGAAATAAGCTGAACAACTAGCACAATGAAAGTGGTACTATATGTAAGAAACAGGAAAGAAACTGAACAACTAGCACAATGAGAGTGGTACTATATGTAAGAAACAGGAAAGAAACTGAACAACTAGCACAATGAGAGTGGTACTATATGTAAGAAACAGGAAATAAGCTGAACAACTAGCACAATGAGAGTGGTACTATATGTAAGAAACAGGAAATAAGCTGAACAACTAGCACAATGAGAGTGGTACTATATGTAAGAAACAGGAAATAAGCTGAACAACTAGCACAATGAGAGTGGTACTATATGTAAGAAACAGGAAATAAGCTGAACAACTAGCACAATGAGAGTGGTACTATATGTAAGAAACAGGAAATAAGCTGAACAACTAGCACAATGAGAGTGGTACTATATGTAAGAAACAGGAAATAAGCTGAACAACTAGCACAATGAAAGTGGTACTATATGTAAGAAACAGGAAATAAACTGAACAACTAGCACAATGAGAGTGGTACTATATGTAAGAAACAGGAAATAAGCTGAACAACTAGCACAATGAGAGTGGTACTATATGTATGAAACAGGAAATAAGCTGAACAACTAGCACAATGAGAGTGGTACTATATGTAAGAAACAGGAAATAAGCTGAACAACTAGCACAATGAGAGTGGTACTATATGTAAGAAACAGGAAATAAGCTGAACAACTAGCACAATGAGAGTGGTACTATATGTAAGAAACAGGAAATAAGCTGAACAACTAGCACAATGAGAGTGGTACTATATGTAAGAAACAGGAAAGAAACTGAACAACTAGCACAATGAGAGTGGTACTATATGTAAGAGACAGTAAAGAAACTGAACAACTAGCACAATGATAGTGGTACTATATGTAAGAAACAGGAAAGAAACTGAACAACTAGCACAATGAGAGTGGTACTATATGTAAGAAACAGGAAAGAAACTAAACAACTAGCACAATGAGAGTGGTACTATATGTAAGAAACAGGAAAGAAACTGAACAACTAGCACAATGAGAGTGGTACTATATGTAAGAGACAGGAAAGAAACTGAACAACTAGCAAAATGAGAGTGGTACTATATGTAAGAAACAGGAAAAAAACTGAACAACTAGCACAATGAGAGTGGTACTATATGTAAGAGACAGGAAAGAAACTAAACAACTAGCAAAATGAGAGTGGTACTATATGTAAGAAACAGGAAAGAAACTGAACAACTAGCACAATGAGAGTGGTACTCTATGTAAGAGACAGGAAAGAAACTGAACAACTAGCACAATGAGAGTGGTACTATATGTAAGAGACAGTAAAGAAACAGAACAACTAGCACAATGAGAGTGGTACTATATGTAAGAAACAGGAAATAAGCTGAACAACTAGCACAATGAGAGTGGTACTATATGTAAGAGACAGGAAAGAAACTGAACAACTAGCACAATGAGGGTGGTACTTTTTGTAAGAAACAGGAAAGAAACTGAACAACTAGCACAATGAGAGGTGTACTATATGTAAGAGACAGGAAAGAAACTAAACAACTAGCACAATGAGAGTGGTACTATATGTAAGAAACAGGAAAGAAACTAAACAACTAGCACAATGAGAGTGGTACTATATGTAAGAAACA
Organism: Megaustenia siamemsis; assembly: GCA_032433765.1. Classification (NCBI taxonomy): domain Eukaryota; kingdom Metazoa; phylum Mollusca; class Gastropoda; order Stylommatophora; family Ariophantidae; genus Megaustenia; species Megaustenia siamemsis. The sequence goes on from JAVIAB010000159.1 coordinate 24,038,717, forward strand.
GGAAAGAAACTAAACAACTAGCACAATGAGAGTGGTGCTATATGTAAGAAGCAGGAAAAAACTGAACAACTAGCACAATGAGAGTGGTACTCTATGTAAGAGACAGGAAAGAAACTGAACAACTAGCACAATGAGAGTGGTACTCTATGTAAGAGACAGGAAAGAAACTGAACAACTAGCACAATGAGAGTGGTACTATATGTAAGAAACAGGAAATAAGCTGAACAACTAGCACAATGAGAGTGGTACTCTATGTAAGAGACAGGAAAGAAACTGAACAACTAGCACAATGAGAGTGGTACTCTATGTAAGAAACAGGAAAGAAACTAAACAACTAGCACAATGATGATGGTTCTATATGTAAGAAACAGGAAATAAACTGAACAACTAGCACAATGAGAGTGGTACTCTATGTAAGAGACAGGAAAGAAACTAAACAACTAGCACAATGATGATGGTACTATATGTAAGAAACAGGAAAGAAACTGAACAACTAGCACAATGAGAGTGGTACTCTATGTAAGAGACAGGAAAGAAACTGAACAACTAGCACAATGAGAGTGGTACTATATGTAAGAAACAGGAAAGAAACTAAACAACTAGCACAATGAGAGTGGTACTATATGTAAGAAACAGGAAAGAAACTAAACAACTAGCACAATGAGAGTGGTACTATATGTAAGAAACAGGAAAGAAACTAAACAACTAGCACAATGATGATGGTTCTATATGTAAGAGACAGGAAAGAAACTGAACAACTAGCACAATGAGAGTGGTACTATATGTAAGAAACAGGAAAGAAAATGAACAACTTGTGCAATGATGATGGTCTATATGTAAGAAACAGGAAAGAAAGTGAACAACTTGTGCAATGATGATGGTCTATATGTAAGAAACAGGAAAGAAAGTGAACAACTTGTGCAATGATGATGGTCTATATGTAAGAAACAGGAAAGAAACTGAAGGACTGGAACAATTTCCGAGTAAAATGATTATGATTCTACATATGTAATCAGAAAAGAGATTGAAGAACTAATGAACAATTTCCAATCACAATGACGATGGTTCTATATACAGGAATCAGAAAAGAGATTGAAGAACTAATGGACAGCTACCAAGCACTATAATGATGGTTCTGTATGCAAGAATCTCTCTAGTCAGTAACTTACCTTAAATGACACATTCAGATGCTTTTGTGTGCCCTGGGTCCTGTTCGAATAATCAAAGAAGATTGATGTTACTTTTTTTTCTGAGAAAAGTTTGCATTCCTCGGTTCTTGGTATAGCAAATCTATTAACCTGTAAGTAATTTTAATGCCATGAAGAATATACTTACATCAAAACAAATAACACCAGGGCTAAAACTAAGAATAGGAAAATGTTATGTCTTCTCAACATTCCTATATGGCACAGAAAAATGGACATTAGACAATAAAACAGAACAGAAAATTGAAGCCTTTGAAATGTGGATATATAGAAGAATAGGTAGAATTTGATGGAGGGAAAAGAAAACAAACGATGAAGTCTTAAAACAACTAAAAATGAACAGAGAACTACTAAACACAATTCAAACAAGACAAATGCGATTTTTGGGCCATGTTAAAAGACACAATAGCCTACTAAAAGTAATCTTGGAGGGGAAAATACAAGGTAAAAGAGGCAGACCAAGACTAACATGAACGAGTAACATCAAAAGATGGACAAACCAGCCTATAACAACCTGCACCATCAAAGCAAGAGACAGAGCAGAATGGCGCTCCATGGTAGCCAACCTTCGTTGCGGAGACGGCACTCAAGGATGATGATGATTAACCTGTCACACATCCAAATGTCTGGTTCATGCTTGCTACTGTGACTAGACTCATTGTCATTTGTTGCTTTGTTTTGTTTTCTACCCGATATTGTTTCCAGGCATAAATGTATATAGAAATGGGTACCAGGGTAGTACTCTGGGAAGGCGAGGAATGCCGCCTTGCATCGTGAGTTTCGATGCTTGAATCGACACTGTCCAGAAATCTCCGAACACGTCTGGACAGGCGACTGAGCACATATGGGTGGAGACTGGCGTGCTAAGACGTCGATTCATGTTGTGTACTTTACCATGACTTTAACTGTTTACCTTTCTCGTGTCTATAGGGTGTCATGTGCTATTCTTATGGCAGGGGTGGTTCTTTTTCTCCTTCCTTCCTTCCTTCCTTCCTTCCTTCCTTCCTTCCTTCCTTCCTTCCTTCCTTCCTTCCTTCCTTCCTTCCTTCCTTCCTTCCTTCCTTCCTTTATTGATTAATGCTTTTTATGTACAGAAACAAGATAGCCAGAGAGTATAGTTGCTAATTTATCATTACTGATGACGTCAATTCTGTCATATGTCGTCATGGTTACATGTTATCCAATCTTTCTGGTAAACTGGAAAGAGTTTTGGAAAAAAAAGGGGGAGGGTGGTGGACTGTAGATATAGAGAATAAATGTCGCATGCACAGTTTTGTCTTTATGATGTGTCTAAATTAACATTTGTATTTTACTTCGATAAGGATAAGAAATATATACTTTGGCCCTACCGCGATTGGAACCTACGCCACTCGAGAACAGTGGCCTTTTTCCCCCCTGGTCGGCGTCCCTTATGTCTCTATACATCTGTCATGGTTTTTTTTTGGTTTTGTTTTTTTTGTTAAAAGTGCGTTGTTTTCTAAACCAAGAGAAAGTGGGTTCGAATTCCTGTATGGTCCAATTTTTTTTTTCTATCGAGAGTAAAATATAAACGTAGACCCGAACACGACGAGGCGACTGCTCAGATTAAGCGGCCTTTATTCTCCGGCCCCCATATGCCCCGACCCCTCGCCTGCAGGCTCCAGTAATGAGATAATACCGTAATGGGGTATTTAAAGTACTTCCGGAGATGGCAGCTGAATCCAGACCAATATGTGTCTACTGCAACATTGTGGTGAGAGAATTGAATAAATGACATGTCAGGCGACACTGGATATCGCTGCTGTCAGTCTCCAAAGCTAAGACGATATGTTAACAAGCTGTACCGCCATTATTCACCGCCCATGCTCAATCAATTTACTGGTTTTTGTTTTCGTTTGTCCTCTCGTCTTACACGAAGCTAGTATATTTATACCGTCCTTGACCTGTGCGTGCCATTCCCCATTGGCTGGGGCAGCCTTTATCGATCCGGTGCTTAACAACAATAAGACGTTGGCGTGGCTAAGCGGTGTTCGATGAAGATCTAACATATGGCAAGGACTCGCCGATCTGGTTAGAGTCATAAGACTACACCCACGCCTGTATACTGAGTGATTCGATGAGTTTGATTTTTTAAAATGTGGAGGCGGGCTCTGTACGCAGGCAATCGGTAGATTCATTGCTGAAGTTAAAAATATGTAGGGTCGCCTTTGTCTATGTCCCTGGACATTCGGGAGTACGGGGAAATGAAAGAGCGGACAGGTTGGCTAGCTGTGCTGTCGTTGAAGACGGTCAAGTAATGGATCGGGCGGACGTCAGCAATGCCCTCCGAGATGAGGGAAGGGCATAGCAACAATCATGAGTCCACGTCACTCCTTCGGATCAAAGAGATGGGAGTTAAGATGGGCACAGCCAGAAATGAGACACTTAGTGGCCGTGTAAGAATACTTATCAACCAACACAGAACTGGAGTCGTCAGTCGCTGGACACTGAGGGAATTGCTGAGGAGGGGATCTGAGCACCTATTGACATGTTCGGAGTGCAATAATGTTGACCCACAAATAACTCAATGACACGCTATTTGGGGGCCTACTGACCACATGTGTGCGGGATTCTTCTTGATTTTCCACTTCTTCTTTCATCTTCTCTGCCATCTTCTTTCTCTTCTTTGTTCTTCACAATTTGTTTCTTTGCTTCATTCGCCATAAAATAAGTGAAGGAATTCAAATACTTAGCAACCCTGACATGTGGGAGCCGCGATAGCTCAGTGGTTAGTGAACTGGACTACAAAGGACAAGAGGTAGGGTTCGATCCCAACCGACGGCTTCCGGTTCACTCAGCCTTTAATGGGTACCGGATTTATTTCTGGGAAAGTAAAGCGGTAGGGGCGTAGTACCGACCACATTACCCCACAAATCATGTGCCGAAGGTCTGTAAATTTTATGGTCACTAACACCATATTTCCTATACGCCACTTGGCGTGACGGGGGTACTTTACTTTTTTTTTGTTAACCCTGACATGTCATAAAATGCAAGTAACATAAATAGACTCGCGATGTAAGAAAGCTTGTCAAGTTATTGGACAGCTCTAACTGTCTAACAAAGAAGTAACGCTAGAAGTGAAGCCAACTATTTATAAGACTTTCTTTATCCTAACGTTGTGCTACCAGTCCCAGACATGGAGACTCAAGCTTGTCAAGTTATTAGACAGCTCTAACTGTCTAACAAAGAAGTAACGCTAGAAGTGAAGCCAACTATTTATAAGACTATCTTTATCCTAACGTTGTGCTACCAGTCCCAGACATGGAGACTCAAGCTTGTCAAGTTATTAGACAGCTCTAACTGTCTAACAAAGAAGTAACGCAAGAAGTGAAGCCAACTATTTATAAGACTATCTTTATCCTAACGTTGTGCTACCAGTCCCAGACATGGAGACTCATAGCTTGTCAAGTTATTAGACAGCTCTAACTGTCTAACACAGAAGTAACGCTAGAAGTGAAGCCAACTATTTATAAGACTTTCTTTATCCTAACGTTGTGCTACCAGTCCCAGACACGGAGACTCAAGCTTGTCAAGTTATTGGACAGCTCTAACTGTCTAACACAGAAGTAACGCTAGAAGTGAAGCCAACTATTTATAAGACTATCTTTATCCTAACGTTGTGCTACCAGTCCCAGACATGGAGACTCAAGCTTGTCAAGTTATTAGACAGCTCTAACTGTCTAACAAAGAAATAACGCTAGAAGTGAAGCCAACTATTTATAAGACTATCTTTATCCTAACGTTGTGCTACCAGTCCCAGACATGGAGACTCATAGCATGTCAAGTTATTAGACAGCTCTAACTGTCTAACAAAGAAGTAACGTTAGAAGTGAAGCCAGCTATTTATAAGACTATCTTTATCCTAACGTTGTGCTACCCAGACATGGAGACTCATAGCTTGTCAAGTTATTAGACAGCTCTAACTGTCTAACACAGAAGTAACGCTAGAAGTGAAGCCTGCTATTTGTAAGACTATCTTTATCTTAACGTTGTGCTACCAGTCCCAGACATGGAGACTCAAGCTTGTCAAGTTATTAGACAGCTCTAACTGTCTAACAAAGAAGTAACGCTAGAAGTGAAGCCTGCTATTTATAAGACTATCGTTATCCTAACGTTGTGCTACCAGTCCCAGACATGGAGACTCAAGCTTGTCAAGTTATTAGACAGCTCTAACTGTCTAACAAAGAAGTAACGCTAGAAGTGAAGCCAGCTATTTATAAGACTATCGTTATCCTAACGTTGTGCTACCAGTCCCAGACATGGAGACTCAAGCTTGTCAAGTTATTAGACAGCTCTAACTGTCTAACAAAGAAGTAACGCTAGAAGTGAAGCCTGCTATTTATAAGACTATCTTTATCCTAACGGTGTGCTACCAGTCCCAGACACGGAGACTCAAGCTTGTCAAGTTATTAGACAGCTCTAACTGTCTAACAAAGAAGTAACGCTAGAAGTGAAGCCTGCTATTTATAAGACTATCTTTATCCTAACGGTGTGCTACCAGTCCCAGACACGGAGACTCAAGCTTGTCAAGTTATTAGACAGCTCTAACTGTCTAACAAAGAAGTAACGCTAGAAGTGAAGCCAACTATTTATAAGACTATCTTTATCCTAACGTTGTGCTACCAGTCCCAGACATGGAGACTCAAGCTTGTCAAGTTATTAGACAGCTCTAACTGTCTAACAAAGAAGTAACGCTAGAAGTGAAGCCTGCTATTTATAAGACTATCTTTATCCTAACGTTGTGCTACCAGTCCCAGACACGGAGACTCAAGCTTGTCAAGTTATTAGACAGCTCTAACTGTCTAACAAAGAAGTAACGCTAGAAGTGAAGCCTGCTATTTATAAGACTATCTTTATCCTAACGGTGTGCTACCAGTCCCAGACACGGAGACTCAAGCTTGTCAAGTTATTGGACAGATCTCACCAAAAATAATCCGGTACCCATTTAAGGCTGGGTGAACCTGGAAGCCGTTGATCAGGATCGAACCCAACCTATTGTCCTATGTAGTCCAGTTCACTAACTACTGAGCTATCGCGGCTCACTTTTCTTCTTATTTTACTATATTTGTTCTTCTCTGTTCTCTTTATTATATTTTTTCTCTCTTCGTCTTATTCTTATCATTCTTTCTCTTTTGTTTTTCTTCCATTTTATATTGTTATTTTTTGTATTGTTATTTTTTGTTTTCTTCTTCTAATTTCTATTCCTTTTGTATTCTTATTTTTTGTATTGTTATTTTTTGTTTTCTTCTTCTAATTTCTATTCCTTTTTGTATTCTTATTTTAATCCTTTTTGTTATTCTTACTTTTATTTCTTTTCGTCCTCTTATTATTTAGTTGATAACATCACAAGTATTCGTACCACCAATTCGTGAGAACACATTCAAGAAAGAAATGGTTGACGAATGATATTTTATAGCCAATGGATACAAGAAGAAATAATAAAGATAAACAAGAGGAGTATACGAGATTTAATAAAGAAATCGTAATAAAATGCAATAAAACAAAGGAATCGTGGCTAAAACAGAGATGCAAAGAGATTGAAATGCAACAAAAAAAGTGATGCCAAAGCTATATACAAACAAACTGAAAAATTAACAGGATGAAAAACGCAATAAAAAATTGGATGTTTAAGATCAAAGGAAGGAGAACCCCCTGTTGATTGAACAAGAAAGCATAAGGGAACGATGGACAGAATACATTAAAGATAAAATAAGTGAAGGAATTTAAATACTTAGACAGCACCTTGACAACAATGTAAAATGTCTTCTGTCATCCATTTCTTTCTTGAATAACTTAATGCTTGCTGCAGGAGCTACTGAGATTAGTTCTCTGTGCACACCGTGAGCTGTGTGTTTCATCGGATGTTGTTTCTATATTCCGATTGCTTATGATGAATGATGATATCGTATGACGAAGGACAGTCCAGTTATGTTCACTTTCGATGCTGCTATGCCTATATCCTTTGACGTGTGCCGTGTTTGCAACCATGTAGACTGCAACTGCCTTTTTTTGTTTGAATATTTGATGAAATGTTCATTTTGATGATTCCACTGACATGGTGGTTGAGCAATTATGGATTTTCATTCGGTTGCAGTGATACCGGGGCGTTTGATTGACTATAACTATAAACTATAACATTAAATATTATGATGATGAACGAACAGAAACCAATATTGAGGATAGTGGGGAAGGACCAGAAATACTCAAAGAAGAAGTGGAAGACGCCTTGCGTAATATGAAAGCAGGAAAAGCTCCTGGACCACATAATATAACTAGAGAAGAGATTGAAGCCACGCGTGATTTTCGGATAGAAATAATAACAAAAATATTGAGTGATATCTACAACAGCGGATATGTACCAGACGACATGCTCAAATCAATATTCATAGCCCTACCAAAGAAATCTGGTGCGATGGAATGCGATTATCATCGCACAATAAGCCTTATGAATCACATGACTAAGATATTACTAAAAAATCATCATGTGAAGAGTGCGAAACAAAATCAGTCCAGAAATTAGCGATGAATATTGTGGTTTTGTTAGAGGTAAAGATACGAACAATGCCATATACATCATAAGATCTTTAGTAGAAAGAGTCTCAAAGGTGAAAACAGATCTAAATCTATGTTTCATAGATTATACCAAAGCATTTGACAAAGTAAAGCACCAAGAAATAATAAACATTTTAGAAAGCATAAACTTAGACAGCAAAGATCTAATAATAATAAAGAACATGTACTGGCAACAAACAGCGGCCATAAGAACTGGAAACCAATTGGGAATGTTTCAACAAATAAAACAGGGTGTTAGAGAAGGTTGTGTGCTGTCACCAGATTTATTTTAAATGTATAGTGAGATTAAATGGCGAGATTTGATAAAATATCTTTAAAAGAATTGAAAACTGCTAGAACAACAATTCAGATAAGAGAAGGAGTATCTTGGTCTACGCCCTATGGGCCGGCTACGGCTCGAAAGGTCAATAGATAGATAGATAGTGAGATTATTTTAACATCCATAAGGGGCATGCCTGAAATAACAATTGGAGGTCATAATATAAATAATCTAAGGTATGCTGATGATACAGTCTTAATCGCTAAGAGTGAAAATGAATTTCAAGAAATGTTGGACATTATAGTGAAAGCAAAGAAAGAAAGCAAAAATAAAGGACTCAGCCTTAATAGCAAAAAGACAGAAGTAATGGTAACAACAAAGAAAAAGACATCACCTCAATGCACAATAAAGACAAGTGGAACAATATTAAAACAGGTAAATGAATTTAAATATTTGGGAACGATGTTAACCTCATATGTTACATGCACAACAGAGGTGAGATGCAGAATGGCTCAAACAAGATTTGATTATCTGTTTCTTCTGATTGATTTGATTATCTGTTTCTTCTGATTGATTTGATTATCTGTTTCTTCTGATTGATTTGATTATCTGTTTCTTCTGATTGATTTGATTATCTGTTTCTTCTGATTGATTTGATTATCTGTTTCTTCTTATTGGTTTGATTATCTGTTTCTTCTTATTGGTTTCATTATCTGTTTCTTCTGATTGATTTTATTATCTGTTTCTTCTGATTGATTTGATTATCTGTTTCTTCTTTTTGATTTGATTATCTGTTTCTTCTGATTGATTGATTATCTGTTTCTTCTGATTGATTTGATTATCTGTTTCTTCTTTTTGATTTGATTATCTGTTTCTTCTGATTGATTTGATTATCTGTTTCTTCTTTTTGATTTGATTATCTGTTTCTTCTTTTTGATTTGATTATCTGTTTCTTCTTATTGGTTTGATTATCTGTTTTTTCTGATTGATTTGATTATCTTTTTCTTCTTATTGGTTTGATTATCTGTTTATTCTGATTGATTTGATTATCTGTTTCTTCTGATTAATTTGATTATCTGTTTCTTCTGATTGATTTGATTATCTGTTTCTTCTGATTAATTTGATTACCTGTTTCTTCCGGTGGTATGTAACTGGTGCATCTGGTTGTTTGCATGTTGCGCCTTCCTTTGCCGGCTGGTTCGCTTTCTCGTTTCCTGGTGTTGCACAGTGAGATGGGATCCACTACTGATTCGCCTTAGGGGCTTACAGAGTTCAGTCAACAAGGTCTTGATTGTGATCATTGTAACGATTCTTTCTCTAAGGTCTATACGTATAGTTATACTCATGTGTGTAGGTATAGTTATACTCATGTGTGTAGGTATAGTTATACTCATGTGTGTAGGTATAGTTATACTCATGTGTGTAGGTATAGTTATACTCATGTGTGTAGGTATAGTTATACTCATGTGTGTAAGTATAGTTATACTCATGTGTGTAGGTATAGTTATACTCATGTGTGTAGGTATAGTTATACTCATGTGTGTAAGTATAGTTATACTCATGTGTGTAGGTATAGTTATACTCATGTGTGTAGGTATAGTTATACTCATGTGTATAGGTATAGTTATACTCATGTGTGTAGGTATAGTTATACTCATGTGTATAAGTATAGTTATACTCATGTATATATGTATAGTTATACTCATGTGTATAGGTATAGTTATACTCATGTGTGTAGGTATAGTTATACTCATGTGTGTAGGTATAGTTATACTCATGTGTGTAGGTATAGTTATACTCATGTGTATAGGTATAGTTATACTCATGTGTATAGGTATAGTTATACTCATGTGTGTAGGTATAGTTATACTCATGTGTATATGTATAGTTTTACTCATGTGTGTAGGTATAGTTATACTCATGTGTGTAAGTATAGTTATACTGATGTGTGTAGGTATAGTTATACTCATGTGTGTAAGTATAGTTATACTCATGTGTATAGGTATAGTTATACTCATGTGTGTAGGTATAGTTATACTCATGTGTGTAAGTATAGTTATACTGATGTGTGTAGGTATAGTTATACTCATGTGTGTAAGTATAGTTATACTGATGTGTGTAGGTATAGTTATACTCATGTGTGTAAGTATAGTTATACTCATGTGTGTAGGTATAGTTATACTCATGTGTGTAAGTATAGTTATACTCATGTGTGTAGGTATAGTTATACTCATGTGTGTAAGTATAGTTATACTCATGTGTATAGGTATAGTTATACTCATGTGTGTAGGTATAGTTATACTCATGTGTGTAAGTATAGTTATACTGATGTGTGTAGGTATAGTTATACTCATGTGTATGTGTATAGTTATACTCATGTGTGTAGGTATAGTTATACTCATGTGTGTAGGTATAGTTATACTCATGTGTATAGGTATAGTTATACTCATGTGTATAGGTATAGTTATACTCATGTGTGTAGGTATAGTTATACTCATGTGTGTAGGTATAGTTATACTCATGTGTATAGGTATAATTATACTCATGTGTGTAGGTATAGTTATACTCATGTGTGTAGGTATAGTTATTCAAAGGCCCCGGTATCACTGCTGACGAATGAAAATCCATAATTGCTCAACCGCCCGTGCCAGTGGAATCATCCCAATTAACATCGGATATCCAAACAAATAAAGGCAGCTGCAGTCCCCATCCTAGCAAACACAGCACACGTCAAAAGACATAAGGCGTATCAGCACCGAAAGTGAACGCAGCTGAATTGTCCTTCGTTTTACGAAATCATCATTTATTGTAAGCAATCGGAATATAGAAGAGCTATCCTCGTATACTTCCACAAAGGAAAACAAACATGATGATGTTACCTACATGCCTTAAAGCGAATGGTGTATGTGGTGTTATTGCCAATGCTTATGTTACCTACATGCCTTAAAGCGAATGGTGTATGTGGTGTTATTGCCAATGATTATGTTGCCTACATGCCTTAAAGCGAATGGTGTATGTGGTGTTATTGCCAATGCTTATGTTGCCTACATGCCTTAAAGTGAATGGTGTATGTGGTGTTATTGCCAATGATTATGTTGCCTACATGCCTTAAAGCGAATGGTGTATGTGGTGTTATTGCCAATGCTTATGTTGCCTACATGCCTTAAAGCGAATGGTGTATGTGGTGTTGTTGCCTACATGCCTTAAAGCGAATGGTCTGTATGTGGTGTTATTGCCAATGATTATGTTGCCTACATGCCTTAAAGCGAATGGTGTATGTGGTGTTATTGCCAATGCTTATGTTGCCTACATGCCTTAAAGCGAATGGTGTATGTGGTGTTATTGCCAATGCTTATGTTGCCTACATGCCTTAAAGCGAATGGTGTATGTGGTGTTATTGCCAGTGCTTATGTTGCCTACATGCCTTAAAGCGAATGGTGTATGTGGTGTTGTTGCCTACATGCCTTAAAGCGAATGGTCTGTATGTGGTGTTATTGCCAATGATTATGTTGCCTACATGCCTTAAAGCGAATGGTGTATGTGGTGTTATTGCCAATGCTTATGTTGCCTACATGCCTTAAAGCGAATGGTGTATGTGGTGTTATTGCCAATGCTTATGTTGCCTACATGCCTTAAAGCGAATGGTGTATGTGGTGTTATTGCCAGTGCTTATGTTGCCTACATGTCTTAAAGCGAATGGTGTATGTGGTGTTATTGCCAGTACTTATGTTGCCTATATGCCTTAAAGCGAATGGTGTATGTGGTGTTATTGCCAGTGCTTATGTTGCCTACATGCCTTAAAGCGAATGTTGTATGTGGTGTTATTGCCAATGCTTATGTTGCCTACATGCCTTAAAGCGAATGGTGTATGTGGTGTTATTGCCAGTGCTTATGTTGCCTACATGCCTTAAAGCGAATGTTGTATGTGGTGTTATTGCCAATGCTTATGTTGCCTACATGCCTTAAAGCGAATGGTGTATGTGGTGTTATTGCCAATGCTTATGTTGCCTACATGCCTTAAAGCGAATGTTGTATGTGGTGTTATTGCCAGTGCTTATGTTGCCTACATGCCTTAAAGCGAATGTTGTATGTGGTGTTATTGCCAATGCTTATGTTGCCTACATGCCTTAAAGCGAATGGTGTATGTGGTGTTATTGCCAATGCTTATGTTGCCTACATGCCTTAAAGCGAATGTTGTATGTGGTGTTATTGCCAATGCTTATGTTGCCTACATGCCTTAAAGCGAATGTTGTATGTGGTGTTATTGCCAATGCTTATGTTGCCTACATGCCTTAAAGCGAATGGTGTATGTGGTGTTATTGCCAATGCTTATGTTGCCTACATGCCTTAAAGCGAATGTTGTATGTGGTGTTATTGCCAATGCTTATGACTAACTGGGACTGGGTGGTCTAGAGGTTTATGATGTCTTCGTCAGCCTCTGGACAAGAAGGTCCGGACTTGAAACCCATAACAGGCGGTGGGAATTTTTCTCTGTCAATACGTGGTTTCTTCGTGGCTTTACCGTTCTGTTAAAAAAAAAGTAAAGTACCCCCGTCACGCCAAGTGGAATATAGGGAATATGGTGTTAGTGACCATAAATTTTACAGACCTTCAGCACATGATTTTTGTGTAATGTGGTCGGTATTACGCCAGTGTCGCTTTCATCATCATCATCATGTACCATGCCGGTTGGCGTAGGCGATCATGTTCTTCCACAATCTTCTATCTACAGTGCATCGTATCAGTTCTGTTGTTGACTGTTTTCCATGCCATGACTCCAAGCTATCCAGTATTTTCTCTCTTTGTCGTCCGCGATTTCTCTTTCCTTTTATTTTGCCAGTTGTAACCAAGTATTCCAACTTTCCTCTTCTCACGATGTGCCCGAAAAATGTTGATTGCTTCTTTCTGATGTTTTTTAAGAGCTCCCTTTTTGTGTTGGCCTCTTTGAGAACTTCGTCATTGGTCTTTTTATCTGTCCAGGGAACTTTCAACATTCTTCTGAGAAATCCATCTCTGTGGCCTCTAATCGTCTTTGTCGCTTTACTTTCTCTTAAATAAAATTCGGTACCCATTAAAGGCTGGGTTAACAGGAAGCCGTCGGTTGGGATCGAACCCTACCTTTTGTCCTTTCTAGTCCAGTTCACTAACCACTGAGCTATCGCGGCCATCTTTACCTGCCTGCATCTGTTCTAAATCGCAGCGATTAGAGGCAAATAGTGAAAATGTCATCTCTGGTGCCTCAACGACCGACAAGAATAATTGATTGTTTGATTGATTGATTGTTTGTTTGATTGATTGATTGCTTGTTTGATTGATTGTTTGATTGATTGATTGTTTGATTGATTGTTTGATTGTTTGTTTGATTGATTGCTTGTTTGATTGATTGTTTGTTTGATTGATTGATTGTTTGATTGTTTGTTTGATTGTTTGTTTGATTGATTGTTTGATGATTGTTTGATTGATTGATTGTTTGATTGATTGCTTGTTTGATTGATTGTTTGATTGATTGATTGATTGATTGATTGTTTGTTTGATTGATTGATTGTTTGATTGTTTGATTCATTGTTTGATTTATTGCTTGCTTGATTGTTTGATTGATTGATTGATTGATTGATTGATTGATTGATTGATTGATTGATTGATTGATTATTAATAAGAACAATAACCTCTACAGAGATGGAATTTGTTAGACAAATGATAGTAAACAGCCTGAGAGATAAGTCAGAAATGAAGAACTGAGAGAAAAAAATTAGGAATGATCTCCGCAATAGAATACATACATAATTTTTGGGCCATGTTAAAAGAGACAGCAACTTACTAAAAATAATCTTGGAAGGGAAAATACAAAGTAAAAGAGGCAAAGGCAGGCCAAGATTAACAAGGATGAGTTGCATCAAAAGATGGACAGGTCAGCATATGGCAACCTGCACCATCAAAGCAAGAGACTGAGCGGAATGGCATAGTAGCCAAGTTTTGATGCGGAGACGACACTCAATGATGATGATGATGATGATGATAAAATACATAAAGAAATAACAGATAAAATGGTTTGGCCGCGTGATAAGGCAGAAAGACACAATGAGCCTGCAATAAACGTTGCGACAACACCATACCCAAGGGCCGACCAGTGGTAAAGATGGATTGATGGAATATTAGAAACACTAGGAAACATAACAGCAGGATAGACTAAGGCCCGCGGGCAGAAATAAAGCCTGACGGAAAACCTCCAACTAGTGTGACGTTTTCAGCTGTGAGAGCTATAGACAGTTGGCTCCATTGTAGGTGGGTCAAGGAATCAAGTATACAGGGAAGACTTCATTTTTCATTTTCCTTTTATTTCTTTGTCATAAAAAGTAAAGAGCCCCCGTCACACCAAGTGGCGTATAGGGAATATGGTGTTAGTGACCATAATTTTTACAGACCTTCAGCACATAATTTTTGGGGTAATGTGGGCAGTATTACGCCCGTGCCGTTTTACTTTCCCAGAAAAAAAATCCGGTACCGATTTATGGCTGGTTGAACCCGGAAGCCGTGGATCAGGATCGAACCCGACCACTTGTCCTATCTAGCCCAGTTCACTAACCACTGAGCTATCGCGGCTCCCCATTTCTTCCTCGAGTTGGAAATGATTATATTTTTATTGTTTTTACAAAAAATATTTTAAATACATTATCAGAAATGATGAAACAGAACATTAACATAACTATAGAAGGCAGACAACTAAAACAAGTAGAGGAATTCAAATACCTAGGAAGTCTAATGACAAACGATAATTCTCAAACAGCAGAGATAGAATCAAGATGCAACAAAGCTTGTCAAATCATCGGACAGTTATCACCACTATTATCCAACAAGGAAATAACTCTGGAGGCAAAACGAGCACTATACAATACAATCTTCATCCCAATGTTGTGCTACCAATGCCAGACCTGGACCCTAGATGCAAGAACAATCAGAAAAATAACCTCTACAGAGATGAAATGTGTTAGACAAATGACAGGAAACAGTCTGAGAGATAAGATCAGAAATTAAGAACTGAGAAAAAAGCTAGGAATAGCCCCAGCCATAGAATATATAAGGAAACAACAGATAAAATGGTCTAGCCACGTGGCAAGGCAGAAAGATCACAACACGACGAGCCTTCAGCAAACGTTGTGAGAACACCAGACACAAGGGTTGACCAAGCGAATGATGGATCGATGGAATATTAGAAGCACTAGGAAACATAACAGCAGCAGAAGCGAACAGAAGAGCAAAAGACCACAAATTATATCTCTCCTTGACGCTGAAAGGCAAATGAGGAAGGAAAGAAGAAGAAATACATGTTTGTATATGTATTGTATGTTTGTTCCTCCTGAAGTCCTATTGAGCCGAAACGTCGTTCGTGTTGCCCACTTGTTACGTGAAGCTTTAACCATACCTTTTTTTTTCTATTTAATTTTTCTATATCTATTTTTTTTTTAAATTCTCCCGACTCCATTCCACCCTCAACCGCCCCTTCTCACAAAACGTCACTCTAGTTGGATGTTTTCCGCGTGAATTTCATCTCAGTCCTCAGGCCTATTTAAAGCTATAGTTGGCTGTGCATGTGCCCACTCTCCCTGTCTACTGCGGCCACGCCTGCGATGAAACGTGTATTGGGAATTTCCCCGCCTTCTTAGAATTAAGGGGAAAAGTGGGAAGGGGGCGCATTAGAGAGGGAAAGAGAGAGACGGTTTGTAGGAGAAATCGTCCGGCCTTCACCTTGATTTATTCCTGGAGTTGTTATTACTTGTTTTTTTTTTCCTGTGCGTCTTACGTATTTTACAAGAAAAAAAGGGGGGGGGGGGTGTCGGTTGTTTGTAATGTGGATTACGTGCGGACATTTGTGTCAGTAGGATGCTGAGGTGGGCGGAGCTAGATCACGTGGTCGCTGTTCTGTGTAGTCACGTGAACTGGTTGTGACGAAATTGGGGTTACAATTTGTATATATATATATATTTTTTTTTTAAAAAGGTGTTAATGAATGGATGGGTAGGTGAAGAGATATGGCCATATGTGGATGTAAAAAATCAATCAAGAAGTGAAACGAAGATGTTGGAAATAGGGAATAATAGAACAAAGAAGTATGTGTTAGCACTCGGAAAAATTGACAGACAAACAACAATAGAAAAAAACGAAGAACAATATATGGTCTGAATTATTTGTACCCATGTTGGAAATAGCTAGGCCGCGTTATAGGAATGGAACGAAGCAGGCATTCGCAGCTAGCATTAACATGGACACCACCTGGGGAAAAAAAAAGAAAAAAAAAAAAAGAGGAGAATCGTTAGGGACACGTCAAGGAACCGTAAATGATAAAATGACAGCGGCTGGTAAGTCCTGGTGAGAGTTGTCCCTGCTTGCTCCAGACTAAACTGGGTGGAGATCTATTGTGAGTACCTTATGCTCCGACTAGAGTTCAGTGCATTAAGATGTGGATGTATGGAGATCTATTGTGAGTGCCTTATGTTCCGACCAGAGCTCAGTGCATTAAGATGTGGATGTATGGAGATCTATTGTGAGTACCTTATGCTCCGACTAGAGTTCAGTGCATTAAGATGTGGATGTATGGAGATCTATTGTGAGTGCCTTATGCTACGACCAGAGCTCAGTGCATTAAGATGTGGATGTAAGGAGATCTATTGTGAGTGCCTTATGTTCCGACCAGAGCTCAGTGCATTAAGATGTGGATGTTTTGAGATCTATTGTGAGTGCCTTATGCTCCGACTAGAGTTCAGTGCATTAAGATGTGGATGTATGGAGATCTATTGTGAGTGCCTTATGCTCCGACCAGAGTTCAGTGCATTAAGATGTGGATGTATGGAGATCTATTGTGAGTGCCTTATGTTCCGACCAGAGCTCAGTGCATTAAGATGTGGATGTATGGAGATCTATTGTGAGTGCCCTATGTTCCGACCAGAGTTCAGTGCATTAAGATGTGGATGTATGGAGATCTATTGTGAGTGCCTTATGTTCCGACCAGAGCTCAGTGCATTAAGATGTGGATGTATGGAGATCTATTGTGAGTGCCCTATGTTCCGACCAGAGTTCAGTGCATTAAGATGTGGATGTATGGAGATCTATTGTGAGTGCCTTATGTTTCGACCAGAGTTCAGTGCATTAAGATGTGGATGTATGGAGATCTATTGTGAGTGCCCTATGTTCCGACCAGAGTTCAGTGCATTAAGATGTGGATGTATGGAGATCTATTGTGAGTGCCTTATGTTTCGACCAGAGTTCAGTGCATTAAGATGTAGATGTATGGAGATCTATTGTGAGTGCCTTATGTTCCGACCAGAGCTCAGTGCATTAAGATGTGGATGTATGGAGATCTATTGTGAGTGCCCTATGTTCCGACCAGAGTTCAGTGCATTAAGATGTGGATGTATGGAGATCTATTGTGAGTGCCTTATGTTCCGACCAGAGCTCAGTGCATTAAGATGTGGATGTATGGAGATCTATTGTGAGTGCCTTATGTTCCGACCAGAGTTCAGTGCATTAAGATGTGGATGTATGGAGATCTATTGTGAGTGCCTTATGTTCCGACCAGAGTTCAGTGCATTAAGATGTGGATGTATGGAGATCTATTGTGAGTGCCTTATGTTCCGACCAGAGCTCAGTGCATTAAGATGTGGATGTAAGGAGATCTATTGTGAGTGCCTTATGTTCCGACCAGAGCTCAGTGCATTAAGATGTGGATGTATGGAGATCTATTGTGAGTGCCTTATGTTCCGACCAGAGCTCAGTGCATTAAGATGTGGATGTATGGAGATCTATTGTGAGTACCTT
This sequence comes from Megaustenia siamemsis, assembly GCA_032433765.1. Taxonomy (NCBI): domain Eukaryota; kingdom Metazoa; phylum Mollusca; class Gastropoda; order Stylommatophora; family Ariophantidae; genus Megaustenia; species Megaustenia siamemsis. The sequence continues at coordinate 24,056,582 of JAVIAB010000159.1, forward strand.
ATGTTACGACCAGAGCTCAGTGCATTAAGATGTGGATGTATGGAGATCTATTGTGAGTGCCCTATGCTACGACCAGAGTTCAGTGCATTAAGATGTGGATGTATGGAGATCTATTGTGAGTGCCTTATGTTCCGACCAGAGCTCAGTGCATTAAGATGTGGATGTAAGGAGATCTATTGTGAGTGCCCTATGCTCCGACTAGAGTTCAGTGCATTAAGATGTGGATGTAAGGAGATCTATTGTGAGTGCCCTATGCTACGACCAGAGTTCAGTGCATTAAGATGTGGATGTAAGGAGATCTATTGTGAGTGCCCTATGCTACGACCAGAGCTCAGTTCATTAAGATGTGGATGTATGGAGATCTATTGTGAGTGCCTTATGTTCCGACCAGAATGGGTGGAGATCTATTGTGAGTGCCCTACACTCCGACCAGATTGGGTGGAAATCTCTTGTGAGTGCCCTACACTCCGACCAGATTGGGTGGAAATCTCTTGTGAGTGCCCTACACTCCGACCAGATTGGGTGGAAATCTCTTGTGAGTGCCCTACACTCCGACCAGATTGGGTGGAAATCTCTTGTGAGTTCCCTACACTCCGACCAGATTGGGTGGAAATCTCTTGTGAGTGCCCTACACTCCGACCAGATTGGGTGGAAATCTCTTGTGAGTGCCCTACACTCCGACCAGATTGGGTGGAAATCTCTTGTGAGTGCCCTACACTCCGACCAGATTGGGTGGAAATCTCTTGTGAGTTCCCTACACTCCGACCAGATTTCAGAGTATTAAGAAGAAGTTGTGGATGTATGAATGTGCGCGCTGTTATATGGAGTGTGACGTTGTTATATGGAGTGTGACGTTGTTATATGGAGTGTGACGTTTTCGACAATGGTTTGACCACGTATCTCGATCACATAGCCTAACAAAGACAAAGAACTGTAAAGAGGCGAGTGGAAGAGGCAGACATATAATAGATTCAAAGGGAAGATAACGATAAAGAATGGTCAGGCTTCGACTTTGCAGAGTTCCAAAAGAATGGCCGAAGATAAAGAGAAATGGAGAAGTTTGACAAAGTCTGTTGTCTCCCAACAACCCACAGGGTTAGTGGATGAAAGGGGGAAGAAGAAGGGAAGATAGTATTTGATTTGAGCACTGCTACGTGCAATGTAAGGGTTATTATAGTTTAGTTTAGCTTAGCTTAGTTTAGCTTAGCTTAGCTTAGCTTAGCTTAGCTTAGCTTAGCTTAGGTTAACTTAGCTTAGCTTAGCTTAGCTTAGGTTAACTTAGCTTAGCTTAGTTTAGTTTAGTTTAGTTTAGTTTAGTTTAGTTTAGTTTAGTTTAGTTTAGTTTAGTTTAGTTTAGTTTAGTTTAGTCTAGTCTAGTCTAGTCTAGTTTAGTTTAGTTTAGTTTAGTTTAGTTTAGTCTAGTCTAGTCTAGTCTAGTCTAGTCTAGTCTAGTCTAGTCTAGTTTAGTTTAGTTTAGTTTAGTTTAGTTTAGTCTACTCTAGTTGACATGTTAAGAGAAAGAGTATCTGGGTCTATGCCCTATGGGCTTACAACAGGAGACATTGTGGGTTACACAACATGAGACATTGTGGGTTACACAACAGGAGACATTGTGGATGTTACACAACAGGAGACATTGTGGGTTACAAAACAGGAGACATTGTGGGTTACAAAACAGGAGACATTGTGGGTTACACAACAGGAGACATTGTGGGTTACACAACAGGAGACATTGTGGGTTACACAACAGGAGACGTTATGGGTTACACAATTTGAGACAATATGGGTTACACAACAGGAGTCGTTATGGGTTACACAACAGGAGACATTGTGGGTTACACAACAGGAGACATTGTGGGTTACACAACAGGAGAAATTATTTGTTACACAACAGGAGACATTATATGTTACACAACAGGAAACATCATATGTTACACAACAGGAGACATTATATGTTACACAACAGGAGACATTATATGCTACACAACAGGAGACATTATATGTTACACAACAGGAGACATTATATGTTACACAACAGGAGACATTATATGTTACACAACAGGAAACATTATATGTTGCACAACAGGAGACATTATATGTTACACAACAGGAGACATTATATGTTACACGACAGGAAACATTATATGTTACACAACAGGAGACAGTATATGTTACACAACAGGAGACATTATATGTTACACAACAGGAGGCATTGTGGGTTAAACAAAAGGAGACATTCAGGGTTACACAACAGGAGACATTGTGGGTTACACAACAGGAGACATTGTGGGTTAAACAAAAGGAGGCATTCAGGGTTAAACAACAGGAGATATTGTGGGTTACACAACAGGAGACATTGTGGGTTACACAACAGGAGACATTGTGGGTTACACAAAAGGAGACATTCAGGGTTACACAACAGAGATATTGTGGGTTACACAACAGGAGACATTGTGGGTTACTCAACAGGAGACCTTGTGGGTTACACAAAAGGAGACATCAGGGTTACACAACAGGAGACATTGTGGGTTACACAACAGGAGACATTGTGGGTTACACAACAGGAGACATTGTGGGTTACACAACAGGAGACCTTGTGGGTTACACAAAAGGAGACATTGTGGGTTACACAACAGGAGACATTGTGGGTTACACAACAGGAGACATTGTTCGAATTGTGTTTAGTAGTTCTCTTGTAATTTTTAACAACATTTTTTAAAGAAGTTAATTGACTGGCTTCTTCTGGCGTCATCAGTTGAATATGCTGCCTTTAGAATCAATACTAATCAATGCCATTTTGATCAGCTGAATTTTGTTGGTGATTAACACTGCTTATCCCCTTCTGTATGAAACCACACTTTATGACACAAATTCTTTGTATGCACCACTTGTAGAAGGAGGTAGAACTCTTCAGTGCAGAATGTTTACAAAACACTATATACAATCTACAATTAAATATCAAAGTTGAAGGAATACATCTAGAGACAGTTCAGAACTACAACTACCTGGGACATACTATAACCAGTGATGGAAAATGTACAACTGAAATAAATAAAAGAATAGGTATGGCAAAAAGTAATTTTAATGCCATGAAAAATATACTAACATCAAAACAAATAACACCAGGGCTAAAACTAAGAATAGTAAAATGTTACATCTTCTCAATATTCCTGTATGGTGCAAAAACATGGACATTAGACCAGAAAACATAACAGAAAATTGAGGCCTTTGAAATGTGGATTTACAGAAGAGTAGGTAGAATTGGATGGGAAGAAAAGAAAACAAACGAGGAAGTTTTAGAACGACTATAGTATTTCCGGCTTGTTGCAGGAGCTACTGAGTTAAGTGCTCTGTGCACACCGTGAGCTGTGTGTCTCATCCGTTTTGATCCTGTTTCGATATCCCGCTTGTTTACGATGAATGATGATATCGTATGACAGGGAACAGTTGGCTGTGTTCACTTTCTGTGCGGTTTCGCCTTATGTCTTTTGGCGTGTGCTGAGACTGCTACGATGGGGACTACAGTTACCTTTCTTTGTTTGGGAGATGTGTTAGTAATTCGGATGATTCCACTGGCACGGGCGGTTGAGCAATTATGGATTTTGATTCATTTCAAGTGATACCGAGGCCTTCCATAACCAATAACCAATAACCAATTATAGTATGTCCAAGGCAGTTGTAGTTATGAACTTGTCTCCAGGTCTATTCCTTCAATTTTGATATCCATTTGTGGGTTTTGAGTATTTCCTTTGTCTATGATCATAGTTTTAGTCTTTTTGATATTCATACCTAGTCCTTTTTTGCTTATCATGTTTATTTCATTAAGTAATTGTTGTAGATCTTTAGGATTTTCTGCTCGTAGTACAGTATCATCAGCATATTTTAGGTTATTGATTATCTTTCCATTAATGTGTAGGCCTGACATCTCTGTGATTTTTTTAAAGATTTGCTCAGTGTATAGATTGAACAAGCTTTGTGATAGGATGCATCCTTGTCTTACTCCTCTTTTTATATCAATGGGTGTAGAGTTCTCTTTGTTATCTTTTATTATTGCTGTTTGCTCTCAGTATAGATTACATTTTAGTCGTATGTCCATGTCATCTAGATGTATCTCTTTTAGGCATTCTACAAGTTATTTGTGGTGTACTCTATCAAAAGCTTTGATGTAGTCTATGAAGCAGGCATATATTGGTACATACATAACATTTAAGAGCTCTTTTTCTTGTTTCTATTGTCAAAAATGGATTGTATAGTATTTACCTCAAATTGGGACTAAATATTTATTTCCACTAATTGCACGTTATCACTTGTTATTTCAGTTGGCGCAGGAATCATCATTTAAGCTTACACGGAAACGATCGCGACGGTTGGCTAAAGTTCGTAAGCCAGCATTGACTTTCTCAGCAAACAGCAGCGACATCTACTACTGGGCACAGAAGAAGTTTGGGGCAGTCACCTCCTTCAGCACTGTCTCAAAGCTCACTCTCAAATTCTACATTGGTAGAGGTATTGTCATGTCTTCTTGTCATTCATTTTTTCCACAATTTTTGTTTTCCCCTCCCTCCCTCCCTTCCTCCATCCTCATTTTCCTCCTCTATTTTGTTTTGTTCATCTACATCTACTTCCTTTTTTTTCTCCCTTTCCATCTTCTATTCATCATCAACTTTTTTTTCTCCCTTTCCATCTTCTATTCATCATCAACTTTTTTTTCTCCCTTTCCATCTTCTATTCATCATCAACTTTTTTTTCTCCCTTTCCATCTTCTATTCATCATCAACTTTTTTTCTCTATTTGCCCTTCTTCTCCCTCAATCTGTTTTCTGTATTTTTATTGTCTTTGTTCTTCCTTTTTTCATTTTCTGCTTCTTCCTTCTTTTTCTTCTCCTTTCTTCCTCTTCAGCACTTAATGTTCTCTTCTCACAAAGTTACAGACCGAGATGAGGTGTCCCCATGTACCTTGATGCTAGTGTAGGGTATTACAATTGCCCCACATTAAAAAATTTTCAAAATTTTTAGTCTTTAACTTTTGTATAATAACAGTTTATGTTTGAAAACAGCAAAAATGTAGAGAAACAACACGATTGGCTGACGGGTCATGGACAACAGTGATCACAGTGCACGGGCAAGCACTGGTAACATAAACAACAGCCCTTACTCTGCGACAGAACTAGCTCAGCGGTAGAGGACAATGTAACATACACACAACAGTGCTCAGAGCCAAAATAGTGGAGAAACAATCACGATTATACAGACATAACGTAAGAAAGAGATGGATAAAGGGAATACTAGAATCACTAGGAGGGATAACACCAGAAGAGGCCAACAGAAGAGCACAGAATCGCAGATTGTATCTCCCCTCGACACCAACGGCAATGGAGGAAGGATAGATGAAGAAGAACTTTTGGATTATATTTAAGATCTTACCTAATTTGTAAGGAGGTGCGCGTGGCCGTGTGGCTAAAACCACTGTTCCGCTGGCTGAAAAGCCGACGTTCGGTGTTCGAACCCGCAGTAGACAGAAAGGATTTTTTCTATCGGGGGTGATATAAAAATCCTGAGTCTCACACGTCGTGGTGACTGCTTGACCAAGCGACTTATCCCTCTGGTTCTGTCATTGCCCCCCGTCATACACCAGCAATGGTACTATGTGACGTAAAGAAGATAGTTTACTTAATTTGTGTAGCATAGAAAAGCTAAAAGGTTGAAACACTTGCTAACAGGGGCAAGCAGCTATCATCAGAATAGTAGGTCAAACTTCTATTTGGTTTGAAGTACCAAAAGGGGCGAGGCAGAGTAAGCATCCTCCCTCCATACCAGTTCAACATCTATACTGAGAACATCATGAAAAATGTCAGAAAAGATGACAAATTTATGAAGTTCAACCCTTTCACAAGAAATGACAATGTAATTCCAGAACTCAGATGTGCTGATGGCACAGACCTCCTCTCAAACAGTGCAGAAGGATTACAAGAGATAATTGAGTGGGTTAAAGATTCAGTGAATAGCAAAACTTATATCTAATCATACAGAAAACCATTGTCCAATGACAAAACAAAAAGCCAACCCAAAATTATCATCAACAGTGAAGAACTTGAAATTGTAACAAACTATGTATATATATATATAGGAGCCACGATAGCTCAGTGGTTAGTGAACTGGACTACAAAGAACAAGAGGTAGGGTTCGATCCCAACCGACGGCTTCTGGGTTCACCCAGCTTTTAATGGCTACCGGATTTTTTCTGGGAAAGTAAAGCGGCACGGGCGTAATACTGACCTCATTACCCCAAAAATCATGTGCCGAAGGTCTGTAAAATTTATGGTCACTAACACCATATTACCTATACGCCTCTTGGCATGACAGGGGTACTTTACTTTTTTACTTATGTATATATATATATATATATATATATATATATATATATATATATATATATATATATATATATATATGGGATCTTTAGTAACTAACAATGGAGCCTGCCAGAAAGAGATCAAAAAAGGATTAGCAATAGCAACACAAAAATGAAATGCCACAGAAAACATGTGGCACAATAGCAACACAAAAATGAAATGCCACAGAAAACATGTGGCACAATAGCAACACAAAAATGAAATGCCACAGAAAACATGTGGCACAATAGCAACACAAAAATGAAATGCCACAGAAAACATGTGGCACAATAGCAACACAAAAATGAAATGCCACAGAAAACATGTGGCACAATAGCAACACAAAAATGAAATGCCACAGAAAACATGTGGCACAATAGCAACACAAAAATGAAATGCCACAGAAAACATGTGGCACAATAGCAACACAAAAATGAAATGCCACAGAAAACATGTGGCACAATAGCTACAAGACAGTAAAATTAAAATTACTGTGGACATGGATCTAGCTGATAACAATTACAGTTGTGAATCATGGACAATCTTGCATACAGCCAGAAGAAAATGAATTAATTAAAAGAAAATGCTACAGAAAAAATATTAAGAAACCTTGGATAATGACAAGAACAATCAAGACATTAAAAGATTCAAACATGAAAAAGAACTGGCTTATAAACACCATACTACAGAGGAGATTAAAATACTATGGCCACATCAAAAGACACAGCAGGCTGGAATGAACTGTAATGGAAGGCATGGTTCCTGGACGACACCTCAGGGGCAGACCAAGAAGAAGGTGGTTTCAAGACTTCAAGGAGACTTTGAACATGACAGCAGAAGAAGTGGGAAAAGTGGCTAGAGACAGATTATTTCAGACGTACTGTGATGAATGCAATGTCCTGCAAAGGGCAAGTGACCAGATGATAATGATGTCCCTATAGATATATCCTGTGTGTTACCGGAGCCTCATTATGAGGGAAGTAAAGAATAGTGACACTGTGACCTTCTAGGCATGTTGTAAGAGGCAAATAAGGAGGTTGATCGATGGCTTGACAAGCTGTTATTGTAAAAAGTATTGTTATGGAAACAGCGCCATATATTTTAGAGCAGTGATCTCTGCAATATGTGCTACTTTGGCACGCAAGGTTTCTGTTTTTGAGATTGTGGTTCTGCCCTATGTGCCGTCTTCAGCTCAAAAGGACAATAGATAGATAGATAGATAGATAAGATAAAATAAGATAAGATAAGATAAGATAAGATAAGATAAGATAAGATAAGATAAGATAAGATAAGATAAGATAAGATAGATGAATGAGATGAGATGAGATGAGATGAGATGAGATTAAGATTAGATTAGATTAGATAGATAGATAGATAGATTAGATTAGATTAGATTAGATTAGATTAGATTAGATTAGATTAGATTAGATTAGATTAGATTAGATTAGATTAGATTAGATTAGATTAGATTAGATTAGATTAGATTAGATTAGATTAGATTAGATTAGATTAGATTAGATTAGATTAGATTAGATTAGATTAGATTAGATTAGATTAGATTAGATTAGATTAGATTAGATTAGATTAGATTAGATTAGATTAGATTAGATTAGATTAGATTAGATTAGATTAGATTAGATTAGATTAGATTAGATTAGATTAGATTAGATTAGATTAGATTAGATTAGATTAGATAGATTGATCAAAGTTGTTAATTATCCTTTCAACACATTACTGTTGTCTAACACAGCCTGTCATACCATCTTAACTAAAGCCAAATTATACTTTATGAGCTATTCTTGGAACCTCTGTGGCTGAGTGCTTACTGTGCTCACTTCCTGATCAGGGGGACTGGTTGGTCTCGAGGCAAGACACCAGTATCGAGACAGAGAGGTCTTGAGTTCAAATCCCTGCTGCACCAGTTGGGATTTTTATTTATGATTTCTCTCTGCGGCAACAATTTTTTTCTGGGAAAGTAAAGTGGCACGGGCGTAATACTGACCACACTACCCAAAAAATCATGTGCTGAAGGTCTGTAAAATTTATGGTCACTAACACCACATTCCCTATACGCCACTTGGCGTGATGGGGGTACTTTACTTTTTTTTTTTTTTTACTCTACGACAACCACTTCTGGTATCGACAGTGAGGCCCGGTTTGAAACGTCAATTTGAATTGAAACGTCAATACTTTTTACTCATGGACGGTGAAAATATGAGTACCTCCGAAGATAAAGCTATCTGCCTGTGCGGCGAGAGACTCCTGTGCACACGGCTGCCAGGGAAAAATGAATTAACATATAAAATTCAATTCACCAGTCTATAGTGACTACACCAGAGGTGAAAGCTGGTGAATACAAAAAATAAAAACGATAAAAAAACAAAACAACAAAAATTCCTGGTCAGAGGGGTCTGTTTTCGATCCCCAGAAGTGGCTGATCTGTTTTCGACTGACAAGGCTCTGAGGTTCACCAAGCTTATAGCTATAAATGGGTACCAGAATTTTTTCTGGCAAGTAAACGTGGCATAGCATGATACCGACAACATCACCCAAAAACGTACAATGGTCATGGAAAAATATGGTCACCAACAAACATCATATTCCCCTACACCGAGCAAGGCATGGAGGGAACCTTTACTTTTTAATTATTCTTAGTTAGTGCTATATAGAGCTAATTCTGACCTATGGAAGCGCATTATGGACAGCAGACATCTCTATCTATCTATTGACCTTTCGAGCCGTAGCCGGCCCATAGGGCGTAGACCAAGATACTCCTTCTCTTATCTGAATTTTTGTTCTAGCAGTTTTCAATTTTTTAAAAGATATTTTATCAAATCTCGCCATTTGTCTCTGTTCTGTGCAAGCAGCTCTATCTCATTGAGGGAGCCGATTCCTGCTGCTCTTGCCTCTCTCACCAATGTTCTTCTCAGTGTCTCTCTGTGTCTTCCTCTTTTCCTCTTACCTGTTGTTTCCCACATGAGGGCTTGCTTTGCTATTCGGTTATTATCTCTTCTCATCACATTTCCAACATATGACCATCGTCTTTTCTTTATTACTGAAGATATTAGTGGTTGATTGGCGATTTCTCTAATTTCCTCGTTTATTTTGAATTCGTTCCACACTATACCAAGCATTTTCCTTAGACATTTATTTTCGAATGTGTTCAACTTTGTTTCTATGTCTCTTGTTCTTTTCCAGCTTTCACACGCATACGTAAGGGTTGATACAGCAGACATCTATCTATGTATCTATTGTCCTTTCGAGCCAAAGACGGCACATAGGGCAGAACCACAATCTCAAAAACAGAAACCTTGTGTGCCAAAATGGCACATATTGCGGAGATCACTGCTTCTAAAATCTATGGTCTGTTTCCATAACAATACTTTTCACAATGACAGCTTGTCAAGCCATCAATCAACCTCCTTAGTCACCTCTTACGACATGCCTGGAAGGTCACAGTGTCACTATTCTTTACCTCCCTCATAATGAGGCCCCGGTAACACATGGGAAACAGCAGACATACAAAGGAAAAAATTATTAAGGGCCACGGAGATGGGATTTCTCATAAGAAAGTTGAGAATTACCTGGACGGCTAAACTATAAAGACCAAAAAGCAAGTTCTCAAAGAGGACAACACAAAATGAGAGCTCCAAAATAACATCAGAAAGATACAATCAACATCTCTCTGGCACATCATGAGTAGAGAAAGGTTGGGGACAATTTTATTTTTACAACGAGCAAATTACAAGGAAATAGAGATCATGGATGACAGAGAGAGAAGATACTAGAGAGCTTGGTGTTGTGGCATGGAAAACAGTCAACAACAGAATTGATACAATGCATTGTGGGAGGACATGATCATCTATGTCTTCCATCTTAACTATGGCCAAATCATATTTTGTTTATGCTATTTATAGTCAATCACAACTTGTCTGCCATCTCAACTATGACCAAATCACATTTTGTTTATGCTATTTGTAGTCAATCACAACTTGTCTGCCATCTTAACTATGACCAAATCACATTTTGTTTATGCTATTTGTAGTCAATCACACCTTGTCTGCCATCTTAACTATGACCAAATCACATTTTGTTTATGCTATTTGTAGTCAATCACAACTTGTCTGCCATCTTAACTATGACCAAATCACATTTTGTTTATGCTATTTGTAGTCAATCACACCTTGTCTGCCATCTCAACTATGACCAAATCACATTTTGTTTATGCTATTTGTAGTCAATCATAACTTGTCTGCCATCTTAACTATGACCAAATCACATTTTGTTTATGCTATTTGTAGTCAATCATAACTTGTCTGCCATCTTAACTATGACCAAATCACATTTTGTTTATGCTATTTGTAGTCAATCATAACTTGTCTGCCATCTTAACTATGACTAAATCACATTTTGTTTATGCTATTTGTAGTCAATCATAACTTGTCTGCCATCTTAACTATGACCAAATCACATTTTGTTTATGCTATTTGTAGTCAATCACACCTTGTCTGCCATCTTAACTATGACCAAATCACATTTTGTTTATGCTATTTGTAGTCAATCACACCTTGTCTGCCATCTTAACTATGACCAAATCACATTTTGTTTATGCTATTTGTAGTCAATCACAACTTGTCTGCCATCTTAACTATGACCAAATCACATTTTGTTTATTAACTTTGTTAACCTCAGACAGATGATGTACAAAAGAGGTGAGATGCAGAATGGCTCAGGCAAAAGCAGCTTTCCAAAAAATTAGGAAGATACTATGCAATCCATTTTTAACAATAGAAACAAGAAAAAGAGTTCTTAAATGTTATGTAGAGTCAGTCTTAACATATGGATGTGAATCATGGACCTATAGGACAACAGACAAGAAAATCCCGGAGTCTGTAGAAATGTGGTTTTACAGAAGAATGTTGAGAGTACCATGGACAGCTAAGAAGAGTAATGAAGATGTTCTGAGAGAGGTCAAAGCAAAAAGAGAGCTAATTTCCAATATTAGGAAGAAACAATCATAATTTTTTGGTCATGTAATGAGAAGAGAACACCTGGAATATATTGTAACAACTGGGAAAATTGAGCGATGAAGAGATAGAGGGAAGCAAAGAGAAAAAATAACAGACAGCTTAAGAGAATGGCTTGGCAGAAGGTCAACAACAGAAATGATAAATAGCTGCCAAGATCGAAAGTTGTGGAGAGACATGATCACCTACGCCAGCAGGCCCAGTACTTGATGATGATGATGATTTTTAGTCAATCACACCTTGTCTGCCATCTTAACTATGACCAAATCACATTTTGTTTATGCTATTTGTAGTCAATCACAACTTGTCTGCCATCTTAACTATGACCAAATCACATTTTGTTTATGCTATTTGTAGTCAATCACAACTTGTCTGCCATCTTAACTATGACCAAATCACATTTTGTTTATGCTATTTGTAGTCAATCACAACTTGTCTGCCATCTTAACTATGACCAAATCACATTTTGTTTATGCTATTTGTAGTCAATCACAACTTGTCTGCCATCTTAACTATTACTAAATCACATTTTATTTATGCTATTTGTAGTCAATCACACCTTGTCTGCCATCTTAACTATTACCAAATCACATTTTATTTATGCTATTTGTAGTCAATCACACCTTGTCTGCCATCTTAACTATTACCAAATCACATTTTATTTATGCTATTTGTAGTCAATCACAACTTGTCTGCCATCTTAACTATTACCAAATCACATTTTATTTATGCTATTTGTAGTCAATCACAACTTGTCTGCTATCTTAACTATGACCAAATCACATTTTATTTATGCTATTTGTAGTCAATCACACCTTGTCTACCATCTTAACTATGACCAAATAAAATATTGTTCATGCTATTCTCTTTAATCGAGCTACAGATATCAGTGCTAATATGACATGTGACCCAAATATTCTGAGTTCAAGTCTACGAATTTTCTCCTACCTCGAGGTTGTTAAACCAATCACTGGATGTATGTCAAGGTCAAGAATTCACCATGTTCGTGCCAAGTAAGTTGGGACGTGCTTCTGTTGTCTATTGTGTTGTTGTTGTCTTTATGGTCTCTAAGTTATGGTTAAGGTTAGTCAAAGGCCCCGGCATCACTGCAAACGAATTAAAATCCACAATTGCTCAACCTTCCGTGCCGGTAAAATCATCCGAATTAACATCCTATCTCATTGAGGGATCCAAACAAAGAAAGGCAGCTGCAGTCCCCATCATAGCAGCCACAGCACATGCCAAAAGACATAAGGTGTAGCCACACTGAAAGTGAATGCAGCAGAACTGTCCTTTGTCATACGATATCATCATTCATTGTAAGCAATCAGAGGACTTCCGGGGAATATGGCGCCCTGTTCGCTGGCTTCTTCAGAGGGCTCACAGATAAGTGCTGATTTTCTGTGAACTTTTCTGTTTATTTGTTTGTTTTTATTGATATTTGAAGGGATCATGTGATTGTACACGCTTTCTATTTGATGTAAATCATTTTGCTTCTTTTGATTCATTGCATTTTATTACAATTTCTTTATTTAATCACTTCTACTCATCCTTGTTGTAGATTGCGCTATTGAACGTGTAAAAAAATGGCGGTTTGTTTTCGCCTGTCTGTCATCAAGGACGCATAATTCATTTAATTTGTAAAAGGCTCACAGTGTATCCATGTGCTGTAGAGCTATTAACTGGAGTTGGCCAGTATATAACGTGGAAATGGGTTCTGGACCGTGCGACTGAGTAAGTGCACGTGAGTCTAGACCATCCACAACATCGATGTTCAGCGACAAAATCATCAATGATACTTATGACAACTGTAAGTATTCAGATGCAGCCCAAATGACATCGTAGAAGGAAAACACGACAAGGTAAGCGTGGTGGCATTAAACTGTCGAAGTGTGAGAGGCTAGGCCTAAAGTATGTGCGCGTTACATATTGGAATTGTGGGTCCATAAATCAACGACGGCCCATTCATGATAAAGTTACTGTTCGGTGGCGATATAATGGTTTTGCAAGAAACTCTTCTTGGTGACAGGACAGTAAGTACTCCTGGATTTCATTGTTTCTACAATAGGCGACACCTTGGGCAGGCCATCTTTGTGCGCAGCAATATGGTGGCAGCTGAGGTTGATATGTCTGTGTGGAACAATGTAGAATTGCAGGTACATGCGGTTAGGGTGCAGACCCCAGTTCATTTTGTGATTGTTAATGTGTATGCCTGTAATGGGAATGTGAACACACAACAATGGCAGAATCTCTTCGAGTTCGATGAAGAGAACGTCATTTTCTGCGGAGACTTTAATGCTAGTGTAAACCAGTGGGGTAACGTCATAACCAACAAGCAGGGAGAAGACCTAGAGAACGCAATAGTGTCAGTTGATTTAGTGTGATTGAATGATGGAAGAGCAACAAGAATGGCCACTCAAACAGGGGACTTTGATAGTGTCATAGACCTTGCACTGGTGTCTTCCACCTTCGCACCGGGTTGCAGATGGAGTGCACTGGGGTTCCACGGAAGTGATCACTATCCATGTGTTCTCCTAATTGAGAAAAGCAGAAATAGAAGCCAGAAAAGAAAGCTCCACACATTCCACTATGAGAAAACAGACCAGGACGTCATTAGGAAAATCAGACATAGGAAACAGAGCGCCCCTCGTAGGAGGCAGGAGAGATGGACGCAGCCACCCTGGTGGAATGTGGAAGTCGAGGAAGCTTGGCGGAGCAAGAGACAAACGGCCAAGACATGGCAGAAAGAATGGAAGAACACAACCTGAGCTCTTGAAGCGTCTGAAAGAAGAGGTCGACCAAGAAATGATGCACTTTAAACTATGCGCTAACCAGACTAAGGATGCCAAATGGGATGACTTCTGTAAAAAAGTGTGCTCAGAAAAATCGCTCGCCACATTCTGGCGCCTTCATCAGAGCATGAATGGCACAACATGACACAGAGGCATATCGGACTTTCAGAGCACAGGCCGGATATGGCACAAATCTGATGAGAGCAAAGGGAAGGCCCTGCTTGCCCGCTACATTGAGCAGACGGACCAAAGAAATGAGGCTGCAAGAATGAGGATACGGGGATCGCTGTCAAAATTATGTAAGAATGTAGTGCTGGAAGAAGATCTCACAATCACAACCGATACCATTCGTACGACACTTTAAAGGTCACACAACACTGCTCCTGGTCCAGATGGTGTTCGGTACGATGACATAGGCGATTTAGCTGACGACGACTTGACAAAACTGGCCAATGAGTTTAATGCCAGTATTCGGAGTGGCCAGATTAAGTAGGAGTGGCTACACAGCTACTTACTACCGCTACCGAAGCCAAACAAGGACCATTCTCAGATCAGTGCCTACAGAATCATCACAATGCAGAACACTGCGGGCAAGCTGCTGGAGAAAATAGTTGACCTTGGTAGCTAAGGACCTAACTTGTGCAAACGGATGGCATTGGCAAGGATCTTTTTGAATCTTTGAAGTGGGCTCATTTTGTGTTTAACTCAAAAGCATATGTGCTTTTTAACCAAAGACCCTTTTTTTTTTGGGGGGGGGGGGGAACCTCAAGGAAGATATCCCCGATGGAAGAATGAATTGTATTATTAGTCCCATAAATGATTCGCTTCCAGAGGTTTATGATGTAAACAAAGCAGTTTTGTCATTGCAAGTGAATAATGTCCACACCTATAATTGGTCAGGATTGTATAGCAGCAGCAGCTTTATAGCGAACACAGAAAACATCATAAGATTGTGCTGTTCTGAAACAGCTATGCCATGCTACCCTAGAATTGCCTTTAATGGGATTACTGTGACCACAAACCACTCTCCATGTGTGTGCCACATATTTACACCCCAGAAAGAAATACTGAATATAACAACATCATGTGCCGTCTGTGATATTAATGACCACAGACCAGGAGCCTCCTGTATAATTGATACAACTGTTGCACCAAGCACTTCATCAGCAGAGCCAGATCTATGGAATGTTAATCTGACATAGTTCTTGAATGATGTCCAAGTTAATGAGACATCTGAATCGTGGGGCAGCAGCTACAAGAAGGGAGCAGAGAACATCAAGTTCTGCTTCTATAAAGGAGACTTGCCTTGCTATCCCAGAATTGCCTTAAATGGGATCACTGTAGTTGAAAACTTCTCCTCTTGTGTAAACTACACATTCACATCCAAGAGTGAATCAGTGAAGGTCACAAAATCATATTCTCTCTGTGGTTTTACTAACTACAGGTCAGGTGGCTTCTGTTGGATTGGAGATGATAACTTACCACCACTGTGTGTCTATATGTTTGGAATTGGAGTCATCAGCGATGGCCTAACATCATCGAGTGCTACAACGATCATCGTTTTCGGGAGGACGTAAACTCCCATGGTATGTGGTGGATAAGCGGCGGGAACCATTGAAGGCTATGTCTGAAAAGTGTTCCTTCTTGCAGTTTCCTCATATTCCAAGTCCGGCTTAATGCAGGAGCTACTGAGTTAAGTGCTCTGTGCACACCGTGAGCTGCGTGTCTCATCCGTTTTGATCCTGTTTCGATATCCCGCTTGTTTACGATGAATGATGATATCGTATGACAGGGAACAGTTGGCTATGTTCACTTTCTGCGCGGTTTCACCTTATGTCTTTTGGCTTGTGCTGAGACTGCTACAATGGGGACTACAGTTACCTTTCTTTGTTTGGGAGATGTGTTAGTAATTTGGATGATTCCACTGGCACGGGCGGTTGAGCAATTATGGATTTTAATTCGTTTGCAGTGATGCCGAGGCCTTCCATAACCATAACCATAGTTGCCCGTGTCCTCACCTGTCACCTTGAACAGAAACGCGCATTCCCACCCACACTCGGAGGTTATAGATATAACAAAGAGACATGACTCAATGCGGCAGTCTTTTCCTATGACGTCTTTGAAGGCTTCCAAAGACGAGAGGAGACATGTGCTGCTTCTATAGATCTGGATGATGCTTACAACAGGGCACCATTTGAATATCTCATGCTTATGCTCCTCAAACTGACGGTGCACCCCTTCCTCATTAGATGGATCGCCGTGGCACTGTTTCAGAGGAAGGTGATACTCAGATGTGGAAGTTGGTCTTCCGAGCCAACATCCATTTGTCCTGGGCTGCCACAAGGCTCACCATTGTCACCAGTTCTATTTAACGTGTACACAATAACGACCACAGAACAACAGCTGGATGGGAGGGGAAGAACTATGACTTTTGCTGATGATATTCTGGTATATCGATAGGGAAGAGAGACGGCGGATCGCCTCCACAATGCAAGACGAACTCGATCGCATTTCATCCTGGTGTGGGGGTTTCAGATGTTAAGTTTGATCGCAGCCTGTGTTTTCAGGACCACGTCGACCATGTGATAACAAAATCCCGCAAAGGATTAGCCGCCTTGAAGGTCATGGCAGCTGCCAACATCGAGCAGAGGCTACTTACTCTTCTGTTCCAGGGATTAGTCCTCGCACCAATCGTGTATACCCTGGCAATTCTTACTGTCAGTACTCAAATTGTTAGGCTGGAGAAAATACAAAATGAAGCTATGCGCATTATCTTGGGATATACAAGGGACACTCCCTGTGTAGCAATGAGGTATCTTCTTTACTTTCCAACCATGGATGACAGAATCAAGATCTGGAGAGCACGAGCATACCTGAGGATTAGTACAGATAAAGAGCATCCATTGCACCACGTGCTCAGCACAGTGAAAGGTGCCAGGCTAAACAGAGGCAAATCATGGGTAGGCTGAGCAGAAGATGTCACCAAACAGGTCTGTGAGCTTACCAATATCAGCGTTGGTGAGGAGTGGATACCGGTGCCTATGTTATTCAAGGGGACTTTCTCGTGTATTATCACACTCAACAGGAAAAGTAGGGAACAGAACCCGGTTGTGGTTAATGCTGAGGTCGACGGTCTCATCTGCGACAACACAGATGAGAAAGATGCAGTCATCTATACAGACGGATCTGTAAGACGACACCAAAGAAGTGCACGGCCATTTACGGCACGCTCGGCAGGCAGAATAGTCTACGAAGACAGTGGTGCATACGTCATGACCACGAGTAGCATGACAATGGAGGTAATGGCAGTGACCAAGTCATTCAAATGGTTAGAGTCACAAGACTACACCCACGCATGTATACTGAGAGATTCGATGAGCATGATAAAAAAAGTGGAGGTAGGCTCTGTACGCATGCAATGGGTAGAGTCGTTGCAGAAATCCAAAATATGTAAGGTCACCTTTGTCTATGTCCCTGGACATGCGGGAGTACGGGGAAATGAAAGAGCGGACAGGTTGGCTAGCTGCGCTGTTATTGAAGACGGGCAACCAATGGATCGGGCAGACATCATCAATGCCCTCCGAGAAGTGGGAAGAGCACAGGACTTCGACAAACACAGATCCACGTCACTTCTTCGGATGATGGAAATGGGAGTTAAGATGGGCACAGCCAGAAATGAGAAACTTAGTGGCCGTGTAAGAAGACTTATCAACCAACATAGAACTGGAGTCGTCAGTCGCTGGACACTGCGGGCATTGCTGAGGAGGGGATCTGAGCACCTATGGACGTGTTCGGAGTGCAATGATGATGACCCGCAAATAACTCAATAACCAATCAGAGCATCGAAACATGGTCAGGATGAAGAACACAGCTCTGGGTGTGCACAGAGCACTAAACTCAGGATCTCCGGCAGCAAGCCGGACTTGGAATATGAGGAAACGGCAACAAGGAACACTTTTCAGACTGAGCCTCAACGGTTCCTGCCGCCTATGTGCCATATTGACCAGAAGTTTAACTTTACATTAGTGCTAAATTAAAAAAAAAATTTTTTTTGTCAATATTATTCACTAAATTAACTATTATACATTTAAAAAATGCAAATCTATTGACAAAAGTGAGCGATTTGACTAGCAATGAATATGGCTGGTGCCTTACTTTCTTAGTGGAGGTACTCCCCTTAAAGTTAACAATTATTATTATTTTGATGTGAATTAATATGCAGAGATCAGTTGATCAGTCAAATTTTGTGAAAATAAATGTAAAATTGTTTTAGGCAGCTCAATTAACCGCGTTGAAATTATTAATTATAAAAAAAATTATGAAAAAAGCACACCTACTTCATTTAATGCTGTTTTGACTCGCGAATCGAATATTTTGAAACTACCACACAACAGTGTTTACCGTGATTACAGCAAAAATCAAGTTAGAAATGCTTTTGACTCTCATCTCATGTCATGGGAATATAAGGGAGAAACTGTGGCATATTTTTTCAATTATGTCTTTTGTGTATGGCCTACTTCATGGCGAAACATGATCTGTTCAGTCTTAGACCAAGTCTTCTAGGTTATTTTAGACCACTGTTTCCACCCAAAAGGGAAATAGAAAACTACTTTGAACTGTACGTAGCTAGCGAATTGTATTGTGAACGAAGTTTTCTTGAGTTTTCACCTGATGTATATTTAGTAACAAGAAGTCTGGTGTGATTGGATGCGGTGATCATCACACAATAAGCCTAATGAGTCACATGACTAAGATATTATTAAGAACCATCATGCAAAGAGTGTGAAGCAAAATCTCATGTACAGTATAAATAAGTTTTTAATCTCACATTCAATGTAAATTAAGTTTTAGTGACTCATATACAATATAAATAAGTTTTTAATCTTTTTAATCTCACATTCAATGTAAATTAAGTTTTAGTGACTCTCATATACAATATCAATACATTTTTAGTTAATCTCATATATGATATAAATCATCATCATCATCAAGTACCGGGCCTACTGGCGTAGGTGATCATGTTTCTCCACAACTTTCGTCTCGGCAGCTATTTATCATTTCTGTTGTTGACCTTCTGCCAAGCCATTCTCTTAAGCTGTCTGTTATTTTTTCTCTTTGCTTCCCTCTATCTCTTCGTCCCTCAATTTTTCCGGTTGTTAAATATATTCCAGTTATTCTCTTCTCATTACATGGCCAAAAAATGATGATTGTTTCTTCCTAATATTGGAAATTAGCTCTCTTTTTGAGTCAGGTCAGGTAATTTTACCTGCTACTGTATGCAGTAAACAGTACAACCTGTGGCTGCCCTGCTGCCTTGCAGGTAAGCTCGGGAGAGTAAAAGACTAAGGGAGGGTACTCCGAAGTAGAACAACCCCACTGCCTTGTGGGTGAGACTTTTTAATCAAAGGCTAGCGGAGCTAACAATAAGCAAACCGACGGAAGGCAACAGAAAACCACCGTCGTAATTTCTTTGTGCAGTCATGAATCGCCACAACAATGATATAAATATATGAGCATAAAAATAAACAGGACAAATTTGAAACAAGTGCAACGCATCAAATACTTGGACACAATAATAACATCAGATGGAAGATGCTCAGGCCAAAATAGCATTTCAGAAAATGAAAAATAAATTATGCAACAAATCTATGTCAATAGAAATGAGAAAGAGAGTTCATCGGTGCTATATAGAACCAATCCTGACCTATGGAAGCAAATTATGGACAGTAAACAAACAAATGAAAAGACGATTAGAGGCCACAGAGATAGGATTTCTGAGAAGAATGTTGAAAATTCCCTTGACAGCTAAAAAGACCAATGAGGAAGTTCCCAAAGAGGCCAACACAAAAAGACTTCCTAAAAAACATCAGAAAGAAACAATCATCATTTTTTGGGCACATCATGAGAAGGGGAAAGTTGGAATACTTAGTTACAACTGGCAAACTAAAAGGAAAGAGAGATCGTGGATGACAAAGAGAGAAAATACTAGATGGCTTGATGTCATGGCATGGAAAGCAGTCAACAACAGAACTGATACGATGCACTGTAGATAGAAGATTGTGGAAGGAAATGATCGCCTACGCCAACCAGTATGGCACATGATGATGATATACAATATAAATAAGTGTTTAGTTAATCTCATATACGATATAAGTGTTTAGTTAATGTCATATACGATACAAGTGTTTAGTTAATGTCATATACGATATAAGTGTTTAGTTAATGTCATATACGATATAAGTGTTTAGTTAATATCATATATGATATAAGTGTTTAGTTAATATCATATACGATATAAGTGTTTAGTTAATGTCACATACGATATAAGTGTTTAGTTGTCACACTGTGATCTTCTCTGCATGTTTTCTATAGGCCAGTCTACATCGTTGAACTTCTGGAACCTCCAGACCTTTCTCCAGGTCTGACTGGGATTGACCTTGAAATCATGCCTTACCACAGCGGAGCCAGCATGAGGTCACAAGGTCAGAACAAGGAAGACGACTATGGTGACTGGAACTTCTACTTGGTGGTCAAGTCTCCACCTCACCTACAGTGGACATTGCACTCCAAAAAAATCACTGGCTGGGTGGACATTGTGGTAAGTTGAAGATAGGGGACATTGTGGTAAGTTGAAAATAGGGGACATTGTGGTAAGTTGAAGATAGGGGACATTGTGGTAAGTTGAAGATAGGGGACATTGTGCTAAGTTGAAGATAGGGGACATTGTTGTAAGTTGAAGATAGGGAACATTGTTGTAAGTTGAAGATAGGGGACATTGTTGTAAGTTGAAGATAGGGGACATTGTTGTAAGTTGAAGATAGGGGACATTGTTGTAAGTTGAAGATAGGGGACATTGTGGTAAGTTGAAGATAGGGGACATTGTGCTAAGTTGAAGATAGGGGACATTGTTGTAAGTTGAAGATAGGGAACATTGTTGTAAGTTGAAGATAGGGGACATTGTTGTAAGTTGAAGATAGGGGACATTGTTGTAAGTTGAAGATAGGGGACATTGTTGTAAGTTGAAGATAGGGGACATTGTTGTAAGTTGAAGATAGGGGACATTGTTGTAAGTTGAAGATAGTGATCATTGTTGTAAATTGAAGATAGGGGACATTGTTGTAAGTTGAAGATAGTGATCATTGTTGTAAGTTGAAGATAGGGAACATTGTTGTAAGTTGAAGATAGGGGACATTGTTGTAAGTTGAAGATAGTGATCATTGTTGTAAATTGAAGATAGGGGACATTGTTGTAAGTTGAAGATAGTGATCATTGTTGTAAGTTGAAGATAGGGGACATTGTTGTAAGTTGAAGATAGTGATCATTGTTGTAAATTGAAGATAGGGACATTGTGGTAAGTTGAAGATAGGGGACATTGTGGTAAGTTGAAGATAGGGGACATTGTTGTAAGTTGAAGATAGGGGACATTGTTGTAAGTTGAAGATAGGGGACATTGTTGTAAGTTGAAGATAGGGGACATTGTTGTAAGTTGAAGATAGGGAACATTGTTGTAAGTTGAAGATAGGGGACATTGTGGTAAGTTGAAGATAGGGGACATTGTGGTAAGTTGAAGATAGGGGACATTGTGGTAAGTTGAAGATAGGGAACATTGTGGTAAGTTGAAGATAGGGGACATTGTGGTAAGTTGAAGATAGGGAACATTGTTGTAAGTTGAAGATAGGGGACATTGTGGTAAGTTGAAGATAGGGAACATTGTTGTAAGTTGAAGATAGGGAACATTGTTGTAAGTTGAAGATAGGGGACATTGTGGTAAGTTGAAGATAGGGAACATTGTTGTAAGTTGAAGATAGGGGACATTGTGGTAAGTTGAAGATAGGGGACATTGTGGTAAGTTGAAGATAGGGGACATTGTGGTAAGTTGAAGATAGGGAACATTGTGGTAAGTTGAAGATAGGGGACATTGTGGTAAGTTGAAGATAGGGGACATTGTTGTAAGTTGAAGATAGGGGACATTGTTGTAAGTTGAAGATAGGGGACATTGTGGTAAGTTGAAGATAGGGGACATTGTGGTAAGTTGAAGATAGGGGACATTGTGGTAAGTTGAAGATAGGGGACATTGTGGTAAGTTGAAGATAGGGGGAATTGTTGTAAGTTGAAGATAGGGGGAATTGTTGTAAGTTGAAGATAGGGAACATTGTGGTAAGTTGAAGATAGGGGACATTGTGGTAAGTTGAAGATAGGGGACATTGTTGTAAGTTGAAGATAGGGGACATTGTGGTAAGTTGAAGATAGGGGGAATTGTTGTAAGTTGAAGATAGGGGGAATTGTTATAAGTTGAAGATAGGGGACATTGTGGTAAGTTGAAGATAGGGAACATTGTTGTAAGTTGAAGATAGGGGGAATTGTTGTAAGTTGAAGATAGGGGACATTGTTGTAAGTTGAAGATAGGGGACATTGTGGTAAGTTGAAGATAGAGGGAATTGTTGTAAGTTGAAGATAGGGGACATTGTGGTAAGTTGAAGATAGAGTGAATTGTTGTAAGTTGAAGATAGAGGGAATTGTTGTAAGTTGAAGATAGGGGACATTGTGGTAAGTTGAAGATAGAGGGAATTGTTGTAAGTTGAAGATAGGGGACATTGTTGTAAGTTGAAGATAGAGGGAATTGTTGTAAGTTGAAGATAGGGAACATTGTTGTAAGTTGAAGATAGTGATCATTGTTGTAAGTTTGTTGTAAGTTGAAGATAGTGATCATTGTTGTAAGTTGAAGATAGGGGACATTGTTGTAAGTTGAAGATAGGGGACATTGTTGTAAGTTGAAGATAGTGATCATTGTTGTAAATTGAAGATAGGGGACATTGTTGTAAGTTGAAGATAGTGATCATTGTTGTAAGTTGAAGATAGGGGACATTGTTGTAAGTTGAAGATAGTGATCATTGTTGTAAATTGAAGATAGGGGACATTGTGGTAAGTTGAAGATAGGGGACATTGTGGTAAGTTGAAGATAGGGGACATTGTGGTAAGTTGAAGATAGGGAACATTGTTGTAAGTTGAAGACAGGGACATTGTGGTAAGTTGAAGATAGGGAACATTGTTGTAAGTTGAAGATAGGGGACATTGTGGTAAGTTGAAGATAGGGGACATTGTGGTAAGTTGAAGATAGGGAACATTGTGGTAAGTTGAAGATAGGGGACATTGTTGTAAGTTGAAGATAGGGGACATTGTTGTAAGTTGAAGATAGGGGACATTGTTGTAAGTTGAAGATAGGGGACATTGTGGTAAGTTGAAGATAGGGGACATTGTGGTAAGTTGAAGATAGGGGACATTGTTGTAAGTTGAAGATAGGGGACATTGTGGTAAGTTGAAGATAGGGGGAATTGTTGTAAGTTGAAGATAGGGGGAATTGTTGTAAGTTGAAGATAGGGAACATTGTGGTAAGTTGAAGATAGGGGACATTGTGGTAAGTTGAAGATAGGGGACATTGTTGTAAGTTGAAGATAGGGGACATTGTGGTAAGTTGAAGATAGGGGGAATTGTTGTAAGTTGAAGATAGGGGGAATTGTTGTAAGTTGAAGATAGGGGACATTGTGGTAAGTTGAAGATAGGGAACATTGTTGTAAGTTGAAGATAGGGGGAATTGTTGTAAGTTGAAGATAGGGGACATTGTGGTAAGTTGAAGATAGGGGACATTGTGGTAAGTTGAAGATAGGGGGAATTGTTGTAAGTTGAAGATAGGGGACATTGTGGTAAGTTGAAGATAGAGGGAATTGTTGTAAGTTGAAGATAGGGGACATTGTGGTAAGTTGAAGATAGAGTGAATTGTTGTAAGTTGAAGATAGAGGGAATTGTTGTAAGTTGAAGATAGGGGACATTGTGGTAAGTTGAAGATAGAGGGAATTGTTGTAAGTTGAAGATAGGGGACATTGTTGTAAGTTGAAGATAGAGGGAATTGTTGTAAGTTGAAGATAGGGAACATTGTTGTAAGTTGAAGATAGAGGGAATTGTTGTAAGTTGAAGATAGGGAACATTGTTGTAAGTTGAAATTAGAGGGAATTGTTGTAAGTTGAAGATAGGGGACATTGTTGTAAGTTGAAGATAGGGGGAATTGTTGTAAGTTGAAGATATGGAACATTGTTGTAAGTTGAAGATAGGGGGAATTGTTGTAAGTTGAAGATAGGGGACATTGTTGTAAGTTGAAGATAGAGGGAATTGTTGTAAGTTGAAGATAGGGGACATTGTTGTAAGTTGAAGATAGAGGGAATTGTTGTAAGTTGAAGATAGGGAACATTGTTGTAAGTTGAAGATAGGGGGAATTGTTGTAAGTTGAAGATAGGGAACATTGTTGTAAGTTGAAGATAGGGGGAATTGTTGTAAGTTGAAGATAGGGGACATTGTTGTAAGTTGAAGATAGAGGGAATTGTTGTAAGTTGAAGATAGGGAACATTGTTGTAAGTTGAAGATAGGGGGAATTGTTGTAAGTTGAAGATAGGGAACATTGTTGTAAGTTGAAGATAGGGGGAATTGTTGTAAGTTGAAGATAGGGGACATTGTTGTAAGTTGAAGATAGAGGGAATTGTTGTAAGTTGAAGATAGGGAACATTGTTGTAAGTTGAAGATAGAGGGAATTGTTGTAAGTTGAAGATAGGGAACATTGTTGTAAGTTGAAGATAGGGGGAATTGTTGTAAGTTGAAGATAGGGAACATTGTTGTAAGTTGAAGATAGGGGGAATTGTTGTAAGTTGAAGATAGGGGACATTGTTGTAAGTTGAAGATAGAGGGAATTGTTGTAAGTTGAAGATAGGGAACATTGTTGTAAGTTGAAGATAGGGGGAATTGTTGTAAGTTGAAGATAGGGAACATTGTTGTAACTTGAAGATAGGGAACATTGTGCTAAAAAGAAGATGGAAGAGAATGGAGTAAATATAGTGAAGACATTTTTTTCTTTTTGCCAGGCTGACGTGAGTGCAGATATTAAAGTTGCTGGGGTCAAAATCAGCACTGTGGCTCTAAGGGCAGACAATATGCAGGTCACAGGCAGACAGCTGGTAGAGTGGTCACAAGAGTACATTGCCCCTGTTCAGATGTATGCTGGGGTACATGCTGCTAACACCATTAAGCTTAAAGTCCCTCCTCTAGGTAATGTGTAGTGTTATCTATGCATATAAGTTTTGGCATGAGCCAGCTTTGATGGCCTCAGCCATGACCGATCAGATCTGACACCGTGCAACATTATAACTCAGGAGATGTTCTGCTATAAAATAAGGTTTTATGTATTAACTCTTTCCGTACGGAAGCTTTTTATCGATGCAACGGAAGAGATTTTAGAGACAAAATTGTTCATGGTTTTAAGAATCAATCTACATATTTATATTTATCTAACATATAACATATTATATATGAATGTTCAGATAATTGAACAAGGTATTAGATTTCACCAATATCCAGATGATACAAGACATGTAAAATGAATATGGTTTGATGGCGTTCACACTAATCAAATTTAGCGTAGCGCACTATGCGGCGGAACGTACGCAACCGAAATGGAAATGACGCACCATGCGGCGGATCGTACGGAAAGAGTTAAAACGTTACCAGTCAAGCATCTGTACAAATTTGCTGCTGTGATTTCTACATTTTCTTTCTAGCAGTCTCAATATTTGTGAAAAAACATTTAACAAATCTCACCATTTGTCTCTGTTCAGTGCAAGCATTTCAATCTTATTGAGGAAGCCGATTCCAACTGCCTTTGCCTCTCTTATCAATGTTCTTCTCAGTGTTTCTCTGGGTTGGCCTCTTTTCCTCCTACCTGTTGTTTCCCACTTGAGGGCTTGCTTTGTTGTTCGGTTATTATCTCTTCTCATCACATGTCTAACATATGTATTTTATCTTCCTGCAAAAATCACAAATAAGCAAATGAACTAAAGTATCTGTTGCAAACACCTTTACCAGGTATTTAACTCTTTCTGTACGGAAGCTTTTCATCAATGCACCGAAAGAGATTTCAGAGACAGCATTTTTCATGGTTTTACGAATCAATCTATTTATGTATATAACATATGAAGAATGTTGAGAATACCATGGACAGCTAAGAACAGTAATGAAAATGTTCTGAAAGAGGCCAAAGCAAAAAGAGAGCTAATTACCAATATTAGGAAGAAACAATCATCATTTTTTGGCCATGTAATGAGAAGAGAACAACTGGAATATATTGTAACAACTGGAAAAATTGAGGGATGAAGAGATGGAGGGAAGCAAAGAGAAAAAATACCAGACAGCTTAAGAGAATGGCTTGGCGGAGGGTCAACAACAGAAATGATAAATAACTGTCGAGGTCGAAAGTTGTGGAGAGATATGATCACCTATGCCAGCAGGCCCGGTACTTGATGATGATGATGATGATATAACATACAATTTACTACGAGGGGAGGTCAAAAAGTAATGCACACCAATTTTTTTCTCGGAAACTATTCGGGCAAAATGTGTGAAATTTTCACAGATTGTAGCTGAACATCCCCTTTACACTACCTATTTTTCAACATAATCTCCGTCCAAGCGTATTGCCTTACGCCAACACGAAACTAGGTCATGAATGCCTCGTTTGTACCAAGTTTTGTCCTGCTTGCGTAGCCATTTTTTAACTGCACAGATCACATCCTCATCATTGTCAAAGTGTGTCCCAGGCAGGAATTTTTTGAGTGGTCCAAACAGATGGAAATCTGAGGGAGCCAGATCAGGGCTGTAAGGAGGATGGGGCAGTACAGTCCAACCAAATTTGTTGATTGCTTCCCGTGTTACCAGACTTGTGTGAGGGCGTGCATTGTCATGTTGAAGCAACAAATCTGCAGATGGCTTATTAGGCCGAACTCTGTGGAACTGATTTTTGAGTTTTGTCAGTGTATTGATGTAAGCTGTCGAGTTGATTGTCTCACCTCTTGTCATTACATCAACAAGAATCACACCATCAATGTCCCAGAAGACAGTGATCATCACCTTTCCGGCTGATGGAGATGTTTTGAATTTTTTTCTTTTTGGTGACTGTGGATGATGCCATTCCATTGACTGCATTTTTGTTTCAGGCTCATAATAATGTGCCCACGTTTCGTCACCGGTAACAATTTTTGACAAAAACATTTCTCCTTCAACACCGAAACGCTCCAACAATTCAGAACAGAATGTTTTCCTTTGAACTCTGTGATCATTTGTTAGGCACCGAGGAACCCATCGAGCGCAAATCTTTGAATATCCGAGAGTCTTAAAAATTGCGATTGCACTTTCCCTTGCTGACTGTAAGCTGCAATGCCAATTGCTGACTAGTGATACGCCTATCCTTACGAATAATGGCATAAGCCCGGTTTAACATGTCTGTGCTGGTAGCCGAGGCAACACGTCCAGAACGCGGTAAATCATGCAGCTCCACTCGTACACTTTCTGCAGCTTGAATTCTCTGAACCCAGCGACTAACTGTGCTCCTATCGACTGCAGAACATTTGTACACTGCACACAGTCGTTTATGAATGTTTGCCACAGTTTCTTTTTCCGCAACCAGAAATTCTATGACAATTCGCTGTTTGTAACGGACATTGTTGACAAGCTCCATTTTAACGGTTCGTAGATTGCGTAATATTTATCAGAATGCTGTGCAATTTGGTGCACATAATTGGAACATGTCATATTCCAAGTGTACAAAATTTCATATTCCTATCTTTATTATTAGCCGAGAAAAAAAATTGGTGTGCATTACTTTTTGACCTCCCCTCGTATTTATGAATTTTTAGATATTTGAACAAGGTATTAGATTTTACCAATACCAAGATGATACAAGACATGTAAAAAGAATATGGTTTGATGACGGTTCACACTAATCAAATCGAGAATGGCACACTATGCAACGAAACACTAAAATCGGAATGGCGCACAGTGCAGTGAAACGTACTGAAAGGGTTACATTCTTTGACCTGTTTAATAATGCCCCATTTAAATAAAAATTATGCACTTTTAAGGACCACTCATTGTATTTTGTGTTTTTTTTTTAAAACAGAGAAAGACATGCCATTTTCTCGTGATCACAACTCAGACTCAGACCTACCTGAGCATGAGCCAAAACAGACGAGAGAAGGAGGACTGGAAAGTGATTATGAGTATAGAGAGACTAGCAATGAAGAGAACATGGAAAATATGTTACAAGGATTGATACAGGTCTCTTGTACTGACCAGATCATGGAGGTGGCTATATCCAAACAGTTTTTTCAGGTAATATCTAAATGTCACATGACTTTCAGGTAATATCTAAATGTCACATGACTTTCAGGTAATATCTAAATGTCACATGACGTAGATGTTGAGCCCTTCATCTTCATCTTCTTTTTTCTTCAGAGAATCATAGGAGGAAGAGGTATGTATTACAGCACTCAGAAAAAAATGACAAATAAACAACAATAGAAACAAACAAAGAACAATATATGGTCCGAATATATATTGTTATATGGGAGCCGCGATAGCTCAGTGGTTAATGAACTGGACTACCACGGACAAGGGGTAGGGTTCGATCCCAACCGACGGCTTCGGGTTCACCCAGCCTTAAATGGGTACCGGATTTTTTTTCTGGGAAAGTAAAGCAGCACGGGCGTAATACTGACCACATTACCCCAAAAATCATGTGCTGAAGGTCTGTAAAATATAGGGTCACTAACACCATATTTCCCTATACGCCACTTGGCGTGACGGGGGTACTTTACTTTACTTTATATATTGTTATATATATATATATATATATATATATATATATAAAAATACAATTACAACAATATATTATAATAATAATATAATTATTAATACAACAAATTAATTATAAATAAATAAATTAATTAATACAACAATATATTATACATATATTGTTCTTTGTTTTTTTCTATTGTTGTTTATTTTTCATTTTTTCCCGAGTGCTGTAATACATACCTCTTCCTCCTATGATTCCCTGAATTATCGCCTTGGAAGTCTCCCTCTATAATTGTATTCATTTATTATTATTTGTCTCCTTCTTTCTTCACTTCTTCTTGTACCTGATTGGGTGTCAAGGAAGGTGCAAAGTTCTGGTTTTTGCCTTTTTGGTGGCTTCAGTCATTCCTAATTGATGTTGAAGTATTTATTTTGTTGTTGTCTGTCCATCTTACTTTGGGTCTGCCTCTTGCTCTTCTCCCTTCTCCTCTTTCAATATTAGCTTTGTTTGGTAAGGGAATCACACGGCATTCTTTGTAGATGAGCAAACCAGTTTATTTGTTGCTTCTATATGTAGTTTAGGACTGGTTCAATGCTGACTTTTTCTCTTATATCATTTCTTATTCTGTCTTTTCTGATCGCTCCAAGCGTTTTTCTCAGACATCTCATCTCTATATATAGAGTTGATAATAAGCTCCACATTATCATGTCCTGTTTTTTTCTGTGAAAAATTCTTCATGCCCTCAAAATTCCTACTTTTTTGTTCCTATAAAATGTCCCACTTTTTTCATATAAAATTCCTACTTTTTTGTTCCTATAAAATGTCCCACTTTTTTCATATAAAATTCCTACTTTTTTGTTCCTATAAAATGTCCCACTTTTTTCATATAAAATTCCTACTTTTTTGTTCCTATAAAATATACTACTTTTTTCATATAAAATTCCTACTTTTTTGTTCGTATAAAATGTACTACTTTTTTCATATAAAATTCCTACTTTTTTGTTCGTATAAAATGTACTACTTTTTTCATATAAAATTCCTACTTTTTTGTTCCTATAAAATGTCCCACTTTTTTCATATAAAATTCCTACTTTTTTGTTCCTATAAAATATACTACTTTTTTCATATAAAATTCCTACTTTTTTGCTCCTATAAAATATACTACTTTTTTTCATATAAAATTCCTACTTTTTTGTTCCTATAAAATGTACTACTTTTTTCATATAAAATTCCTACTTTTTTGTTCCTATATAAAATGTACTACTTTTTTCATATAAAATTCCCACTTTCTTCATATAAAATTTCTACTTTTTTTGCTCCTGTAAAATGTCCCACTTTTTCCACATAAAATTCCTACTTTTTTTATCATATAAAATATAATATAAAATGAAGAAACAATAAGAGAATTCCAAAACAGGCTCTTCTGTGGGAAACATCAGGAAACAGAAAAAGAGGAAGATCTAAAGTGATGCTAACTGAACGCTTATATAAGAGAAGCAAAGTTGGCAGGCGTAGACTCATTAGATAGGATAGAACATCATGCTCAGAATAGAGGTGGTTGGCAAAAAACACTACAAGTCCTATGCAACGTCTAATGGCACAGGAAGGATAAAAAAATCAAGAAAATGTCCCGCTTTTTCATATAAAATGTCCCGCTTTTTCATATAAAATGTCTTACTTTTTCATATATAATGTCTTACTCTTTCATATAAAATGTCTTACTTTTTCATATAAAATGTCTTACTTTTTCATAAAAAATGAACTACTTTTTTTTCATATAGAATATTTTGGTTTATTTTATCATCTAATAAATGTAGATGAAATGTCGCCATCAGGTAAACGTTGAAAAACAAAAGATGAAGAACATCAGGTAAACGTTGAAAAACAAAAGATGAAGAACATCAGGTAAACGTTGAAAAACAAAAGATGAAGAACATCAGGTAAACCTCTTGATGAACTATAAATATAAATTAATCTTCTTCCGTGTTCACCCAGCCTTAAATCGGGACCTGATTTTTTTGAAGTAAAGAAAAATGACACAGGCATAATGTAGAAAGGGATAATTGCACTGCAAAATGATTAGATACGGGGATAGTGTAAGGCAGTGCGAAACGGTCATAAAGTGACGTTGCATGTGATGACGTGGGTTGTCAAGGAGATTGAGTGGGGCATTTGGAGTGAGAGCGAGATGAAGGGCTAGTGTAAAGGATGGAGCGTTGCATCTCCTTCATCTCATCTAGGATGGGGCCTTGTACCGTGGAACTCTTGCTGCAAGGGAGGACGTGACCAGCTACTATCTTATTATCTCCATCTACAGACATCAGCACCGGCAAGTTCCTCTGCAATGAGCAGATTTAACCTTGTGGAGTCTGGTCCAGATTACAGATGTGTATGTTTTCAGCTGCTGTATAAAGCTTTCAGCCATATTGTAGATCTGCTCTGTTTTAAACAGGAAACCGATTTGCATGCCAAGCATTGCAAGAGCATTTTGTCTCATTCGTCATAGTTTACTTAAAGTGTAAGAGATTCCCTGTCTTCTAGACTTGATAGGGAATATCCTTAACAGATTTGACCAGATATCCAGTAACCATGGTTTATTGTTGATATCCAGTAACCATGGTTTATTGTTGATATCCAGTAACCATGGTTTATTGTTGATATCCAGTAACCATGGTTTATTGTTGATATCCAGTAACCATGGTTTATTGTTGATATCCAGTAACCATGGTTTATTGTTGACAATACACAGTGCCGATGCGTTGACCAGTTAGGTCCTAGAGGACTGAAATATTGACGTTTATATAACACCGATCAGAGAATCACAACCCAAGAAATTACATGCTGAAATTCTATAAAAATAATGGGCACTAACACCATATGCCCTATATGCCACGTGGCATGATGTGGCTCTTTATTTTTCACTTGCACATTCTATGCACATTAAAGTACTCATGGCAGTTGGAAATCGAAAAGAATAGGCAAAAAGTGGAGTAGGGAACTCAACCTGATGGCCTAGAAGTAGGGAACTCAACATGATGACCTAGAAGTAGGGAACTCAATATGATGACCTAGAAGTAGGGAACTCAACCTGATGGCCTAGAAGTAGAGAACTCAATATGATGACCTAGAAGTAGGGAACTCAACCTGATGGCCTAGAAGTAGAGAACTCAATATGATGACCTAGAAGTAGGGAACTCAACCTGATGACCTAGAAGTAGGGAACTCAACCTGATGACCTAGAAGTAGGGAACTCAACCTGATGACCTAGAAGTAGGGAACTCAACCTGATGACCTAGAAGAAGGGAACTCAACCTGATGACCTAGAAGTAGAGAACTCAACATGATGACCTAGAAGTAGGGAACTCCTAACCTGATGACCTAGAAGAAGGGAACTCAACCTGATGACCTAGAAGTAGAGAACTCAACATGATGACCTAGAAGTAGGGAACTCAACCTGATGACCTAGAAGTAGGGAACTCAACCTGATGACCTAGAAGTAGGGAACTCAACCTGATGACCTAGAAGAAGGGAACTCAACCTGATGACATAGAAGTAGAGAACTCAACATGATGACCTAGAAGTAGGGAACTCAACCTGATGACCTAGAAGTAGGGAACTCAACCTGATGACCTAGAAGAAGGGAACTCAACCTGATGACCTAGAAGTAGAGAACTCAACATGATGACCTAGAAGTAGGGAACTCAACCTGATGACCTAGAAGTAGGGAACTCAACCTGATGACCTAGAAGTAGGGAACTCAACCTGATGACCTAGAAGAAGGGAACTCAACCTGAAGACCTAGAAGTAGGGAACTCAACCTGATGACCTAGAAGTAGGGAACTAAACCTGATGACCTAGAAGTAGGGAACTCAACATGATGACCTAGAAGTAGGGAACTCAACCTGATGACCTAGAAGTAGGGAACTCAACCTGATGACCTAGAAGTAGGGAACTCAACCTGGTGACCTAGAAGTAGGGAACTCAACCTGGCCAAGTTAGTTAAGATTGAAGTGCTAAGGCAAACCTTATCCAAAGAAATCAAAGTTTGCTCATGTGGTTTGTTTGAATATTGAAAAAAATGATAGTACCTCTGAAGTCTGAGAATGCCTGCCTGTATGTTGAGGGACACCTAAGAGCTTGGCTACCAGTGTGAAACTGGGGAAAATTATACTCACGCACAATTCACTCCCTTGGGATATCAAACTGGCATCTTAAAGTTTTCTGTTCTTTCAAAATCCCTCTTAACCCTACCAGACCTCCGCACAAAGTTTCCGGTAATTTTGGAATCTGCCGCTATGCTGCTGTCCCTAATTTTCAGTACTTTGTCTAGTATGTAAAAAAATGCATCACAAACTAAAAATAACTAACCAATATTGGTCAAACCTCATGGTCAGTCATTGCAAATGTCTGCCCCCGTGTGTTTGAATTGACTTTGTTTGGTTTGATGTGAAAAAATTCTGAAAATTGACAATGAAATGAGCGGCTGATGAACCAAGCACTTCAACAGAAAAGTGAAGTAGGTCCAGGCTTTTCACATTCCAACAGGAGATCAATACTTTGTTTGATTCAGACTTTGAGGAGTCAGATTTTCATAAAAAATATGTTTACAGTTCAAGTGACACAGACAGTGAGAGCTTGAGTGATGAGGAGAATCTTGAACCTTATAGATCTAGAGCTAGATCGATAGTAAGAGATGTTGGGCATGTCCCTCAAATAGCTGATGGGGGTACCTCACAGTGTGAAACATGGCTCATCCTGCTGGGTGGATTGATGGTAAGAGATGTTGGGCATGTCCCTCAAATAGATGATGGGGGTACCTCAGTGTGAAACATGGCTCATCCTGCTGGGTGGATTGATGGTAAGAGATGTTGGGCGTGTCCCTCAAATAGCTGATGGGGTACCTCAGTGTGAAACATGGCTCATCCTGCTGGGTGGATTGATGGTAAGAGATGTTGGGCGTGTCCCTCAAATAGATGATGGGGGTACCTCAGTGTGAAACATGGGCTCATGTCCCTCAGATGATGACCTCAGTGTGAAACAATCCTGGCATCTGATGGGGTACCTCAGTGTGAAACAAGGCTCATCCTGCTGGGTGGATTGATGGTAAGAGATGTTGGACATGTCCCTCAAATAGATGATGGGGGACCTCAGTGTGAAACAAGGATCATCCTGCTGGGTGGATTGATAGTAAGAGATGTTGGACATGTCCCTCAAATAGATGATGGGGGTACCTCAGTGTGAAACAAGGATCATCCTGCTGGGTGGATTGATAGTAAGAGATGTTGGGCATGTCCCTCAAATAGATGATGGGGGTACCTCTGTGTGAGACAAGGATCGTCCTGCTGGGTGGATTGATAGTAAGAGATGTTGGGCATGTCCCTCAAATAGATGATGGGGGTACCTCTGTGTGAGACAAGGATCATCCTGCTGGGTGGATTGATAGTAAGAGATGTTGGGCATGTCCCTCAAATAGATGATGGGGGTACCTCTGTGTGAGACAAGGCTCATCCTGCTGGGTGGATTGATGGTAAGAGATGTTGGGTGTGTCCCTCAAATAGATGATGGGGGTACCTCTGTGTGAGACAAGGCTCATCCTGCTGGGTGGATTGATGGTAAGAGATGTTGGGTGTGTCCCTCAAATAGATGATGGGGGTACCTCTGTGTGAGACAAGGCTCATCCTGCTGGGTGGATTGATGGTAAGAGATGTTGGGTGTGTCCCTCAAATAGATGATGGGGGTACCTCTGTGTGAGACAAGGCTCATCCTGCTGGGTGGATTGATAGTAAGAGATGTTGGGCATGTCCCTCAAATAGATGATGGGGTACCTCAGTGTGAAACAAGGATCATCCTGCTGGGTGGATTGATAGTAAGAGATGTTGGGCATGTCCCTCAAATAGCTGATGGGGGTACCTCTGTGTGAGACAAGGCTCATCCTGCTGGGTGGATTGATAGTAAGAGATGTTGGGCATGTCCCTCAAATAGATGATGGGGTACCTCAGTGTGAAACAAGGCTCATCCTGCTGGGTGGATTGATAGTAAGAGATGTTGGGTGTGTCCCTCAAATAGATGATGGGGGTACCTCTGTGTGAGACAAGGCTCATCCTGCTGGGTGGATTGATAGTAAGAGATGTTGGGCATGTCCCTCAAATAGATGATGGGGGTACCTCAGTGTGAAACAAGGCTCATCCTGCTGGTTGGATTGACACACAAAGGTGGAATATTGGTGCTAGATGAAAGGTAGACCTATTTTCTACAATGTCTCCTAATTCTACCTTATTCTAACCACTTGTTTGCATGTAACTAGCATTTTTCTATATCATGTTGGTTTTTTTCTCTTTAATGCTCAGTAGCCCAGGTATAGGGGACAGTTAGGTTCAGGGCCACAGGTCTGGTAGGATTAAGTGCTGTACAAATACTGGTGTCCCCCCCTGGTGTAATGTCTTGTGCATGATTTCTCATGTAAATTCCTGATCTTATTTATCACCAGATGCCTGAACTAGACAAAACCAAGGTCACACTATTAGACACTTCCTGTGGTCTCACTGCTGAGACTGATGACTACATCATTATCTGCACAGAACAGATGCAGTGTGGGACCACCTCCCAAAAACACAACGACGAAATATTATTTATAAATGCTGTAAGTTGATATCGTCATGTTGTATTGCGTCTGCATTGAAAACCAAAGGTCACGAATGTTGAGGTAAGATATCTGCCTCTTAAGTGGAAGGTCTTCTTCTTAATCCTCTGAACTCTGGTCGGAGAATAGGACACTCACAAGAGATCTCCACCCAATCTGGTCGAAGAATAGGGCACTCACAAGAGATCTCCACCCAATCTGGTCGGAGAATAGGGCACTCACAAGAGATCTCCACCCAATCTGGTCTGGAACATAGGGCACTCACAAGAGATCTCCACCCAATCTGGTCTGGAACATAGGGCACTCACAAGAGATCTCTACCCAATCTGGTCTGAAGCATAGGACACTCACAAGAGATCTCCACCCAATCTGGTCTGAAGCATAGGGCACTAACAAGAGATCTCCACCCAATCTGGTCTGAAGCATAGAGCACTAACAAGAGATCTCCACCCAATCTGGTCTGAAGCATAGGGCACTAACAAGAGATCTCCACCCAATCTGGTCTGAAGCATAGGGCACTC
The DNA here is from genome assembly GCA_032433765.1 of Megaustenia siamemsis. NCBI lineage: Eukaryota > Metazoa > Mollusca > Gastropoda > Stylommatophora > Ariophantidae > Megaustenia > Megaustenia siamemsis. Next base: position 24,092,624 of record JAVIAB010000159.1, read on the forward strand.
ACATGAGATCTCCACCCAATCTGGTCTGAAGCATAGGGCACTAACAAGAGATCTCCACCCAATCTGGTCTGAAGCATAGGGCACTAACAAGAGATCTCCACCCAATCTGGTCTGGAACATAGGACACTAACAAGAGATCTCCACCCAATCTGGTCTGGAACATAGGACACTAACAAGAGATCTCCACCCAATCTGGTCGGAACATAGGACACTCACAAGAGATCTCCACCCAATCTGGTCTGGAACATAGGACACTAACAAGAGATCTCCACCCAATCTGGTCTGGAACATAGGACACTCACAAGAGATCTCCACCCAATCTGGTCGGAACATAGGACACTCACAAGAGATCTCCACCCAATCTGGTCTGAAGCATAGGACACTCACAAGAGATCTCCACCCAATCTGGTCTAAAGCATAGGGCACTCACAAGAGATCTCCACCCAATCTGGTCTAAAGCATAGGACACTCACAAGAGATCTCCACCCAATCTGGTCTAAAGCATAGGACACTCACAAGAGATCTCCACCCAATCTGGTCTAAAGCATAGGACACTCACAAGAGATCTCCACCCAATCTGGTCTGGAACATAGGACACTCACAAGAGATCTCCACCCAATCTGGTCTAAAGCATAGGACACTCACAAGAGATCTCCACCCAATCTGGTCTGGAACATAGGACACTCACAAGAGATCTCCACCCGATCTGGTCTGAAGCATAGGACACTCACAAGAGATCTCCACCCAATCTGGTCTAAAGCATAGGGCACTCACAAGAGATCTCCACCCAATCTGGTCTAAAGCATAGGACACTCACAAGAGATCTCCACCCAATCTGGTCTAAAGCATAGGACACTCACAAGAGATCTCCACCCAATCTGGTCTGGAACATAGGACACTCACAAGAGATCTCCACCCAATCTGGTCTGAAGCATAGGACACTCACAAGAGATCTCCACCCAATCTGGTCTGGAACATAGGGCACTCACAAGAGATCTCTACCCTATCTAGTCTGAGCATAGGGCACTAACAAGAGATCTCCACCCAATCTGGTCTGAAGCATAGGACACTCACAAGAGATCCCCACCCAATCTGGTCTGAAGCATAGGGCACTCACAAGAGATCTCCACCCAATCTGGTCTGAAGCTTAGGGCACTCACAAGAGATCTCCACCCAATCTGGTCTGGAGCATAAGGCACTCACAAGAGATCTCCACCCAATGTGGTCTGGAGCAATCATGACAACTCTCACCAGGACTTGCCAGCCTCTATCATTTCATCATGTATTGTTCATTGCCATGTCCCCAATGATCTGCCTCTTTTTCATTTGCCAGGTGGTGTCCATGCTAATGCTAGTGTGTGGATGCCAGATTCGCTCCATTCATAGAATAGGGCCAGCCATTTCCAACATCTTTCTTTTCACTTCTTGAATGACATTAATGCCTGATCTTCTGGTGACTTCTTTGTTCATAATGTGTTCTTTGTTCATAATGTGTTCTTTGTTCATAATGTGTTGATCCCAATTGATGTTTAGAATCTTCTTATAGCAGCGACCTTCAAATCCTCATAGTCAAATTTATTATTTCTTATGGTTCATTCTCCATGTTTCTGCTTCATATAAGAGTATGGATCACACATTTGACATGTAAATTAGTGGAAAGTACACAGTTCAAACTACATTTAGAGTAATCAGGTTATTGGTTCCAGTGATCTTTAAACAACATCTTGTGCAACACGTTTGCATCAATAAAAATAAAAAAGAGAGTTCTGTAACGGATATCACAACCATTTTGTGGCGGGCTAAACAACCTCCCTCGTGGACCTGAATCTGGAGATCTCGTATAGCAGAAGAACTCGCCAATAACTGAGCCTCCACTATAATTGAATAGGAACTGTGTTAGGCAGCACTCTCGTTCAGATCTGCCTTTCCATTGTCATGACAAGAAGTTATGGAGATCAGCCCACTTGTCTGTTACCTCAGGTTACTGCCCCTGGATAGGGGCTGCACTGATTCACTGCTCACAGATTCCGCCCTTGGCCTTTGATCGGTTCCTCACCGACTCCGCGTTGTGACTTCAGTTCTTGACACCCAGTGTCCGTTCATCGCTAGGATAACAACACAGCTACAAGAATAAGAGCTGCGATAGCTCAGTGATTAGTGAACTGGACTACCACGGACAAGGGGTAGGGTTCGATCCCAACCGACGGCTTCCGGGTTCACCCAGCCTTAAATGGGTACCGGATTTTTTTCTGGGAAAGTAAAGCAGCATGGGCGTAATACTGACCACATTGCCCCAAAAAATCATGTGCTGAAGGTCTGTAAAATATAGGGTCACTAACACCATATTTCCCTATACGCCACTTGGCGTGACTGGGGTACTTTACTTTACTTACAAGAATAAACATGAATTAGCACCATTGAGAATTCACACAAATTGGTTTATTCATGTAATGACCACCTCTGATGACCAGTCAACACCATTTCAAGTCCATTCATCCACCACTCAAGATTCTTGCTTCCTGACTTACTCGAGTCTATTACTTGTGGACAACCACTTCTACATAGCCTCTTCACTAATTGCACTTCTACTTTCATAACAATGTCACCTTGCTTGGCTTACTCTTAGCCTATAGATGGTGGCACAACCACATTATCTAAGTCTCTTCACTAATTGCACTTCTACTTTCATAACAATGTCACCTTGCTTGGCTTACTCTTAGCCTATAGATGGTGGCACAACCACATTATCACAGTCTCTTCACTAACTGCACTTCTACTTTCATAACAATGTCACCTTGCTTGGCTTACTCTTAGCCTATAGATGGTGGCACAACCACATTATCTAAGTCTCTTCACTAATTGCACTTCTACTTTCATAACAATGTCACCTTGCTTGGCTTACTCTTAGCCTATAGATGGTGGCACAACCACATTATCTAAGTCTCTTCACTAATTGCACTTCTACTTTCATAACAATGTCACCTTGCTTGGCTTACTCTTAGCCTATAGATGGTGGCACAACCACATTATCACAGTCTCTTCACTAACTGCACTTCTACTTTCATAACAATGTCACCTTGCTTGGCTTACTCTTAGCCTATAGATGGTGGCACAACCACATTATCACAATCTCTTCAACAATACTGCACTGCTAAACTCATAATAATGTCACTTCTCTTGGCTTACTCTAAGCCTATAGATTGTGGTACACCCACATTATCAAAGTCCCTTCACCAGAATGCACTACTAAAGTCATAATTATATTAGGGGGTTAAGGCAAAGAAATGCAAATGAATGCATAAAAATGTTTCATTACTAGTTAGCTATGTAGGATTAGTTTTATTTACTTACATATCTATGTGTATGTGTTTTTTGTTTGTTCCTGCTGAAGGCCTATTGGGCCGAAATGTCGTTCAAATCTGTGTCGTCTACTAATCACGTAAAGCTTCTAACATACCATTTTTTCTATTTTTTTAAATTTTCCCTCATAATTATCTTACTTGCTTGGCTTACGCTAAGCCTATAGATTGTGGCACAACCACGTTATCAAAGTCTCTTCAAAAGAACTGCACTGCAAAATTCATAATAATGTCACTTCTCTTGGCTTACTCCAAGTCTATAGATTGTGACACAACCACGTTATCAAAATCTCTTCACAAGAAAATGCACTACTAAATTCATAATTATATTACTTGCTTGGCTTACACTAAGCCTATAGATTGTGACACAACCACGTTATCAAAATCTCTTCACAAGAAAATGCACTACTAATTCATAATTATATTACTTGCTTGGCTTACACCGATGGCCGTTGGACTACTACATCTTGCTTGGCTTACACCGATTAACACTCCCATTAATGCAAAGTCTTTTCAGAAACATTGCACTGTGAATTTCATCTTAATGTCCCTTAGCTATTGTTGCTGACCGTCCTAACACATCTGCCTAGCTAGACTGCTACCTATTCACTAACCTGCTATCACCAAGTCCTTATCAACTTTCTGGTTCCCAGTGTCGGCTGTAACATCACCTACAGTCGTCTCGATCGAACCCTCCCGTCGTCCCAAATGGATTCGCGTATCTATCCTTTGTCTCAGCTTTCCTTTTCCCCTCCAATCATAATCCTTGTTTCATTTACCCTCGTTTCTACATTGTTCACAAATCCCGTGCTGCCCGATCTGCTCAGACCGTTCATACTTAACGTGAATCCGACATTTCCTCTTGTTTACGGCGCCTACCCCTTTTTCCCCTCACCTTTCTCTAACCTTGGCCTTTATACTACCATACTCCCCTTTCCCGTCTTCCTTTATTTTACTGCTATCTCACTGTTTCAGTTCCTCATGGCTCTATAGAGCCAATTCTGACTTCTTAAAAAATAGCTAAAAAAAGCTATAAGAACAATGAAAAAGGGAAAAGCAGCAGGACCTGACAGCATACAGATAAAGATGATACAGGCACTAGAAGATTTTGGCATTGAAGTGATTACAGACATATGCAACAACATATACCATACTGGATACATACCAAATTAAATAAAAACATCAACTTTCATTGCATTGCCTAAAAAGAATGGTGCAGTTGAATGCAGTGACTTTAGAACAATAAGCCTAATGAGCCATGTTACAAAAATCTTGCTAAAAGTTATACAAGGAAGAATTTAGAATAAAATCAATACTGAATTAGATAAGCAAAATTTTGGATTTAGGGAAAATAGTGGGACAAAAGAAGTCATTTTCTGCATGAGAACATTAATCGAAAAGTAAATAGAAGTAAACAAACCAATATATGTCTGCTTCATAAACTACACCAAAGCTTTTGATAGAGTACACCACAAACAACTTATAGAATGCCTAAAAGGGATACAAACGGTGCAAACAGCAATAATAAAATATAACAAAGAGAACTCTACACCCATTGATATAAAAAGAGGAGTAAGACAGGGATGCATCCTATCACCAAGCTTGTTCAATCTATACACTGAGCAAATCTTTAAAAACATCACAGAGATGTCAGGCCTACAAATTAATGGAAAGATAATCAATAACCTAAGATATGATGACGATACTGTACTACTAGCAGAAAATCCTAAAGATCTACAACAATTACTTAATGAAATAAACATAACAAGCAAAAAATATGATTAGATCATCATCATCAAGTACCGGGCCTAGTGGCGTAGGTGATCATGTCTCTCCACAACTTTCGATCTCGGCAGCTATTTATCATTTCTGTTGTTGACCTTCTGCCAAGCCATTCTCTTAAGCTATCTGTTATTTTTTCTCTTTGCTTCCCTCTATCTCTTCGTCCCTCAATTTTTCCAGTTGTTACAATATATTCCAGCTGTTCTCTTCTCATTACATGGCCAAAAAATGATGATTGTCTCTTCCTAACATTGGAAATTAGCTCTCTTTTTGCTTTGACCTTTCTCAGACCCTCTTCATTACTCTTCTTAGCTGGCCATGGTATTCTCAACATTCTTCTGTAAAACCACATTTCTACAGACTCCAGTGATTTTCTTGTCTGTTGTCCTATTGTCCATGATTCGCATCCGTATGTTAAGACTGGCTCTACGTAACATTTAAGAACTCTTTCTTGTTTCTATTGTCAAAAATGGATTGCATAGTATTTTCCTAATTTTTTGGAAGATGATTATATGATTAGATATGAATATCAAAAAAACTAAAACTATGATCATAAACAAAGATAATACTCAAAACCCATAAGTGGATATCAAAATTGAAGGAATAGACCTGGAGACAGTTCAGAATTACAACTACCTTGGACATACAATAACCAGTGATGGAAAATGTACAACTGAAATAAACAAAAGAATAGGTATGGTAAAAAGTAATTTTAATGTAATGGAAAATATACTAACATCAAAACAAATAACACCAGGGCTAAAACTAAGAATAGCAAAATGTTACATCTCCTCAACATTCCTATATGGCGCAGAAACATGGACATTAGACAAGAAAACAGAACAGAGAATTGAAGCCTTTGAAATGTGGATTTATAGAAGAATAGGAAGAATTGGATGGAAGGAAAAGAAAGCAAACGATGAAGTCTTAAAACAACTAAAAATGAAAAGAGAACTACTAAACACAATTCATACAAGACAAATGCGATTTTTGTAGCCATGTTAAAAGACACAACAGCCTACTAAAAGTAATCTTGGAGGGAACAATACAAGGTAAAAGAGTCAGAGGCAGACCAAGACTAACATGGGCGAGTAACATCAAAAGATGGACAAGTCAGCCTGTGACAACCTGCACCATCAAAGCAAGAGACAGAGTAGAATGGCGCTCCATGGTAGCCAACCTTCGTTGCAGAGATGGCACTAGATGATGATGAATCTGATCACATTGCGAGTTTTACAAATAGTGAACCATTGTTCCTCTCCAGAAAATTAATGTCATTTGGATTAATCTGTTGTAGACCAGTAACAATTTTTTCAGCTTCTGTCATCATTATGTGCCGTACTTGCTGACATCGGTGATCATGTCCTTATTTTTTCTCAATTCTCTATCCACACTGCATAATATCCTTTCTGTTGTTCTTTTTAACCATGCCCAGATACCAAGCTATCTAGTATCTTCTATCTTTGTATCTGCGATATCTCTTTCCTTGTACTTTGCCAGTTGAAATAAAGTGTTCCAATGTTCATATTGGAACACTTTATCCACTGATATTTCCAGTAATCAAGAAAAGACGATGGTCATATGTTGGACATGTGATGAGAAGAGATAATAACCGAATAGCAAAGCAAGCCCTCATGTGGGAAACAACAGGTAAAAGGAAGAGTGGAAGACTCATGGAGACACTAAGAAGAACATTGATGAGAGAGGCAAGAGCAGCAGGATTCGGCTCCCTCAATGAAAGATGGAGCTGCTTGGGCAGAACAGAGACAAATGACAAGATTTGATAAAATATCATTAAAAGAAAACTGCTAGAACAAAAATTCAGATAGGAGAAGGTGTATCTTGGTCTATGCCCTACGGGCCGGCTACGGCTCAAAAGATCAATAGATAGATAGAATGTTCATATTGTCATGATGTTCCCAAAAAATGTTGATGTTTCTTTCTAATGGTATTTAGGAACTGCCTTTATGTTTTGGTCTGATTGAGAATTTCTTCATTGGTCTTTTGAAGCAGTCCAGGAAACTCCCAACATTCTTCTGAGAAATCCCATTTCTGTGGCCTCTAGTCATCTTTTAATAATTTCGTCTAATGTCCATGATTCACTTCCATAGGCTAGATTTGTCTGTAATAAAAAAGTAAAAGTAAAGTACCCCCGCAACGCCAAGTGGCGTATAGGGAAATATGGTGTTAGTGACCCTTTATTTTACAGACCTTCAGCACATGATTTTTGGGTAATGTGGTCGGTATTACGCCCGTGCTGCTTTACTTTCCCAGAAAAAAATCCGGTACCCATTTAAGGCTGGGTGAACCCGAAAGCTGTCGGTTGGGATCGAACCCTACCCCTTGTCTTTTGTAGTCCAGTTCACTAACCACTGAGCTATCGTGGCTCCATTTGTCTGTAATAGCATTGATGAATTCACTTTCTCACTTCTGTTGACTCAGACATGTTGCACAAGGTGGTTTTCATAATCACTAATGATGAGTAAAATGAATAACAAAACTATGTCATTTATCCACAAAACTATGTCATGTAATGACAAAACTATGTCATGTACCCACAAACTATGTCATGTACCCACAAAACTGTGTCATGTAATGACAAAACTATGTCATGTAACCACAAACTATGTCATGTACCCACAAAACTATGTCATATAATGACAAAACTATGTCATGTATCCACAAACCAATGTTATGTGTCCACAAAACTATGTCATATAATGACAGAACTATGTCATGTACTCACAAAACTCTGCCATGTAATGACAAAATGATGTCATGTACCTACAAAACTATGTCATATAATGACAAAACTATGTCATGTACCCACAAAACTCTGCCATATAATGACCAAACTATGTCATGTACCTACAAAACTATGTCATGTACCCACAAAAACTCTGCCATATAATGACCAAACTATGTCATGTATCTACAAAACTATGTCATTTAATGACAAAACTATGTTATTTGTTTGCAGGTTCTGATCCACACCAGCCCTATTATGGCCGACAGTGTCATACCAGGTGATCCTGGCAGTGGCTTGTTTCAGGAGTACTCAAGTTCAGGAGCTCAGAATCTCAATCTACCGAACGATGATGAAGGTGATGACGATGAAGACTACCCGTCAGGTCCAATTAATATTCCTGTCAAATGTGCGTGGCCAGCCTTGAACCAGGTCAGTGTTGTCTTTGAATGATTATTATCATCTTGTGCCACCACCAAATCAAATGTTTGCTGCGATGAAGTGCTATTTCCTTGTCTTTTTTCTTAATGGCTCATTGTGTCATTGATTCCCCAATCCACCTTTTGATGCTGCCAGCCCACTTTAGTCTTTGTCTATCTCTGCTTCGTTTACTTTGTATTTTCCCTTCCAAGATGACTGAGTCAGTTTTTTTTAAATATTTAAAAAAAATGTTGTGTATGCCAGCTTTGGGAACTGCGATAGCTCAGTGGTTAGTGAAATGGACTACAAAGGACAATAGGTAGGGTTCGATCCCAACCGACGGCTTCCGGTTCACCCAACCTTTAATGGGTACCGGATTTTTTTCTGGGAAAGTAAAGTGGCACGGGCATAATACCGACCACATTACCCCAAAAATCATGTGCTGAAGGTCTGTAAAATATATGGTCACTAACACCATATTCCCTATATGCCACTTGGCGTTGCGGGGGTAAAACGAATGACGTATGCCAGCTTTATATATCTATCTATCTGTCTACTGTCCTTTCGAGCCGAAGATGGCACATAGGGCAGAACCACAATCTCAAAAACAGAAACCTTATGTGCCAAAATGGCACAAATTGCAAAGATCACTGCTTCTAAAATCTATGTATCTGTTTCCTTAACAATACATTTTACAATGACAGCTTGTCAAGCCATCAATCAACCTCCTTACGACAAGCCTGGAAGGTCACAGAGTTACTATTCTTTACTTCCCTCATAATGATGCCCCGGCAGCACACTGGTTATATGTTTAGCAAAGCAAAAAGGGACTGAATGCAGCATGAATATCATTGTTCCCATTTGTCACACTGGCATCCGTGTACTCACGTAGCTCTCGCCGTACAAGCAGGTATTCTGACATTAGAAGTACTCTCATTATTTTATCGCTGATAGAGTAGACAGCTGTTGCGACTGTAGGTCACGGGCGCTTATGCTCCTCCCATAAACACAATATAAAGACAAAGAGGAAGACCAAGGAATTCTTGGAGAAGACAGATAGAAGCAGAGATGAAAATAATGGGGAAGACATGGAATGATCTTAAAAGAATGGCAAGAAACAGAACGACTTGGAAAGTGTTTGTTGAAGACCTATGCTCCACTGGAAGCTGAAAGGTAGAAGAAGAAGGAGAAGATAAACACAATATAGAAAATTGTACAAAAACAGAAATACAATTCTACAGCAGTGCAGGGAAACATGGAAAGAAAATAAAACAAGTGATGAAGTCTTAAAACAACTAAAAATGAAAAGAGAACTAATAAACACAATTCAAACAAGACAAATGAGATATTTGGGACATGTTAAAAGACACAACAGCCTACTAAAAGTAATCTTGGAGGGGAAGATACAAAGTAAAAGAGACAGGCAGACCGACTAACATGGGTGAGTAACATCGAAAGATGGACATATTAGCTTATTAGAAAAACCTGCATCATCAAAGCAAGAGACAGGGCAGAATGGCGCTCCATAGTTGCCAACCTTTGTTGCGGAGATGACACTTGATGATGATAATAATGGTGAGAGTAAACATTTTGGATAGATTTTTCCCTATCAATTTTCCCTGGGCAGTGGCCATTTTTGGCCTACTCTTTTCGATTTCCAATTGCCAAGCAGAATACACACAGAACCTCATGTTACTTGCCATTATCCGTACCAGCTGGACATTGGGTCTCAGTACCTAGAGACCAGGGGAGGTTTAAGCCTCGAAACCATGAATTTGGAAAAAATCATTGCCTGTGGCCGGATTAGATCCCAGGACTTTCTTGTTCAGGGACACACATCATACCTCTAGACCATCTAGCAGCCCCTATGACTTTCATTAAGATTTTTTACATTTTTTAGACACATCAGGAGAAAAAGAAAGTTGGAGGGGGATTGGTTGGTCTTGAGGCAAGACGCCATCCTCGAGACAGAGAGATTGTGGGTTCAAATCTCGGCTGCACCAGTTGGGATTTTTATTTATGATTTCTCTCTGTGGTAACCACCCCTGGTCTCAGCAGCGAGGCCCGGCTTGAAACGTCAATTACTCATAGACGGAAAAAATCCAGTTCACTAACCACTGAGCTATCGCGGCTCCCCTCTTACTGATATAGAAGACCTAGTATTGCAGTACCTCTAGGCAGGACTAGTAGTTTTCCAGCATAGCCTGGAACTTGCTGAGCTCCAACTTCTGTAAATGCAGGGAAGGTCAAGAAAGCCATTGTGACCCACCACATCAACGAGTAAAAGGGCGTCCTGCCCTTTTACTTTCACTAGTTGGCAAAACGCCAATAACAATGATTCTTATTCTTCTTCTAACTTTCAGCTCCCTGTGGAGCATAGGTCTTCAACAAACACTTTCAGCTCCCTGTGGAGCATAGGTCTTCAACAAACACTTTCAGCTCCCTGTGGAGCATAGGTCTTCAACAAACACTTTCAGCTCCCTGTGGAGCATAGGTCTTCAACAAACACTTTCAGCTCCCTGTGGAGCATAGGTCTTCAACAAACACTTTCAGCTTCCTGTGGAGCATAGGTCTTCAAAAAACACTTTCAGCTCTCTGTGGAGCATAGGTCTTCAACAAACACTTTCAGCTCCCTGTGGAGCATAGGTCTTCAACAAACACTTTCAGCTCCCTGTGGAGCATAGGTCTTCAACAAACACTTTCAGCTCCCTGTGGAGCATAGGTCTTCAACAAACACTTTCAGCTCCCTGTGGAGCATAGGTCTTCAACAAACACTTTCAGCTCCCTGTGGTGCATAGGTCTTCAACAAACACTTCCCAAGTCGTTCTGTTCTTGCCATTCTTTTAAGATCATTCCATGTCTTCCCCATCATCTTCATCTCTGCTTCTGTCTGCCTTCTCCAAGAATTTCCTGGTCTTACTCTTTGTCTTTTCCCCTGGGGATTCCAAATAAGGGCCTGTTGTGTAATACTCTCAGTTGGCTTCCGCAGTGTGTGTCCTATCCAGCGCCATCGTCTTCGCTGTATCTCTTTATCCACTGGTACATTTCCATAATAATACTATGATTAGTCCAAAGCAACAAACAATTTTTAAAATATCATTTTGTTGGATAAACAAATATGTGCACATTATATTTTTAAAAGATAGTGGGTGGCCGAATCAATAACTTGTTGAACTCCAAACCAGGAGACGTGGACTTGAATCCCAGCAGGATCTAAAGTTTTTTCTATCAAAGGGTGAAATAAAAACTCAGACCTGAACGTCTTGTGGTAACTACACTAGACAAGCTAACCTTTATTTTCCAGTCCCATAAGTCCCACCTGCAGACCCCAGTAATGGGCTCATGTAAAGATAGTTTCTCTCCAGTCCCATAAGTCCCCCCAGACCCCAGTAATGGGCTCATGTAAAGATAGTTTCTCTCCAGTCCCATAAGTCCCCCAGCAGACCCCAGTAATGGGCTCATGTAAAGATAGTTTTCTCTCCAGTCCCATAAGTCCCCCCCCCCCAGCAGACCCCAATAATGGGTTCATTTAAAGATAGTTTCTCTCCAGTCCCATAAGTCCCCCCAGCAGACCCCAATAATGGGTTCATGTAGAGATAGTTTCTCTCCAGTCCCATAAGTCCCCCCCCCCCTTCCAGCAGACCCCAGTAATGGGCTCATGTGAAGATAGTTTCTCTCCAGTCCATAAGTCCCCCCCCCCACCCCTCCAGCAGACCCCAGTAATGGGCTCATGTAGAGATAGTTTCTCTCCAGTCCCATAAGTCCCCCCCAGCAGACCCCAGCAATGGGTTCAATTAAAGAAAGTTTCTCTCTCTCTCTCTCTCTTTTAAAGGAAGATTATACACACAACATAACATGTCATGCTTCTATACTCATATTCCTCTTTTTCATTCTTGATGATAATGTTGACGATAATGGTGTTGATAGAAATACGTTTCACCAATTTGTCATCATCTTTGTTATTCCTTATTTTCAGTCTTCAAATTACTCACAAAATGCTAGTGATGTTCATGACCAGAAATGTCGGCTGAGAGAAGTCCAACCAGCAGCCATGTGTATGCTCAGTCTCTACCCATCCGCCACATTCCTGCAGCCTAAAATTGAGTTCCCAAGCAACTTCGCCAGAAACAGTGCGCTCTACATCGAGGCTACTGTTGGTAAGTTCATGAGGTCATGTTTAGCAATGATTCTGATGATCAGATGCCCAAAAAAAAAAATCACTCAATCTACCTACCTACCTAACTACCTACCTACCTATCTACCAGCCTGCCTGCCTGCCTCTGTCTGTCTGTCTGTCTGTGTCTGTCTGCCTTTGTCTGTCTGCCTATCTGTCTCTCTGTCTCTCTATCTCTCTCTCTCTATCTATCTGTCTGTCTGTCTGTCTGTCTGCCTGTCTGCCTGCCTGCCCGCCTGCCTCTCTCTCTCTCTCTACCTACCTACCTGCCTGCTTGCCTGCCTGCCTACCTACCTACATCTAATCTATCTTCCGTCCTTCTTCTTTCTTCCTCTTCTTCTTTTCTCTTTTCACTGATACCTAAAAGGTGTCGTGGTTTATATCATTTGTCGTTCTTGTGCTGCTCAAATTGTCTGAATTAGTGATTTTCCTTTGTTGTTACATGTCTCTGTCACTACATCTATCCATCTTCTTCTGGGTCTTCCTCTTGGTCTTTTTCCATGCATTCTCGAGAAGAACGTCCCTGATGGTGATTGGTAAGGATTCATTCTGACCAGGTGGCCAAACCATTTAAGTTGTTGTTGTTCTATATATTCTTGGCAGGGTTTTGTTCCTACTATTTTTCTTATGGTTTCATTTGGTATTCTATCTCTTCTTGTGTTGTTTGTTACTTTTCTCAAGCATCACATCTCACATGTATTGATCTTTCTTAAATGTGATTTAGAAAGGGTCCATGTTTGACTTTCATAGCACAAAGTTGGTATGAAAATGCTATTTATCATTTGTTGTTTAGCTGGCATAGAAATGTTTGGATGTCTTAGCAATGGTGAAAGCTGGTATGTGACAGCATTTGCTTTTTGTATTCTCATGTCAATTTCTCTGTCTAGTTTTCCATCTTCTGTGAACATTGTGCCCAAATACTTGAATTCCTCTACTTGTTTCGTCTTCTATCTTCCGTCCTTTCACCCTAAAAATGGCACATTGGGCAGAGATTCTAGACTCTATCTGTCCGACAATCTTTACTATTAAGTGTCAGACCTTACACAGGACCCGCAGTGTATCTCTTCACACATTCCTGATCTGGACAAGTCTCTAAACCCTAAGGGAGCTAATGCCATCTGTTGTCTATTGTTTTAGTGTTCTTTATAGTGTTTCTATAGGTCAGCCTCTCTTTCTTTTACCCTCTGGTTCCCATTTGAGGGCTTGCTTTCAGATTCTCTAGTTATCTTTTCTTGTTACATAGCCAATGTATGACCATCTTCTCTTGACAATAGATTATATTATGACCTTTCTCTACATCCCAGGACATGCTGGAGTATGGGGAAATGAAAGATCGGACAGGTTGGCTAGCTGTGCTATTGTTGAGGATGGTCAACCAATGGATCGGGCGGACATCATCAATGCCCTCCAGGAAGTTGGAAGGACACAGGACTTCGACAACCATGAGTCCACGTCACTACTTCGGATAAAAGAGATGGGAGTTAAGATGGGCACAGCCAGAAACAAGAAACTTAGTGGGCGTGCAAGAAGACTAATCAACCAACACAGAACTGGAGTCATCAGTCGCTGGACACTTCGAGACTTGCTGAGGAGGGGATCTGAGCACCTATGGACATGTTCGGAGTGCAATGATGGTGACCCACAAATAACTCAATATATTTTTGGCAGCTTTGACATTTCACTTTTTGCTGCTCAATTCTTTCATTCCATGATATATCAATTATTTTCCCCAAGACATTTCTACCAGCTCTAACGTCATTCATTGAGCCAAACTCCCATCCATCATGGCATCACTTGGGATTCTGAGACTAAGGTGGCTGGGTTATGTAGGAAGAATGGAAAATAATGATATTCCTAAACAAATATTGTATGGTGAACTTAAGGATAGAAAGAGACCAAAGGGCAGACCAGTGCTGAGATACAATGATGTTCGCAGGGCTTCTTTTAGGGCATTCTCTATCAGTGAAAGAAACTGGAAGCATCTGGCTGCAGATTGTAGCACATGGAGAGCTAACATAATAAATGGCTATAGCAACCTTCGAGGCAGCGTTGATATCAAATTCAGAAGACAAAAGGTGCAGGAGAAAGAAAACAAGACCAGGCACCATGAATACATCTTGTACATTCTGTGGTTAAATCTGTCTATCCAATATTTACAGATTCAGCCACAAGAGTAAACATCATAATAGATAATACAACCCTGAAGCAAGTAGACAATTTTAAATAAATGGGTAACACGTTAACACAAGACAATAACTAAGTGACAGAAATGGATATAAGGTGTAACAAAGCATGCCAAGTTATAGGCCAAGCATCAACACTATTGGAAAACAAAGCAATAACTACGGAAGCAAAAAGGGCAATATACAAATCAATTTTTCTACCAACTCTGTGCTATCAGTGCCAGAATTGGACGCTGGACTCTAGAACAATAAGAAAGATAACAACCACCGAAATGAAATGTGTTAGAAGAATGATAGGAAACAGCTTAAGGGACAGAGTAAGAAACACTGACCTGAGGAAGAAACTCGAAATTGAACCAGCCATCGAATACATAAAGAAACAACAGATAAAATGGTTCTGTCACATAACAAGACAAAAAGAACTAACAATGAATCAAAGAGCCATAAACAAACACTACGAAAATGCCAGAGTAAGAGGAAGACCTAGAAATAGATGCATAAAGGGAATACTAGAGTCGCTAGGAGGGATAACACCAGAAGAGGCCAACAAAAGAGCAAAGAATCGCAGATTGTATCTCCCCTCAATGCCAACAGCATAAGAGGGAGGATAGAAGAAGGAGCCACAGGAGAAGCTGTTCGGGAAAACAGCATCCAGCATAAGACTCAAATCATCATCAAGTACCGGACCTACTGGCGTAGGTGATCATGTCTCTCCACAACTTTCGATCTCGGCAGCTATTTATCATTTCTGTTGTTGACTTTCTGCCAAGCCATTCTCTTAAGCTGTCTGTTATTTTTTCTCTTTGCTTCCCTCTATCTCTTCATCCCCCAATTTTTCCAGTTGTTACAATATATTCCAGTTGTTCTCTTCTCATTACATGGCCTAAAAAAGATGATTGTCTCTTCCTAATATTGGAAATTAGCTCTCTTTTTGTTTTGACCTCTCTCAGAACATCTTCATTACTCTTCTTAGCTGTCCATGGTACTTTCAACATTCTTCTGTAAAACCACATTTCTACAGACTCCAGTGATTTTCTGGTCTGTTGTCCTATTGTCCATGATTCGCATCCATATGTTAAGACTGGCTCTACATAACATTTAAGAACTCTTTTTTTGTTTCTATTGTCAAAAATGGATTGCATAGTATCTTCCTCATTTTTTGGAAAGCTGCTTTTGCCTGAGCCATTCTGCATCTCACCTCTTTTGTACACCTTCCGTCTGAGGTTAACAAAGTTCCCAAATATTTAAATTCATTTACCTGTTTTAATATTGTTTCACTTGTCTTTATAAGACACTAATATTTTACCATATTTAAATATTACAATATCTATTTAGGAATACAATTGTTTTCCATTCTTCCCACATGACTTATCACGTTAGTCTCCAACTTCTAAGTGTTGCCATGATGGATGGGAGTTTGGCTCGTTGTAAAATGTTAGAGTTGGTCCAAAAAACAAATGAAAATTCTTTGTATATCATGGAATAATTTTATTTTGTTATCATGGAATAATTTTATTATTTTTTTTTTGGTTTGTTCTTTTTTTTTTTGTACATTTGCCAGCTTTTACATCTGACGAAATCCCTAGAGACTAGGTACTGAATTTTGCGTGTTAATCCATTTTTCCCTGGAAGTCATGTGTACAGGGGTCCCTTGCCGCGCAGGCAGATAACTCCAACTTCGGAGGTACTCATATTTTTTTCCGTCGATGAGTAATTGACGTTTCAAGCCGGGTCTCGCTGCTGAGACCAGGGGTGGTTTGCAGCAGAGAGAAATAATAAATAAAAATTCCAACCCGTGTAGCCGGGATTTGAACCCACAACCTCTCTGTCTCGAGGCCAGCGTCTTGCCTCGAAACCAACCAGTCCCCAATGGAATAAATGAATAGAGCAGGAATAAGAGAAATGTGACTACTGACTTACCATGATTACTTGTTACTAACCATCTGTCAGCCTACGTCATTCAAGGGGACTTTCTCGTGTATTGTCACACTCGACAGGAAAAGTAGGGAACAGAACCCGGTCGTGGTTAATGCTGAGGTCAACAGTCTCATCTGCGATAACACCGATGAGAAAGATGCAGTCATCTATACAGACGGATCTGTAAGACGACACCAAAGAAGTGCATGGGCATTTACGGCACGCTCGGCAGGCAGAATAGTCTACGAAGACAGTGGTGCATACGTCGTGACCACGAGTAGCATGACAATGGAGGCGACGGCGGTGACCAAGGCATGTAAATGGTTAGAGTCACAAGACTACACCCACGCATGTATACTGAGTGATTCGATGAGCATGATAAAAATAGTGGAGGCGGGCTCTGTACGCATACAATGGGTAGAGTCGTTGCAGAAATCCAAAATACATAAGGTCACCTTTGTCTATGTCCCTGGACATGCGGGAGTACGGGAAAATGAAAGAGCGGACAGGTTGGCTAGCTGCGCTGTCGTTGAGGACGGGCAACCAATGGATCGGGCGGACATCATCAATGCCCTCCGAGATGTGGGAAGAGCACATGACTTCGACAAACACAGATCCACGTCACTTCTTAGGATGAAAGAAATGGGAGTTAAGATGGGCACAGCCAGAAATGAGAAACTTAGTGGGCGTGTAAGAAGACTTATTAGCCAACATAGAACTGGAGTCGTCAGTCGCTGGACACTGAGGGAATTGCTGAGGAGGGGATCTGAGCACCTATGGGCATGTTTGGAGTGCAATGATGATGACCCGCAAATAACCCAATAACAATAACCATCTGTCAAGACAACAAAGGCCATATATAACAATTTTATTTTCTATTTCTTTCATTTTTTTCCATCTTTGCATGCATAAGTAAGGGTGGATAATATTAATTTAAAAGTTATCATCATCAAAATCAAATACCATGCCTGCTGACGTAGGTGATCATGTCGCTCCACAACTTTCTATCTCAACAGTTATTTATCATTTCTGTTGTTGACTTTCTGCCAAGCCATTCTCTTAAGCTGTCTGTTATCTTTCCTTTTTGCTTTCCTCCATCTCTTCATCCCTCAATTTTCCCAGTTGTTACAATATATTCCAGCTGTTCTCTTCTCATTACATGGCCAAAAAGTTATGATTGTTTCTTCCTAATATTGGAAATTAGCTCTCTTTTTGTTTTGGCCTCTTTCAGAACATTTTCATTACTCTTCTTAGCTGTCCATGGTATTCTCAACATTCTTCTGTAAAACCGCATTTCTACAGCCTCCAGTGATTTTCTTGTCCATTGCCTCATTGTCCATGATTCACAACCATATGTTGCTATGGGGAATATACAAGGTTCACCAGGTCTTAAATGGGCACCAGATTTTTTGGGGAGAAAGTAAAGTGGCACACGCCTAATACCAATACTGATTACATTGCCCCAAATTTTGAAGGCTTATAAAACGTATGGGCACTAACATATTCCCCATAAGTTATGCAACGGGACTTTTTACTTTTTAAAAAAATTGTAAGAAGTGCTCTCAAGGTACTCTCAAAACGTTGAAGTTTTAAAACAACTAAAAAAGAAAAGAGAACTACTAAACACAATTAGAACAAGACACATGAAATTTTGGGGCATGTTAAAAGATACAACATTCTACTAAACGTAATCTTGGAAGGCAAAATACAAGGTAAACGAGACAGAGGTAGACCAAGACTAACATGGACGAGTAACATTAAAAGATGGACAAGCCAACCTATGACAATCTGCACCATCAAAACAAGAGACAGAGTGGAATGGTGCTCCATGGAAGCCAACCTTCAATGCAGAGACGGCACTCAATGATGATGATGGCTTTCAAGGTGTTGCCAATTGGCAATGGACACAGAAATAAGGAACAGGCAATGGAGTTGGACAGGTTATCTAGAAAATAAACTTTGGAGGGAAGGCATTGGGAGACAGGGCACAATTGTGGAAATTTGAATAGCATGTGTCATACATAGGGCACTCTGTGGAAGATGGCTACATACCACATAAAGTGGAATAATATTGTTGCCCTTAAGATGCAGCTATCATTGCCAGTGCCTTGACATTGTTGTGATGTAGCCTGTTAAATCTGACCAAACTCAAGAGCCATGCCAGTGGAGTTATACTCCTTGTAGCTTCAACCAAATTGGACATGTATTAGCATTTAGAAGCCAGATGAAAATTGGCACCCTGATTTTTTAATTTTTTTCCCTTCTCTATACTACTAACAACATTATCACTCTTGTGGGGGACTGGTTGGTCTCGAGACAAGACGCTGGCCTTGAGACAGAGAGGTTGTGGGTTCAAATCCCGGCTGCACTGTTTGGCATTTTTATTTATGATTTCTCTCTGCTGCAACTACCCCAGGTCTCAGCAGCGAGGCCTGGCTTGAATTGTCAATTAGTCATTGACGGAAAAAATATGAGTACCTCCAAAGTCAGAGTTATCTGCTTGTGTGGTGAGGGACCCCTGTGCACATGGCTGCCAGGGAAAAATTGATTAACGTGCAAAATTCAGTTCCTAGTCACTAGGGACTTCGTCAGAGGTAAAAGCTGGCCCATGAAAAAAAAATACTGTCACTCTTTTATTGGACAGACCAAGACATCACAATCCTGGTGGACTCCTGCTGGTTTTCTACTTCCAGCAAGCCGCATGACCAAACCTCCCAGACAACAATGATTGTCAACCATGGGTAAGTAATAAACTGTATTCCAGTGTTTATTTTTGTAGCCCTATATTACGATCATCATCATCATCAAGTACCAAGCCTGCTGGCGTAGGTGATCATGTCTCTCCACAACTTTTGATCTCAACAGTTATTTATCATTTCTGTTGTTGACCTTCTGCCAAGCTATTCTCTTAAGTGTCTGGTATCTTTTTATTTCTGCTTCCCTCTACTTTCCCAGTTGTCACAATATATTCCAACTGTTTCCTTCTCATATATGGCCAAAAAATTATGATTGTTGATTCCTAATTTTGGAAATTAGCTCTTTTTTTCTTTGGCCTCTTTCAGAATATTTTCATTACTCTTCTTAGCTGTCCATGGTAATCTCAACATTCTTCTGTAAAACCACATTTCTACAGCCTCCAGTGATTTATTTGTCTGTTGTCCTATTATCCATGATTCACATCCATATGTTAAGACTGGCTCTACATAACATTTAAGAAATCTTTTCTTGTATCTATTTTCAAAAATGGATTGCACAATGTCTTCTTTTGGAAAGCTGCGTTTGCCCTAGCCATTCTGCACCTCACCTTTTTAAAATATTAAATTAAATATGTTAAAATGGTAATTTACCATATGCATCATATCTTTGCTGTTGATGCTCCTTATTAAGCTAAGAACCTTCGAAAACATTAAAAAAGTAAAAATAAATCAATGGTTCCCTGTCGCCTGTCCGCCATATTGATTGGAAATCCTATATATATATATTTGCCCCTGATGCCCCCTTTTGAGTTAAACATGTTTTATAAAGAATTCAGGCCCGGCTTGAAAGGTCAATTACTCATGGACGGAAAAAATATGAGTACCTCTGAAGTTGGAGTTATTTTCCTGTGCGGCGAAAGACCCCTGTGCACACGGCTGCCAGGGAAAAATGGATTAACACGCAAAATTTAGTTCCTAGTCTCTAGGGACTTCGTCAGAGGTAAAAGCTGATGAACGAAAAAAAAAATAAATGAAAATAAAGAATTGATGTTTGATAGAATGAATTTTAAATTGTGATTTAACTCAAACATGCCTTTGTGTTTTAAGTTGTAGTGAAGTTGATTCTTTGGGCTGGTTGATCAAGCAGTTAAAGACAACCAGCAGAGATAACCTTCAGAGGTCAAGGCTAAAGGTTAAGGTCACAGATATTTTCAGAAATTATTCATGGCTCTTCCTGCATTGTCAGTTCCAAACATGTCAACAAAGTGTACAGTCAGACAAGGTAAGGGAGCATTGTGCACTGCAGTTTGTCATTGATATATTAGTTGTCTAATTCTGTTACTAGTTTACAAAATATTGTTTTCTTCTGAATTCTTTGATCACTTACTGGTGAAGCAGTCAGTACAGCATTTGACATCTTGTAATTATGGTTATAACTATATATACTGTGAGAGCTGGAAATCAACAAGAGACATAGAAACCAAGTTGAAAGCATTTGAAAATAAATGTCTAAGGAAAATACTTGGTAGAGCGTGGAACGAATTCAAAACAAACGAGGAAATTAGAGAAATTGCCAATCAACCACTAATATCTTCAGTAATAAAGAAAAGACGATGGTCATACGTTGGACATGTGATGAGAAGAGATAATAACCGAATAGCAAAGCAAGCCCTCATGTGGGAAACAACAGGTAAGAGAGAAAGAGGAAGACCCAGAGAGACACTGAGAACATTGATGAGAAAGGCAAGAGCAGCAGGAATTGGCTTCCTCAATGACATGAGCTGCTTGCAATAGTTATGGTCATATGTTGGACATGTGATGAGAAGAGATAATAACCGAATAGCAAAGCAAGCCCTCATGTGGGAAACAACAGGTAAGAGGAAAAGAGGAAGACCCAGAGAGACACTGAGAACATTGATGAGAAAGGCAAGAGCAGCAGGAATTGGCTCCCTCAATGAGATAGAGCTGCTTGCACAAAACAGAGACAGATGGCGAGATTTGATAAAATATCTTTAAAAGAATTGAAAACTGCTAGAATAAAAATTTAGATAAGAGAAGGAGTATCTTGGTCTATGTCCTACGGGCTGGCTACGGCTCAAAAGGTCAATAGATAGATAGATAGATAGTTATGGTTATGGTTAGTCGAAGGCCCTGGAATCACTACAAACGAATTAAGATCCATAATTGCTTAACCGCTCGTGCCAGTGGAATCATCCGAATTAACATCTCATTTCATTGAAGGATCCAAACAAAGAAAGGCAACTGCAGTCCTCTTCATAGCAGCTACAGGCCAAGCAGCACCGAAAGTGAACGTAGCTGAATTGTCCTTCTTCATATTATATCATCATTCATCGTAAGCATTATATCATCATTCATCGTAAACATTATATCATCATTCATCGTAAGCATTATATTATCATTCATCGTAAGCTATTGAAATATTGAAACACAATCCGGATGAAACACACAGCTCACAGTGTGCACAGAACACTAAACTCAGTAGCTCCAGTAGCAAGCCGAACTTGGAATATGAGAAAACGGCATCCAGAAACACTTTTCAGACTGAGCCTCAATGATTCATGCTGCCTATCCACCATATTGACTGGTATTACAATGATGACGTATATTGCAATCTACACAGAACACACTTTTGTGCACACTGTAGAGGATTTCAGACCACATGCACGTAATCCGCTTCACCAGCGAATATCCCAACAGTGAAACTTCAGATCTAAACACTTATCTGCATTTGAAAGAAACCATCTTTCCAGCAAAAAATGCAACAGTTGTTTGGCACAAACAAGACCGTGCCATCTTGAAACCAGAAGTTAGTATCTTGTACAATCTTGTAGTACAATAAGATAGATCCTTCACTTCATGCAAGTCTGTGATCATCCTTCAAGTGTGACATCTTGTAGTACAATAAGATAGTTCCTCCACTTCATGCAAGTCTATGATCATCCTTCAAGTGTGACATCTTATAGTACAATAAGATAGTTCCTCCACTTCAAGCAAGTCTGTGATCATCCTTCAAGTGTGACATCTTATAGTACAATAAGATAGTTCCTCCACTTCATGCAAGTCTATGATCATCCTTCAAGTGTGACATCTTATAGTACAATAAGATAGTTCCTCCACTTCAAGCAAGTCTGTGATCATCCTTCAAGTGTGACATCTATAGTACAATAAGATAGTTCCTCCACTTCATGCAAGTCTATGATCATCCTTCAAGTGTGACATCTTATAGTACAATAAGATAGTTCCTCCACTTCATGCAAGTCTGTGATCATCCTTCAAGTGTGACATCTTATAGTACAATAAGATAGTTCCTCCACTTCATGCAAGTCTGTGATCATCCTTCAAGTGTGACATCTTATAGTACAATAAGATAGTTCCTCCACTTCATGCAAGTCTGTGATCATCCTTCAAGTGTGACATCTTATAGTACAATAAGATAGTTCCCCCACTTCATGCAAGTCTATGATCATCCTTCAAGTGTGACATCTTATAGTACAATAAGATAGTTCCCCACTTCATGCAAGTCTATGATCATCCTTCAAGTGTGACATCTTATAGTACAATAAGATAGTTCCTCCACTTCATGCAAGTCTATGATCATCCTTCAAGTGTGACATCTTATAGTACAATAAGATAGTTCCCCACTTCATGCAAGTCTGTGATCATCCTTCAAGTGTGACATCTTATAGTACAATAAGATAGTTCCCCACTTCATGCAAGTCTGTGATCATCCTTCAAGTGTGACATCTTATAGTACAATAAGATAGATCCCCCACTTCATGCAAGTCTGTGATCATCCTTCAAGTGTGACATCTTATAGTACAATAAGATAGATCCTTCACTTCATGTAAGTCTGTGATCATCTATCAAAGTCTTCCAAAGGTCTAACCACATTTTTTGTCTTTATTTTCACTGTCCTTTTCAGTTTTAGCCTTTTGTCCAGACTTGCATCACATCAGTCAGGGATTTCCCATATCTGCTCTTCTGCCCTTTCCAGCAACCATCTCTGTGTTTGTTTAATGATTGTTCCTGTCTTGAATTGATTAAACATGTTGCCTTTTTTTCTGCTGAGGATGCTTTTAAATCATTTGCCCTTTGTGATGCTGCGTTCCACCATTCCTTTTACATGTGAGTTGTCATTTTCTTAATTGTCACTTTCTTCTGAGAGATGGTCTGTGTAAGTCCTCACATTGCCACTTTTAAGGTTCCCTGCACTATAGCAGATCCTGTCAGCCTGTCAGTGATCTCATTGCCACGAACTCCTGCATGTCCAGAACAATATATCCAAGTTAGGCTGTTAAAGTGAGACACTCCAAGTAGGTCACCCATGTTCTGTGAAGCATATGTTTATGTGTTGTAAAAAGAAAGTAAAGAGCCCTATCATGCCAAGTGACGTATAGGGAATATGGTATTAGTGACCATAATTTTTACAGACCTTTGGCACATGATTTTGGGGTAATGCAGTTGGTATTATGCCCGTGCCTCTTTGCTTTCCCTGAAAAAAATCCGGTACCCATTAAAGGCTGGGTGAACCTGGAAGCTGTCAATAAGGATTGAACCTGACCTTTTGTCCTTTGTAGTCCAGTTTACTAACCACTGAGCTATCGCAGCTCCCATTTGTGTGCCTTAGTGAAGTTAAAATTTCCCGTAGCAATGAACAGAAGAGAAATCAGTCAAATGCAGAAAAAAAAACCTATTACCTCAGTGATAGCACAATCCGTTTTCTTTAATTTGTTTCAGTGTTCTACGGATGGACATGTCCGTTGCCTCCAAAGGGACCCGCTGGACATAGACATCGATTCCAAGAGTCTCTGTCCAGTTCAGTTTGTGGCCCACTCACTGTTGGACCCTGAATTTGGTGGACAGAGGTCATTTTACAAGACCCAGTTCAGGTTTGTCAGATTGTGCAAGCAGCCTGTGTGTTTAGTCTATGTTTGATAAAAGTAACAACTAAAATAATAAATCGCTTGTGTCAATGTTTTACTGCTTGGGGATGAAACTTTCTCGATAAATTCATTCTGAGATTGGGTTTAAACTTATCAATTCATTCTTAGATGTGGATTAAAGTTATAAATTCATTCTTAGATGTAGATTAAACTTATAAATTCATTCTTAGATGTGGATTAAACTTATAAATTCATTCTTAGATATGGATTAAAGTTTCCTAAACAGAAAACACTTTTCTAAATTACAGAAACATATTAACCTAAACAGAAACACTTTTCTAAAATGCAGAAACATATTACCTAAACAGAAACACTTTTCTAAAATACAGAAACATATTAACCTAAACAGAAACACTTTTCTAAAATGCAGAAACATATTAACCTAAACAGAAATGCTTTTCTAAAATACAGAAACATATTAACCTAAACAGAAACGCTTTTCTAAAATGCAGAAACATATTAACCTAAACAGAAACACTTTTCTAAAATACAGAAACATTGAGTTATTTGCGGGTCATCATCATTGCACTCCGAACATGTCCATAGGTGCTCAAATCCCCTCCTCAGCAATTCCCTCAGTGTCCAGTGACTGAAGACTCCAGTTCTATGTTGGTTGATAAGTCTTCTTACACGGCCACTAAGTTTCTCGTTTCAGGCTGTGCGCATCTTAACTCCCATTTCCATCATTCGAAGAAGTGACGTGGATCTGTGTTTGTCGAAGTCCCATGCTCTTCCCACATCACGGAGGGCATTGATGATGTCCGCCCGATCCATTGGTTGCCCGTCCTCAACGACAGCACAGCTACCCAACCTGTCGCTCTTTCATTTCCCCGTACTCCCGCATGTCTAGGGACATAGACAAAGGTGACCTTATGTATTTTGGATTTCTGCAACGACTCTACCCATTGCATGCGTACAGAGCCCGCCTCCACTTTTTTAATCATGCTCATCGAATCACTCAGTATACATGCGTGGGTGTAGTCTTGTGACTCTAACCATTGAATGCCTTGGTCACTGCCATCACCTTCATTGTCATGCTACTCATGGTCATGACGTATGCACCACTGTCTCCTTGACTATTCTGCCTGCCGAGCGTGCTGTAAATGCCCATGCACTTCTTTGGTGCCATCTTACAGATCCGTCTGTATGATGACTGCATCTTTCTCATCGTGTTATCGCAGATGAGACCGTTGACCTCAGCATTAACCACGATCAGGTTCTGTTTCCTACTTTTCCTGTCGAGTGTGACAATACACAAGAAAGTCCCCTTGATGACGTAGGCACCGGTATCCACTCCTCACAAACGCTGATATTGGTAAGCCCACAGACGTGTTTGATGACATCTTCTGCTCGGCCCACCCATGATTTGTCTCTTCTTAGCCTGGCACCTTTCACTGTGTTGAGCACGTGGTGCAATAGATGCTCTGTATCTGTACTGATCTTCATGTATGCTCGTTCTCTCTAGATCTTGATTCTGTCATCCATGGTTGGAAAGTCCATTGCTACACAGGGAGTGTCCCTCGTACATCCCAGGATTATGCGCATGGCTTCATTTTGCATTTTCTCCAGCCTATCAATTGAGTCATACTGACAGTAAGAATTGCCAGGGCATACTCGATTGGTGCGAGGACTAATCCCTGAAACAGAAGAGTAAGTAGCCTCTGCTCGATGTTGGCAGCTGCCATGACCTTCAAGGCGGCTAATCCTTTGCGGGATTTTGTTATCACATGGTCGACGTGGTCCCGAAAACACAGGCTATGATCAAACTTAACTCTGAGGTATGTCATCAACTTGTCCCTGGTCACCTCATCAGCTCCCATTCATACTACTGGTATGGTCGTATTAACGATATGATTGTTAAGGGAGAACCATGAAACTGATGCTTTATTAGGATTAACCAAGGCACCTGAAACACCACACCAGGAAGAAATGCGATCGAATTCGTCTTGCATTGTGGAGGCGATTCCCCATCTGTCTATTCCCTGTCGATATACCAGAATATCATCAGCAAAAGTCATAGTTCTTCCCCTCCCATCCAGCTGTTGTTCCGTGATCATTATTGTGTACACGTTAAATAGAACTGGTGACAATGGTGAGCCTTGTGGCAGCCCTGGACAAATGAATATTGGCATGGAAGACCAACTTCAACATCTGAGTATCACCTTCCTCTGAAACAGTGCCACGGCGATCCATCTAATGAGGAAGGGGTGCACCGCCAGTTTTGAGGAGCATGAGGTATTCAAATGGTACCCTGTTGTATGCATCCTCCAGATCTATAGCAGCAGCACATGTCTCCTCTCGTCTGTGGAAGCCTTCGAAGACGTCATAGGCAAAGACTGCCTCATTGAGCCATGTCTCTTTGTTATATCTATAACTCCGAGTGTGGGTGGGAATGTGCGTTCTGTTCAAGGTGACAGGTAAGGACACGGGCAACTATTTTCTCCAGCAGCTTGCCCGCAGTGTTCTGCATTGTGATGATTCTGTAGGCAATGATCTGAGAATGGTCCTTGTTGGCTTCGGTAGCGGTAGTAAGTAGCTGTGTAGCCACTCCTCCTTAATCTGGCCACTCTGAGTATTTGCATTAAACTCATTGGCCAGTTTTGTCAAGTCGTCATCAGCTAAATTGCCTATGTCATCGTACCGAACACCATCTGGACCAGGAGCAGTGTTGTGTGACCTTTTAAGTGTCATGCGAATGGTATCAGTTGTGATTGTGAGATCTTCCAGCACTACATTCTTACACAATTTTGACAGCGATCCCCGTATCCTCATTCTTGCAGCTTCATTTCTTTGGTCCGTCTGCTCAATGTAGCGGGCAAGCAGGGCCTTCCCTTTGCTCTCATCAGAATTGTGCCATATCCGGCTTGTGCTCTGAAAATCTGGTATGCCTCTGTGTCGTGTTGTGCCATTCATGCTCTGATGAAGGCACCAGAATGTGGCGAGCAATTTTTCTGAGCACACTTTTTTACAGAAGTCATCCCATTTGGCATCCTTAGCCTGCTTAGCGCATAGTTTAAAGTGCATAATTTTTTGGTCGACCTCTATTTTGAGACGCTTCAAGAGCTCAGGTTGTGTTCTTCCATTCCTTCTGGCTTTCTGCCATGTCTTGGCCGTTTGTCTCTTGCTCCGCCAAGCTTCCTCGACAACTACGTTCCACCAGGGTGGCTGCATCCATCTCTCCTGCCTCCTACGAGGGGCGCTCTGTTTCCTATGTCTGATTTTGCTAATGACGTTCTGGTCTGTTTTCTTGTAGTTGAATGTATGGACCTTTCTTTTCTGGCTTCTATTTCTGCTTTTCTCAATTAGGAGGACACATGGATAGTGATCACTTCCGTGGAACCCCAGTGCACTGCACCTGCAAACCGGTGCAAAGGTGGAAGACACCAGTGCAAGGTCTATGACACTATCAGAGTCTCCTGTTCGAGTGACCATTCTTGTTGCCCTTCCATCATTCAAGCACACTAAATCGACTGACACTAGTGCGTTCTCTAGGTCTTCTCCCTGCTTGTTGGTTATGACGTTGATCCACTGGTTTCCTCTAGCATTAAAGTCTCCGCAGAAAATGACGTTCTTTTCATGAACTCGAAGAGATTCTGCCATTGTTGTGTGTTCACCTTCCATTACAGGCATACAAATTAACAATCATGAAATGAACTGGGGTCTGCACCCTAACCGCATGTACCTACAATGTCCCACGCAGACATATCAACCTCAGCTGCCACCATATTGTTGCGCACAAGGATGGCCTGCCCAAGGTGTCGCCTATTGTAAAAACAATGAAAGCCAGGAGTACTTACTGTCCTGTCACCAAGAAGAGTTTCTTGTAAAACCATTATATCGGCGCCACACAGTAGCTTATCAAGAATGGGCCGTTGTTGATTTATGGACCCACAATTCCAATATGTAACACGCACATACTTTAGGCCTAGCCTCTCACACTTCGATCTTTTAATGCCACCACGCTTGCGCTGTCGTGTTTTCCTTCTTCGATGATGTCGTTTGGGCTGGATCTGAATACATACATTGGGCTGCATCTGAATACATACATTGGGCTGCATCTGAATACATACGCTTACCGTCGTCATAGATTATTTTGTCGCTGAACGTCGATGCTGTGGATGGTCCAGGCTCATGTGCACTTACTCAGTCGCACGGTCCAGAACCCGTTTCCACGTTATAAACTGGCCAACTCCAGTAAATAACTCTGCATCACGTGGATACACTGAGAGCCTTTCACAAATTAAGTAAATTACGCGTCCTTGACTACAGACCGGCATAAACAAACCGCAATTTTGACGCGTTCAATAGTGCAATCAACAACAAGGATGAGTATAAAGTGATTAAATAAGGAATTGTAATAAAATGCAATGAATTAAAAGAAGCAACATGATTTACATCAAATAGAAAGCGCAAACAATCACATGATCCCTTCAAATATCAATAAAAACAAACAAATAAACAGAACAATTCACTGGAAATCAGCACTTATCTGTGAGACCTCTAAAAAAGCCATCGAACAGGGCGCCATGTTCCCCGGAAATCTCATATTGAAACATATTAGCCTAAACAGAAATGCTTTTCTAAATTACAGAAACATATTAGCCTAAACAGAAACGCTTTTCCAAAATACAGAAACTTATTAACCTAAACAGAAACACTTTTCCAAACCACAGAAACACATGAACCTAAACAGAAACACTTTTCCAAATCACAGAAACACATGAACCTAAACAGAAACACTTTCCAAATCACAGAAACACATGAACCTAAACAGAAACACTTTTCCAAATCACAGAAACATGAACCTAAACAGAAACACATGAACCTAAACAGAAACAATGTTTACCAATGTACTGATACACATGAACCCAATCCCTGTATATTTGACCAGATACCAATGTACTGATACACATGAACCCAATCCCTGTATATTTGACCAGATAGCAATGTACTGATACACATGAACCCAATCCCTGTATATTTGACCAGATACCAATGTACTGATACACATGAACCCAATCCCTGTATATTTGACCAGATACCAATGTACTGATACACATGAACCCAATCCCTGTATATTTGACCAGATACCAATGTACTGATACACATGAACCCAATCCCTGTATATTTGACCAGATACCAATGTACTGATACACATGAACCCAATCCCTGTATATTTGACCAGATACCAATGTACTGATACACATGAACCCAATCCCTGTATATTTGACCAGACACCAATGTACTGATACACATGAACCCAATACCTGTATATTTGACCAGACACCAATGTACTGATACACATGAACCCAATCCCTGTATGTTTGACCAGACACCAATGTACTGATACACATGAACCCAATCCCTGTATATTTGACCAGATACCAATGTACTGACACACATGAACCCAATCCCTGTATATTTGACCAGATACCAATGTACTGATACACATGAACCCAATCCCTGTATATTGACCAGATACCAATGTACTGATACACATGAACCCAATCCCTGTATATTTGACCAGATACCAATGTACTGATACACATGAACCCAATCCCTGTATATTTGACCAGATACCATGTACTGATACACATGAACCCAATCCTGTATATTTGACCAGATACCAATGTACTGATACACATGAACCCAATCCCTGTATATTTGACCAGACACCAATGTACTGATACACATGAACCCAATCCCTGTATATTTGACCAGATACCAATGTACTGATACACATGAACCCAATCCCTGTATATTGACCAGACACCAATGTACTGATACACATGAACCAAATCCCTGTGTATTTGACCAGACACCAAGGTACTGATACACATGAACCCAATCCCTGTATATTTGACCAGATACCAATGTACTGATACACATGAACCCAATCCCTGTATATTTGACCAGATAGCAATGTACTGATACACATGAACCCAATCCTGTATATTTGACCAGATACCAATGTACTGATACACATGAACCCAATCCCTGTATATTTGACCAGATACCAATGTACTGATACACATGAACCCAATCCCTGTATATTTGACCAGATACCAATGGGTCAGACACAACAACAAGCAGTCCAAACTTGCACAACGTTGGAGAAGATTACACAATGATTATTGAGGGTCTGGACTCAGCCACTGTGGTAGGCATTGCTTTTGCAGCGTTTGCAATCGGTATAATCCTGATTGGGACGCTGTGGTTCATTCATTCTCACACAGGTGAGTATGGCTTACTTAATCACTTTTAAAATGAACATTTAAAGGGATAACAATTGTCATCACCATCATCAAGTACCGGGCCTGCTGGCATAGGTGATCATGTCTCTCCACAACTTTCGATCTCGACAGTTATTTATCATTTCTGTTGTTGACCTTCTGCCAAGACATTCTCTTAAGCTGTCTGTTATTTTTCTCTTTGCTTCCCTCTATCTCTTCATCCCTCAATTTTCCCAGTTGTTACGATATATTCCAGATGTTCTCTTCTCATTACATGGCCAAAAAATGATGATTGTTTTATCCTAATTTGGAAATTAGCTCTCTTTTTGCTTGGGTCTCTTTCAGAACATTTCATTACTCTTCTTAGCTGTCCATGGCATTCTCAACATTCTTCTATAAAACCACATTTCTACAGACTCCAGTGATTTTCTTGTCTGTTGTCCTATTGTCCATGATTCACATCCATATGTTAAGACTGGCTCTACATAACAATTGTATCAAGATCAAATGCAAAGCTGCTGTAAAGCTAATGAAAAGAATGAAAATTGTTTTAAAAGAAAAGAGGAGAAAAAAAGAGGATATAGCTGTAATCATACAATTTTTTCCTTTTTCTTTTTTTTATTATTTTAAATACATTATCAGACTTTTACATTGCAGCTTTTCATGGAGAACTTGACCCAGTTCTGTCAGGTAACACAGTCCATCTTCTCCAACTAAAACCCACGTCCATCCTGCAGCTTTCACTTCTGTCTCAGCGGTTCCTCTCAAGATCTGCTTGGGCCTTCCAACTTTACTACTTCCTTGTGGATGCCAGTTCATTGACTATCTTTTGA
This sequence comes from Megaustenia siamemsis, assembly GCA_032433765.1. Taxonomy (NCBI): domain Eukaryota; kingdom Metazoa; phylum Mollusca; class Gastropoda; order Stylommatophora; family Ariophantidae; genus Megaustenia; species Megaustenia siamemsis. The sequence continues at coordinate 24,123,931 of JAVIAB010000159.1, forward strand.
AAAAAGCTATCTTTACGACACATAGCACCATTGCTGGTGTATGTCGGGGGGCAACGATAGAGCCAGAGGGAGGCCGCTTGGTCAAGCAGTCGCCACGATGTGTGAGACTCAGGATTTTATTTCACCTCCAATAGAAAAAATCCTTTCTGTCTACTGCGGGCTTTGAACACTGTACGCTGGCGGAACGGTGGTTTTAGCCGCACGGCCACGCGCACCTCAAAAAAAATACGGTACCTATTTAAGGCTGGGTGAACCTGTCGATCAGGATCGAACAGACCTCTTGAATATTGCTTTGTGGTCTTCGCAGTGTGTGACCAGGTCATCCCCATTTCCTTTTAGTAGTCTCTATTCATGGAATCTGGCGAGTTATTTCACAAAAGTTTTCTTCACACAGAAGAGTTTTTTCATGCAGATGGATATATCAATTGAAGCGAATGAAAGATTTCTGGTAATTTCATCATCGTCACTGAGTGCCGTCTCCGCAACGAAGGTTGGCTACCATGGAGCGCCATTCTGCTCTGTCTCTTGCTTTGATGGTGCAGGTTGTCATGGCTGATTTGTCCATCTTTTGATGTTACTCTTCCATGTTAGTCTTGGTCTGCCTCTGCCTCTTTTACCTTGTATTTCCCTTCCAAGATTACTTTTAGTAGGCTGTTGTGTCTTTTAACATGGCCCAAAAATCACATTTATCTTGTTTGAATTATGTTTAGTAGTTCTCTTTTCGTTTTTAGTTGTTTTAAGACTTCATCGTTTGTTTTCTTTTCCTTCCAACCAATTCTACCTATTCTTCTATATATCCACATTTTAAAGGCTTCGATTCTCTGTTCTGTTTTCTTGTCTAATGTCCATGTTTCTGCACCGTATAGGAATGTTGAGAAGACATAACATTTTGCTAATTTTCTGGTAATTTAGGAAGTGCAATATCATATCAAATGAACTACTGGTTTCCTGGTTTACACAATTTTCTGGATTATAGCATTTCCTGGTTCATCCAATTTCCAAGTTTGCCAGTTTCCTGGTTCACAGAGTTTCCAGGTTTGCCCAGCTTTAAATGTGTTCAAGGCAGTGCTTAAGAAACAGATTAACAGACCATCTGGTCATGAAAATAGGATTCAAGAGGGAAGACAAACCAGTCCTCAAAAGTGCAGTTCTGAAGTCAGATATGTCGGGGAGAAAGCTTACTGTAAATCACAACACACCTACTCATGCTTTGAGGGTAGATGGTGAAAAGAGATTTTTCTCTTTAGTCGTTGCCTGAAAAATAAAGAGGAGAGAAGGAAGGAAATGATAAAGAGGAGAGAAAGAAATGGTTATTTGAGATGGAAGAAAAGAGGAGAGATATAAAACAATATTTGAGAAGGGAAGAAAAGAGGAGAGAAATAAAATAGTTATTTGAGAAGGGAAGAAAAGAGGAGAGAAATAAAATAGTTATTTGAGAAGGTAAGAAAAGAGGAGAGAAATAAAATAGTTATTTGAGAAGGGAAGAAACGAGGAGAGAAATAAAATAGTTATTTGAGAAGGTAAGAAAATAGTTATTTGAGAAGGTAAGAAAAGAGGAAAGAAATAAAATAGTTATTTGAGAAGGGAAGAAAAGAGGAAAGAAATAAAATAGTTATTTGAGAAGGGAAGAAAAGAGGAAAGAAATAAAATAGTTATTTGAGAAGGGAAGAAAAGAGGAAAGAAATAAAATAGTTATTTGAGAAGGGAAGAAACGAGGAGAGAAATAAAATAGTTATTTGAGAAGGGAAGAAAGAAGAGAGAAATAAAATAGTTATTTGAGAAGGGAAGAAAGAAGAGAGAAATAAAATAGTTATTTGAGAAAGGAAAAAAGGGGAGAGAAAGAAATGGTTATTTGAGAAAGGAGAAAAAGAGAACTAACGTACTGTAACACTCCCAGGTTCAAAGCTATCACAAGGCAACTCGGTAACACGGTCGCTGTAAATTGTACATCTTCATAATGGTAGGCCATTGTAACCTATTGTCTTTAACATAGTCTCACCACCCAATATAGTCTCACCATCCAATATAGTCTCACCACCTCAGATAGTCTTTCCTCCCAAAATTCTCACCACCTCAGATAATCTCACCACCCAATATAGTCTCACCATCCAATATGGTCTCACCACCTCAGATAATCTCACCACCTAATATAGTCTCACCACCTCAGATAATCTTACCACCCAATATAGTCTCACCACCTCAGATATCTCACCACCTAATATAGTCTCACCACCTCAGATAATCTTACCACCCAATATAGTAGATAGTCTCACCACCCAATATAGTCTTGCCACCCACTATAGTCTCACCACCTAACATAGTCTCACCACCCAACATAGTCTTGCCACCTAATATAGTCTCACCACCCAATATAGTCTCACCATCCAATATAGTCTCACCGCCTCAGATAGTCTTACCACCCAATATAGTCTCACCACCTCAGATAGTCTTGCCACCCAATATAGTCTCACCATCCCAGATAGTCTTTTCTCCCAAAATTCTCACCACCTCAGATAATCTCACCACCCAATATAGTTTCACCATCCAATATAGTCTAACCACCGCAGATAGTCTTACCACCCAATATAGTCTCACCACCTCAGATAGTCTCACCATCCAATATAGTCTCACCACTCAGATAGTCTTACCATCCAATATAGTCTCACCACTCAGATAGTCTTACCACCCAATATAGTCTCACCACTCAGATAGTCTTACCACCCAATATAGTCTCACCACCTCAGATAGTCTCACCATCCAATATAGTCTCACCACTCAGATAGTCTTACCACCCAATATAGTCTCACCACTCAGATAGTCTTGCCACCCAATATAGTCTCACCACCTCAGATAGTCTCACCATCCAATATAGTCTAACCACCTCAGATAGCCTTACCACCCAATATAGTCTCACCACCTCAGATAGTCTTACCACCCAATATAGTCTCACCATCTCAGATAATCTCACCATCCAATATAGTCTCACCACCTCAGATAGTCTTACCACCCAATATAGTCTCACCACCTCAGATAATCTCACCACCCAATATAGTCTCACCACCTCAGATAGTCTTACCATCCAATATAGTCTCACCACCTCAGATAATCTCACCATCCAATATAGTCTCACCACCTCAGATAATCTCACCATCCAATATAGTCTCACCACCTCAGATAGTCTTACCATCCAATATAGTCTCACCACCTCAGATAGTCTTACCACCCAATATAGTCTCACCGCCTCAGATAGTTTCACCGCCTCAGATAGTCTCACCACCCAATATAGTCTCACCGCCTCAGATAGTTTCACCGCCTCAGATAGTCTTACCATCCAATATAGTCTCACCACCTCAGATAGTCTTACCACCCAATATAGTCTCACCGCCTCAGATAGTCTTACCACCCAATATAGTCTCACCATCTCAGATAGTCTTACCACCTCAGATAGTCTTACCACCCAATATAGTCTCACCATCTCAGATAGTCTTACCACCTCAGATAGTGTCACCACCCCAGATAATCTCACACCCAGATAGTCTCACCACTTAATATAGTTTCACCATCCAGATAAAATAATGAGTTATTTTTGGGGGCACCATCATTGCACTCTGAACATGTCCATAGGTGCTCAGATCCCCTCCACAGCAAGTCCTGCAGTGGCCAAGCGACTGACAACTCCAGTTCTGTGTTGGTTGATAAGTCTTCTTACACGGCCACTAAGTTTCCTATTTTTCTGGTTGTGTCCATCTTAACTCCCATCTCTTTCATCCGAAGGAGTCACGTGGATTTGTGGTTGTCGAAGTCCTGTGCTCTTCCCACATCTCGGAGGGCACTGATGATGTCCGCCCGATCCATTGTTTGAGCACCATCCTTATGATAAATCAACCAATATTATTTGTGTTCTGTCGCCGAATTTGTTTTCACTTTACAGCAAACATATTATTAGATCAATCTTCTTCTTCTACCTTTTAGCTCCCAGTGGAGCATAGGTCTTCAACAAACACTTTCCAAGTCGTTCTGTTTTTTGCAATTCTTTTAAGATTGTTCCATGTCTTCCCCATCATCTTCATCTCTGCTTCGATCTGTCTTCTCCAAGAATTCCTTGGTCTTCCTCTTTGTCTTTTCCCCTGGGGATTCCAAAAAAGGGCCTGTTGTGTAATACTCTCAGTTGGCTTCCGTAGTGTGTGTCCTATCCATCGCCATCGTCTTCGCTGTATCTCTTTATCCACTGGTATTTGACCGGTACATTTCCATAATTCCACGTTAGTGACTTTGTCCTGCCATTTCCATCCCTTTATTCTACGCAAGCATCCATTAATGAAAGTCTGTACCTTCGTGATTGTCAGTTTTTATATTCTCCATGTTTCACAGCCATATAATAGGACCGACTTAATATTTGAGTTGAAAATTTTTATTTTTGTATTTAGCCTAATTTCTTTGGATTTCCATATGTTTCCCAGTGCAATGAAAGCTCCTCTTGCTTTTGATATCCTTATTTTGGTATCATTTTCTGTTCCTCCCTCTTTATCTATATTACTGTCCAGATATATGTAAGATTGTACGTCTAGTAGAGGTATTTCTCCTAGTTTTATTTGGTTATTGCCAACTGCATTAATTCTCATAATGTTAGTCTTATCTCTATTAATCTTTAGTCCTAGCTGTTGTGATCTCTCATCTAATATACTCATTTTATCCTGCATCTGTTGATGGCTGTGTGATAGGAGAGCTATGTCATCAGCAAAGTCTAAATCATCAAGTTGTTTGGTCAGTGACCACTGGATCCCATTTCTGTTGTTTTGAGTTATTTTCATAATCCAATCTAATTAGATCAATAGTAGACCAAAAAGGAACTGAAGTCAACGGTCACAACATAAATAATTTGCACTATGCGGATGACACAGTCTTAATAACAGAGACAGAGAATGAACTACAAGAAATGATAGACATAATAGTAAAAGAAAGCAACAAGAAAGGTCTCAGTCTGAATAGTAAGAAAACAGAAGTAATGGTCATATCGAAGAAATAATCATCACCATCATGCAGCATAAAAATAAACAGGACAAATTTGAAACAAGTGCAACATCTGAAATACTTGGGCACAATAATAACATCAGATGGAAGATGCACCACAGAAATAAAAAGCAGAATAGCTCAGGCCAAAATTGCATTTCAGAAAATGAAAAATATGTTATGCAACAAATCTATGTCAATAAAAATGAGAAAGAGAGTTCACCGATGCTATATAGAACCAATTATGACCCATGGAAGTGAATCATGGACAGTAGACGAACAAATGAAAAGACGATTAGATGCCACAGAGATGGGATTTCTCAGAAGAATGTTGAAAGTTCCCTGGACAGCTAAAAAGACCAATGAGGAAGTTCTCAAAGAGGCCAACACAAAAAGGCAGCTCCTAAAAAACAGAAAGAAGCAATCAACATTTTTCGGGTACATCATGAGAAGAGAAAAGTTGGAATACTTGGTTACAACTGGCAAAATAAAAGGAAAGACAGATCGTGGACGACAAAGAGAGAAAATACTGGATGGCTTGCTGTCATGGCATGGAAAGCAGTCAACAACAGAACTGATACAATGCACTGTAGATAGAAGATTGTGGAGGGACATGATCGCCTACGCCAATTGGTATGGCACATGATGATGATGATTAATTATAAGAACCATTTTTTTTTTAAATTTTGCTCCTCTTGACTCATAGATTTAGAGACCTCTATGCTATGTGACTGTCTTTACTTATCCATCTTCACTTGCTAATTTTAATTTTTTTTTTTGCAGGGCCCACAAACCGAGCAGTGGCAACCCAAGAGAACCAGAAGCAGGAAGTTCCATCAGAAACCATGATCCATCCTCTCCATCCACAGTTTAAAGGAAGCAGTCAATGACTTGCCGGTAAGGCATCACCGTGATTGGCTGCTGTATCTGACCAATGGGTACACACTGTGGTGTTTCATGTTGTCTTAACATGAGGAGGAATCACTTCTGTTCCATCATTGATTTCCAGACTTGAAGATGTCACACTGTGGTGTTTCATGTTGTCTTATGACATACTACAGCCATAACATGAGGAGGAATCACTTCTGTTCCATCATTGATTTCCAGACTTGAAGATGTCACACTGTGGTGTTTCATGTTGTCTTATGACATACTACAGCCATAACATGAGAAGGAATCACTTCTGTTCCATCATTGATTTCCAGACTTGAAGATGTCACACTGTGGTGTTTCATGTTGTCTTATGACATACTACAGCCATAACATAAGGAGGAATCACTTCTGTTGCATCAGTGGCTGTGGTAATAGTATTTCCAGACTTGAAGATTTCACACTGTGGTGTTTCATGTTGTCTTATGACATACTACAGCCATAACATGAGGAGGAATCACTTCTGTTGCATCAGTGGCTGTGGTAATAGTATCTCCAGACTTGAAGATGCTTTAAGTAGAATCTCATGCAATAACAAGCCCACTGGTTGATCACAACTTTATCTTGCAGCAGTGCACACCCCTCAGATTGAAAAGCAAAACATTAAATAAAATTGTATAAAACCAACATGTAACAACAAAGGAAAATCACTAATTCAGACAGCTCGAGCAGCTCAAGAATGACAAATGATATAAACCACAACACCTTTTAGGTATCAGTGAAAAGAGAAAAGAAGAAAGAATAAGTATAAAACCTATTATTAGTCTGTTTCATAGGCAGCTAAACTAAACACACAACAGACAAAATAAAGGGCAGTGTTTGTTACTGTTAGCTTCTCTCTGGTCAGATATGGCATATAGGGCAGATATATTTTTAAAAAAACACTCCATGTGTGTGATCATTTGCTGCTATTATCTTTTCAGTGTCTTTAGTCTTTGCAGAGTACTTGCAGTGTGGCTCACCACATGTCACTGTTTTGGGCAAGCCTTTTCTATTTCAGCAAGGGAGTCAATACCTGCTGTCATTGCTCTTTTTTATCAGTTTTTTTCTTAGTGTTTTATTTAGGTGATCCTCATTTTATTTTGCCTGATGTTTCCAATTGAGGGCTTACTTTGTGATTCTCTCATCAATAATCTACAAGACTACAAAATATGTGTATTAGCATCATAGTTCTCCAAAAGGGGGGGGCCCTCTGTAGCCTAGTTGGGAAAACCATTCGACTGGGCTACTACATTCGGACAACCTGTGTTCGATTCTTGCTGGAAGCAGTGTGAATTGTACTGATGGTTGGAAAAAATAATACCCTCGCAGTCGACCCAGCCACTTGCAGAAATTGGTACCAGAATATTACACTTGGAAGGTAAGGAATGCTGGCTCGCATCATGACTTTTGATGCTTGAAGCGACATTATTCAGAAGTCTCAGAACACTTCTGGAGAGGTGGCTGAGCACATATGGGTGAAAACTCACATGCTAAGACGGCGATTGAAGTCTCGTACTTTACCTTCACATCCCTTAATTTGTGTAACTTCCTAACTGACACCTGGGTGGTCTAGAAGTAAAACATCAGTCTCTGGACAGAAAAGGTATCAGGTTCAAATCCCACCACAGATGATGGAAATTATTCACTTTGAATCCATGATTTCTTTCTGGCTCTACCCTCTTATATCTGGGTAGTGAGATCTGGTGTCTAGCTCTCTCCGTTAACTGCCAAAAACAGGATGTCCCTTGTGCAGTCTGCACATGTTGGAAATTAAAATAAAAAAGTAGGTAAAAAATGGCCTCATTCCATTCAAGATTGATAGGAAAACAACTACCTCCCAAAAAAAGTAAAAACTTTCAAGGATAAAAAAAAATGTGAGTGCCTCTGAAGTCAGATAATATCCTCCTGATGGTGAGGACACCTGAGCACACAGCTGCCAATGTGAAAAATATTGTGAAAAAAAAAAGGTGATATTCACGCAAGATTTACTCCCCTGGGACTTCGTCAGAGATATCAAGCTGGTGAACATAAACAAACTTCCTGACATAACACCAAAGTTTTCTGAGGCCTGCTGGAGGATTTCTGTGGGATTGGAGAATAAAGGCCACATGAACGGTGTTATTACGATAAGGTGTTCAAGCCGGTGCAATTTCACGTTGACAGAAAAGCCATGAAATCCTACATGGATCTTCCATTTCTTCTGCTGCGACCGCCCAACCACTAATCCTTTTCATGTGGTGGATAATTAGCAAGAACTATTGAGGCTGTGTCTGAAAAGTGTTTCTTATTGTAGTTTTCTCATATTCCAAATCCAGCTTGCAGCCGGAGCTACTGAGTTTAGTGCTCTGTGCAAACAGTGTGCTGTGTTTTTCATCCAAATCATGTTTCGATATTCCGATTGCTTATGGTGAATGATGATATCATATGATGGAACACCACCTCAGTTCAGCTGTGTTCACTTTCGATGCCGCCACGCCTTATGTCTTTTGACGTGTGCTGCACCTGCTATGATGGAGACTGCAGATACCTTTCTTTGATTGGATCTTTCAATAAGATGAGATGTTAATTCAGATGATTCCACTGGCACTGGCAGTTGAGCAATTATGGATTTGAATTCGTTTACAGTGATACAAGGACCCTCAACTGACTATAACTACAACTACATAATCCTCTTCATCATTCGTCCTTAAAAGGATATTAAGTGAACATAGATGCATTGTGTTATTAGTTTCTGTAGAGATATTTGCACCTTGTGACCCAACACATCGGACTTCAAATTTGCATTTTGGAGTTCTGGATTGTCTTTCCCCTTTGATCCATACTCACTTAGCTAGACAGTTAGTCTGTTTCAAGGAGTTTGGTCAGCTTGGGGTTTGATCAGCTCTTTTGTTCACCAATCCTAACACCTTGCAGTCAGCTGTAAGTTGCTGACTGTTCTCTGCTCAGTTGTTGGTGGGCTTCTTGGCTCTCTACCTTGGATCGAATCCACGTTATCTTATTAGGAGAGCATCATTACGTTTTATCCTATCTGCCATCAGCTCTCATTGTTTCTTTATTTATTGAGGACTCATAACAGATTGTAGTAGTTGCTGGATGGCTAAGAGTTATGGCAGATTGTAATAGTTGCTAGATGGTTAAGAATCATGGCAGATTTTTAGTAAAGTTGCTGGTTGGTTATAAGTTGTGACAGATTGTATTAGTTGCTTGATGGTTAAGAGTCATGGCAGATTGTAGTAGTTGCTGGATGGTTAAGAGTCAAGGCAGATTGTAGTAGTTGCTTGATGGTTAAGAGTTATGGCAGATTGTAGTAGTTGCTGGATGGTTAAGAGTCAAGGCAGATTGTAGTAGTTGCTGGATGGCTAAGAGTTATGGCAGATTGTAATAGTTGCTAGATGGTTAAGAGTTATGGCAGGTTGTAGTAGTTGCTGGATGGTTAAGAGTCATGGCAGATTGTAGTAGTTGCTGGATGGCTAAGAGTTATGGCAGATTGTAATAGTTGCTAGATGGTTAAGAATCATGGCAGATTTTTAGTAAAGTTGCTGGTTGGTTATAAGTTGTGACAGATTGTATTAGTTGCTTGATGGTTAAGAGTCAAGGCAGATTGTAGTAGTTGCTTGATGGTTAAGAGTCATGGCAGATTGTATTAGTTGCTGGATGGTTAAGAGTCAAGGCAGATTGTAGTAGTTGCTTGATGGTTAAGAGTTATGGCAGATTGTAGTAGTTGCTGGATGGTTAAGAGTCAAGGCAGATTGTAGTAGTTGCTTGATGGTTAAGAGTTATGGCAGATTGTAGTAGTTGCTTGATGGTTAAGAGTTATGGCAGATTTTAGTAGTTGCTGGATGGTTAAGAGTCAAGGCAGATTGTAGTAGTTGCTTGATGGTTAAGAGTTATGGCAGATTGTAGTAGTTGCTGGATGGTTAAGAGTCATGGCAGATTGTAGTAGTTGCTGGATGGTTAAGAGTCATGGCAGATTTTTAGTAAAGTTGCTGGTTGGTTATACATTGTGACAGATTGTAGTAGTTGCTTGATGGTTAAGAGTCATGGCAGATTGTAGTAGTTGCTTGATGGTTAAGAGTTATGGCAGATTGTAGTAGTTGCTTGATGGTTAAGAGTTATGGCAGATTGTAGTAGTTGCTTGATGGTTAAGAGTTATGGCAGATTGTAGTAGTTGCTTGATGGTTAAGAGTCATGGCAGATTGTAGTAGTTGCTTGATGGTTAAGAGTTATGGCAGATTGTAGTAGTTGCTGGATGGCTAAGAGTCATGGCAGATTTTTAGTAAAGTTACTGGTTGGTTAAGAGTCATGGCAGATTGTAATAGTTGCTAGATGGTTAAGAGTCATGGCAGATTGTAATAGTTGCTGGATGGTTAAGAGTCATGACAGATTGTAATGGTTGCTGGATGGTTAAGATAGACTGAAAAGTCTGGCCATGAACCTAGGAAAGTGGATTGCAAATGTTGTTGCCTTACAAGATGACATTGGAAGGGATGGCGAGTTATTGTTTTGTTGGTTTAAAACATTCAATAAAGGATGGCCATAGACCATGTGCAGAGGTGAGGTAGGTTTCGATCCCAACCAATGGCTTCCGGGTTCACCCAGCCTTTAATGGGTACCGGATTTTTTTCTAGGAAAGTAAAGTGGCACAAGCGTAATACCGACCACATTACCCCAAAAATTATGTGCCGAAGGTCTGTAAAATTTATGGTCACTAACACCGTATTCCCTAGACGCCACTTGGCGTGACGGGGGTACTTTACTTTTTTTAATAGATGATGTGCAGTACATTGATATTTGTTGTTATTTGAGAAAATGTCACAGAGCATAATGGTTGTCATTGTTTTCATCAGTATTCAGTGACATAAACTGAAGCACAAACACTGACTAATTGGTTCAATCCTTCCCTTTTGCTCTACAAAGCATTATTTAATTTGTCAGGGGAGAGTAATCTGGTTATCAACTGACCAATCAAATTGAGAGTTACTTGTTCTGTAGATTACTAATTATTTCATTGGCCAGTATCTAAGACATCTAATAGAGGATCACCACTGACCAATCAAGTTGAGAGTTTCTTATTGCTCTACAGATCTCTAATTTTTTCATTGGTCAGTATCAAAGACCTCCAATAGAAGATCACAGCTGACCAATCAAGCTGAGAGTTACTTGTTGTTATGTAAATTACTAATTATTTCATTGGCCAGTGACAAAGACATCCAATAGGAGATCACACTGACTGACCAATCAAGTTGAGAGTTTCTTTTTGCTCAGCTGATCTCTATTTTTTTCAATGGTCAGTTATCAGAGAGTAGTCTGGTTAAGTGTTGATCAATGAGGTGGAAAGAGTATGATATACAGGATACACTCCTTTTAATAAACCTCTCAACAGATCCAATAAATATGATGAATATTTTACCTTCCCAAGATACTAAAGATCATTATGGCCATGTACTGCTTTATTTAGTCAGTGGCCAATCAATCAAGGAGAGAATTGTTTTACTTCATTTGAAGAAAGACCAAATAGAGAGTGAACCCTGAAAGACTTTGTTGCTGCCCTAAAGACATCATGAGGATGTCTGGGTGTATACATAAAGATGAGATTTTAAATATTAGCATTCACAAACTTCACGTAACCCATTTCTTTACAGTTTTACATCGGTGCACTTTCTGTAGTAAACTTCACTTAACTCATTTCTTTACAGTTTTACATCAGTATACTTTCTGTAGCAAACTTCATCATCATCATCAAGTACCGGGCCTAGTGGCGTAGGTGATCATGTTTCTCCACAACTTTCGATCTCGGCAGCTATTTATCATTTCTGTTGTTGACCTTCTGCCAAGCCATTCTCTTAAGCTGTCAGTTATTTTTTCTCTTTGCTTCCCTCTATCTCTTCGTCCCTCAATTTTTCCAGTTGTTACAATATATTCCAGTTGTTCTCTCCTCATTACATGGCCAAAAAATGATGATTGTCTCTTCCTAATATTGGAAATTAGCTCTCTTTTTGCTTTGACCTCTCTCAGAACCTCGTCATTACTCTTCTTAGCTGTCCATGGTACTCTCAACATTCTTCTGTAAAACCACATTTCTACAGACTCCAGTGATTTTCTTGTCTGTTGTCCTATTGTCCATGACTCGCATCCATATGTAATCAATTAGCAAACTTTACTTACCTTATTTCTTTACAGTTCTACATCCGTATACTTTCTGTAGCAAACTTCACTTGCCTTATTTCTTAACAGTTTTATGTCAGTGCACTTTCTGTAGCAAACTTTACTTAACTCATTTCTTTACAATTTTACATCAGTGCACTTTCTGTAGCAAACTTTACTTAACTCATTTCTTTACAGTTTTATGTCAGTGCACTTTCTGTAGCAAACTTTACTTAACTCATTTCTTTAAAGTTTTACATCAGTGCACTTTCTGTAGCAAACCATTTTTATTTTTTAACAACTGGGCTATCATCATCATGTGCCACTCCGGTTGGCATAGGCAATCATGTCCTTCCACAATTTTTTTGTTCTCAATGCATGACATCAATTTTGTTGTTGGTTAATTACCATGTCACGACACAAACCTTCCTAGTATCTTCACTCTTTGATGATATCTCTTTCCCTGTATTTTGTCATTACTGATCCATCACTTGCACCATAAATTTATCATTTGGACAAATTTATACATATTTCCCTGTTGACAGTACTGAACTTTCCATTTACATTTTCGATAACTTTGTTAATCACCATTTGTAATGTTATTGATATTATTTGAAAGTAGCAAATCATTTTTATTTTTCAGTAACAAATTTGTGTGTGTTATTAAAAAAAAGGGGGGGAGTTTATGGACTTATAATAGCAACTTTATTTAAATGATGAACCCATTCTTGTTGCACTTTTAACAATAGCTTTATTATTTCCATTTTTTTTTAAATTCCGAGCTATCATTTTACACTTTCAAACAAATCTTTTATTGAAAGTGCTGAATTATCATACAATTTGAACAGTATCTAAGTTTACTGTACTGAATTATCACACAATTGAACAATATCTAAGTTTACTGTACTGAATTATCATACAATTTGAACAATATCTAAGTTTACTGTACTGAATTATCATACAATTTGAACAATATCTAAGTTTACTGTACTGAATTATCATACAATTTGAACAATATCTAAGTTTACTGTACTGAATTATCATACAATTTGAACAATATCTAAGTTTACTGTACTGAATTATCATACAATTTGAACAATATCTAAGTTTACTGTACTGAATTATCATACAATTTGAACAATATCTAAGTTTACTGTACTGAATTATCATACAATTTGAACAATATCTAAGTTTACTGTACTGAATTATCATACAATTTGAACAATATCTAAGTTTACTGTACTGAATTATCATACAATTTGAACAATATCTAAGTTTACTGTACTGAATTATCATACAATTTTAACATCTTAATTTACAGTACTTAATCATCACACAATTTTAACAAAAATCACTGTCCTGAATTCCTACTCAGTTAACATTATCTTTATTGAAAATGTATTCTTAATTATACAACTTGAATTATATTTGTATTGAAAGTACTGAATTAACATACATTTTAACAACTTCTTTGAAAGTACTGAATTATCATATAATGACAACTTTATTGAAGTATGGAATTGTCACACAGTTTTAACAATAACTTTATTGAAGTATGGAATTGTCACACAGTTTTAACAATAACTTTATTGAAGTATGGAATTGTCACACAGTTTTAACAATAACTTTATTGAAGTATGGAATTGTCACACAGTTTTAACAATAACTTTATTGAAAGTACTGAATTGTCACACAGTTTTAACAATAACTTTATTGAAGTATGGAATTGTCACACAGTTTTAACAATAACTTTATTGAAAGTACTGAATTGTCACGCAGTTTTAACAATAACTATTGAATGTGATGAATTGTCTTTTGCATTCTCTGCATCATCAGTTCAAGGTTATCTAAGTGCTTATGTATTTGCCCAGAATATGGTCAAGCTGATTCTTTTAATCTGCATCAACACTGGTTTATTGTACAAATTCATCAATAATTTGACATGAAATAAGTCAACCCTCAATGACATCAACAGTGGCATAATGTCACTCTAGAATGAGGACTTCTGGCTTGATCATGGTGCATGGTAGTTCACTTGTTGTGTTTTGGATATTTTTGTCTTTAGATTGTGTCTTTCTAAAGGCTGAAACCACTGACTTACAGTGGTCAACTTAATCAGAATGCACAAATTAACTTAAACAAAAGTTTCACGGGTTGAATTTAACTGCCAGTTACCATTTTTGAATTTAAAAAAAATTAGGAACTTCTTCTTCTGCGATCATGGCTCATTCAGACTAGGATTCCGGACCCTCTTATGAAGGCAGCTGTTTGTTTAAGTGATTCAGTTGCCCCGTACAGTTTCTCTTCCAGGAAGATGGGTGTCTTCTTCTACCTTTTTAGCTCCCTGTGGAGCATAGGTCTTCAACAAACACTTTTAGCTCCCAGTGGAGCATAGGTCTTCAACAAACACTTTCCAAGTCGTTCTGTCTTTTGCCATTCTTTTAAGATCATTCCATGTCTTCCCTATCATCTTCATCTCTACTTCCATCTGTCTTCTCCAAGAATTCCTTGGTCTTCCTCTTTGTCTTTTCCCCTGGGGATTCCAAAAAAGGGCCTGTTGTGTAATACTCTCAGTTGGCTTCCGTAGTGTATGTCCTATCCAGCGCTATCATCTTCACTGTATCTCTTTATTCACTGGTGTTTGACTTGTACCTTTCCACAATTCTATGTTAGTGATTTTGTCCTGCCATATCCATCCTTTTTGAGCTGGGTGTGGACCACAAAAATTAGGAAGAATAAGTGTATGCACTTTGGGAGCTGCGATGGCTCAGTGGTTATTGAACTGGACTACAAATGACAAGAGGTCGTTAGGTCTAGAAGTATGACCCGGCCTCCAGACAGGAAGAACCTGGGTTCAAAGTCCACCACAAGTGGTAGTTTTTTTCAAAAATTGGAAAAAAAAATTAAAATTGTAATCCATGGTTTATTTGTGGCATTATACCACCCCCACTGAATCTCTGGGTAGTGAGATCCGATGTCTAGGTTGCTTAGTAAATGGCAACAAACAGGACCTTGTGCACTTGTACCACACAATAATGAACCATTGGTAGTTAAAATTGTACAGAGTAGACCATAAACCTCTGGCTCTTTGATCCCTGTCTCTTAGACCTCTATCTCTTTGACCCCTGTCTCTTAGACCTCTATCTCTTTGATCCCTTTCTCTTTGACCTCTATCTCTTTGACCCCTGTCTCTTTGACCTCTGTGTCTTTGATCTATATATCTTTGACCTCTATCTCTTTGACCTCTGTCTCTTTGACCTCTATTTCTTTGACCTCTGGCTGTTTGAACTCTATCTCTTTGACCCCTGTCTCTTTGACCTCTATATCTTTGACCTCTATCTCTTTGACCTCTATCTCTTAGACCTCTATCTCTTTGACCCTGTCTCTTAGACCCCTGTCTCTTAGACCTCTATCTCTTTGATCCCTGTCTCTTAGACCTCTATCTCTTTGACCCCTGTCTCTTTGACCTCTGTCTCTTTGACCTCTGTGTCTTTGATCTCTATTTCTTTGACCTCTGTTTCTTTGACCCCTGTTTCTTTGACCTCTATTTCTTTGACCTCTGTCTCTTTGACCTCTATTTCTTTTACCTCTATCTCTTTGACCTCTGACTGTTTGACCTCTATCTCTTTGACCTCTGGCTGTTTGACCTCCATCTCTTTGACCTCCGTCTCTTTGACCTCTGTCTCTTTGACCTCTATCTCTTTGACCTCCATCTCTTTGACCTCTGTCTCTTTGACCTCTCTCTCTCTTAGACCTCTATCTCTTTGATCCCTGTCTCTTTGACCTCTCTCTCTCTTTGACCTCTGTCTCTTTGACCTCCATCTCTTTGACCTCTGTCTCTTTGACCTCTATCACTTTGACCTCTATCTCTTTGATTTCTGTCTCTTTGACCTCTGTCTCTTTGACCTCTGAGTTAACCCGTTTTATTTTAAATTCGCTTTCATCCTAGCATTTATTACTTGTCTCCAGATTGGTGTCTTAACATTCTCTTCTCTGTTGCGCAGTTTTATCTGTTTAGGAAATTTGCACCGTGTTTTGTTTGTCGTAGGCTGCTTTCACTAGAGTAATCAGGAATCTAAAGGGAGCGAAATTTTGTGTACAACATTTTTGTGTGCTACGTCATCATAATGGCTCGTTGTACATCTCTAGACCGGCCGTACGATATCTTACGGTCCGTTGTTTGATGTGCGACGGGGATAATCTGACGGCTAACTGTGTGTCTATATGTTTGGAATTGGAGTCAACAACGAAAGCCTAACATCATCAAGCGCTATACTTTTTTTAAAAAATACGACGATCATCATTTTCAAGACGACGTGAACTTCCGGTATATTGTGGATAGGCGGCGGGAACAATTGAAGGCTATGCTTGAAAAGTGTTCCTTGTTGCAGTTTCCTCATATTCCAAGTCCGGCTTGCTGCAGGAGCTACTGAGTTAAGTTCTCTGTGCACACCATGAGCTGTGTGTCTCATCTGTTTTGATCATGTTTTGATATTTCAATTGTTTGCGATGAATGATGATATCGTATGACAGGGAACAGTTGGCTGTGTTCACTTTCTGCACGGTTTCGCCTTATGTCTTTTGGCGTGTGCTGAGACTGCTACGATGGGGACAACAGTTACCTTTCTTTGTTTGGGAGATGAGATATTAATTTGGATGATTACGCTGGCACGGGCAGTTGAGCAATTATGGATTTTAATTCGTTTGCAGTGATACTGGGGCCTTCCATAACCATATAACCAAATGTTTAAAGATGCGTTTGTAGCAAAGGTATGGTCTTAACACTCTCTTCTCTGTTGTGCCGTGTTTAACGATGTTTTTGTAGTAAATGTATGGTCTTAATACATTTTCTACTAAAGGATTAACACACTGCGTCTGCGGCATTTTTTTTTTTTCATAATTTTTTTCAAATTTGAAATGACAGCTAGAAAATAATGAAAATTGATCTAAAACACACATTTTGTCGGGACAATTTGTTCACAAAGTCAGAAAAGCAATTATTAAGAGAATTTACAGGGTTTTAGAGGAAATAATTGTGAAAACATTGATAAATTAAAAGCCACAATTTTCTGCTTTTTTGGGCTCAGCATCCTGGCTACTAGGGCCTCATGTTGCGGCTGATGGTACGAAATGTGTAAATATAATAATAATACAGTAACTGTGCTAAAGAATGAGCCACTGTAGCTCACATGTCTAGTCGACTGGGACTATTTAGACAAGAGGTGGAGTTTAGATCCAGTTGATTGGCTCCTAGGCTCACCCGGCATTCAAAGTTGCTGGATTTTTATGGGAAACAAGGCTTCTTGGCTTGATATCGACCACATCAACAATACAATGTGCCATTGGTCATTGAAATACTTGGACACAAACACCTAATCTCCCATATGTCTTCAGTTCTGGCAGGGAGACCTTTTATTTTGACTGTGATAAAAATAACAAAGAAATGTATGAGACTGACCTCTGGGCTTCCAAACCAGTTATTTCTTCAGTTATTATAAAACATATCAAAGTCAATGTTGCCTTCATATTGAAGGATTAACTGCTATCAGTTGTCAATATTTACTGTGGCTGGTAGTTGATTTGATGCATGTCTTTAGCCAAAATGCCATTGAGTGATATTTGCAACCGTTTGTGACTTGGTGCTTTGTTCAGTATAAAATGTTGAATGTTGTCTGACTTGATTTATTGATGATATGATGCTATTAAGTTGACACAAGCCATTAGCTCTTAGATTCTGTACAGCAGGGCCACTAAGACTTTCTTGATTTTATGGGTTCTGCTGGAGAATGTGAAGATTATCCAGTTTAGAGGTACTGGGAGATTGTCTGTTCTGGAGGTACTGGGAAATTGTCCATTCTAGAGGTACTTGACCAGATAATATAACTAAAGAAGAGATTGAAGCCATGGGTGATTTTGGAATAGAAATAATAACAAAAATATTGAATGATATCTACAACAGCGGATATATACCAGACGACATGCTCAAATCAATATTCATAGCCCTACCAAAGAAATCGGGTGCGATTGAATGCGATGATCATCGCACAATAAGCCTTATGAGTCATATGACTAAGATATTACTAAGAGTCATCATGCGAAGAGTGCGAAACAAAATAAGTCCAGAAATTAGCGATGAACAGTGTGGTTTTGTTAGAGATAAAGGAACAAGCAATGCCATTTATATCATAAGATCTTTAGTAGAAAGAGCCATAGAGGTGAAAACAGATCTATACCTATGTTTCATAGATTACACCAAGGCGTTTGACAAAGTAAAGCACCAAGAAATAATCAACATTTTAGAAAGCATAAACATAGACAGCAAAGATCTAAGAATAATAAAGAACATGTACTGGCAACAAACAACGGCCATAAGAACTGGAAACCAATTGGGAATGTTTCAACAAATAAAACAGTGTGTTAGACAAGGTTGTGTGCTGTCACCAGTTTTGTTTAATATTTATAGTGAGATTATTTTAAGATCCATAAGGGGCATGCCTGGAATAACAATTGGAGGTCATAATATAAATAATCTAAGGTATGCTGATGATACAGTATTAATCGCTAAGGCAAAAAGACAGAGGTAATAGTAACAACAAAGAAAAAGACATCACCTCAGTGCAAAATAAAGACAAGTGGAACAATATTAAAACAGGTAAATAAATTTAAATATTTGGGAACTTTGTTAATCTCAGACGGAAGATGTACAAAAGAGGTGAGATGTAGAATGGCTCAGGCAAAAGCAGCTTTCCAAAAAATGAGGAAAATACTATGCAATCCATTTTTGACAATAGAAACAAGAAAAAGAGTTCTTAAATGTTATGTAGAGCCAGTCTTAACATATGGATGCGAATCATGGACAATAGGACAACAGACAAGAAAATCACTGGAGTCTGTAGAAATGTGGTTTTACAGAAGAATGTTGAGAATACCATAGACAGCTAAGAAGAGTAATGAAGAGGTTCTGAGAAAGGTCAGAGCAAAAAGAGAGCTAATTTCCAATGTTAGGAAGAGACAATCATCATTTTTTGGCCATGTAATGAGAAGAGAACAACTGGAATATATTGTAACAACTGGAAAAATTGAGGGACGAAGAGATAGAGGGAAACAAAGAGAAAAAGATACCAGACAGCTTAAGAGAATGGCTTGGCAGAAGGTCAACAACAGAAATGATAAAAAGCTGCCGAGATCGAATGTTGTGGAGAGACATGATCACCTATGCCACTAGGCCCAGTACTTGATGATGATGAGAGGTACTGGTAGATTGTCCAATCTAGAGATAATAGTAGATTGTCCATTTTGAGATTGGCCAGTGGAAATTGTCCAGTCTATATTATCAATTTTGAGATTATCCAGTCTAGGTTTACTTAGATATTGTCTAGTCTAGATGTATTGGGAAGTTGTCCATTCTAAAGGTACAGGTAATCTAGTCATCTGTGTCAGTACACTCAACAAATGCTAGAACTTTGGCAATCTTCACATCATTTTGCGGTCTGTTGTTGTGCAAATTGTTTCTGTGAAACCCTTTCAAAGGTGAAGTGAGGTCTTGATCAGTTTTGGGCTGCAGACCCTGCCATCAGGACCAAACATTTGCCCAGCCCATTCTCCACTTCATCTGATTTTGATGATGCATTGTTTAAACTGATCAGATTTCACACCCTGAATTGTGTCAGAAATTATCATTTAATGAGAAGGATGATATCAAGATTTCACACTGAGCAAGTGATACAAGGCAATTACATTTCAGTAAACAGCCATACACAAATAATACAAAGAGGCAACAAGTATTTTAATAAGTACTTAGAATACATGTCACAGTTGTTTATTATTGGTACTTAGTTGATTTACTCATTTGTGTATTTTTGCCGGAAGATAAAATAAACATACTTCTTCTATTTTACATTCTCCTTCTTCAGCTTTCAAGTCTCGTGATCATGTGAACTTAATCCTTTGTTCTGTTTAATGATGGAGGGTAAGAACAACATCATGACACGCGATGAGCAGGTTGCATGGTCAGTACTTGGATATACATGTGTGCCCTGATTTTTGCCCTAAACTTAACTCAGTCTTTGCTATGCTGGATCTTGGTCTGACATAGGAGTTTTCCTTCTCGTAGGGTGGATGTCATCCAGGACTGTTGTGACCACCCTGCCTGTGGTATCTGGTAGGGTGGATGTCATCCAGGACTGTTGTGACCACCCTGCCTGTGGTATCTGGTAGGGTGGATGCCATCCAGGACTGTTGTGACCACCCTGCCTGTGGTATCTGGTAGGGTGGATGCCATCCAGGACTGTTGTGACCACCCTGCCTGTGGTATCTGGTAGGGTGGATGCCATCCAGGACTGTTGGGACCACCCTGCCTTGGTCTCTGAGTGTTCTCCTATAGCCTTTCCTTCTCATAAGGTGGATGTAATCTAGGACTGTTGGGACCACCCTACCTGTGGTCTCTGGGTGTTCTATAGCCTTTCCTTCTCATAAGGTGGATGTAATCTAGGACTGTTGGGACCACCCTACCTGTGGTCTCTGAGTGTTCTCCTATAGCCTTTCCTTCTCATAAGGTGGATGCCATCCAGGACTGTTGGGACCACCCTACCTGTGGTCTCTGAGTGTTCTCCTATAGCCTTTCCTTCTCATAAGGTGGATGTAATCTAGGACTGTTGGGACCATCCTGCCTGTGGTATCTGGTAGGGTGGATGTCATCCAGGACTGTTGGGACCACCCTACCTGTGGTCTCTGAGTGTTCTCCTATAGCCTTTCCTTCTCATAAGGTGGATGTAATCTAGGACTGTTGGGACCATCCTGCCTGTGGTATCTGGTAGGGTGGATGCCATCCAGGACTGTTGGGACCACCCTACCTGTGGTCTCTGAGTGTTCTCCTATAGCCTTTCCTTCTCATAAGGTGGATGCCATCCAGGACTGTTGGCACCACCCTGCCTGTGGTCTCTGAGTGTTCTCCTATAGCCTTTCCTTCTCATAAGGTGGATGCCATCCAGGACTGTTGGGACCACCCTACCTGTGGTCTCTGAGTGTTCTCCTATAGCCTTTCCTTCTCATAAGGTGGATGCCATCCAGGACTGTTGGGACCATCCTGCCTGTGGTCTCTGAGTGTTCTATAGCCTTTCCTTCACATAAGGTGGATGTCATCCAGGACTGTTGGGACCATCCTGCCTGTGGTCTCTGGTGTTCTATAGCCTTTCCTTCACATAAGGTGGATGTCATCCAGGACTGTTGGGACCATCCTGCCTGTGGTCTCTGGGTGTTCTATAGCCTTTCCTTCACATAAGGTGGATGTCATCCAGGACTGTTGGGACCATCCTGCCTGTGGTCTCTGGGTGTTCTCCTATAGCCTTTTCTTCTCCCAATCGTAACCGCTACACAGCAGTGGTCTGTTTTCTGTGGTATCTTTCCCCATAGATAGAGCTTTGAATGTGGCTCTTACTCACATGGCCCGCCTCGTCATCGAACATACGGGGAATTGTTTAATTAGTGCAACATTTCTGCCTTTCCTTGTAGGAGAGGCCATCTATAACACATTCAAAGTGATTAGATGAAGCTGTATCTTACAATTTCAAATCTTGTGTTGCTAAAAATTGAAGATTGCATCCCCAAAACTCTTGTTGTGAGCATTTATTGCTAAAATTTCATTTGTGCGTCAATATTTAATTCAACTAGAAATTGAACTTTTTATGTGTGATGTCTCAAATTGAAACCCTTCCATCAAACATCAGTTTTAGGAACGAGTGGAATGTCCTAGGCACAGGACTTCATTATCCATAAATACTGCACAATTTATTTCCAAGGTTAGAATTAAAATATCACTTTGAGATGAAAACAAACAGCTGTGAGATACACAAAACTGTGAGGCTAGTCATATATGAAAAGTAATTTAATAAAAGTATTATTGGAAGGAAAAATACAAGGTAAAAGAAGCAGAGGGAGGCTAAGATTAACATGGACGAGTAACATTAAGAGATGGATAAGTCAACATATGACAACCTGCACCATCAAAGCAACATCCTCCCACGGAGGAATGGCTTTTCATGGTAGCCAACCTTCGATGCGGAGACAGCACTCAATGATGATGATGATGAATTTAAAAGTGATTGCTGAGAGAGTTGTTCATCAAAGATTGATGAGAGAGTTGATCATCAAAGATTGATGAGAGAGTTGATCATCAAAGATTGATGAGAGAGTTGTTCATCAAAGATTGATGAGAGAGGTGTTCATCAAAGATTGATGAGAGAGTTGATCATCAAAGATTGATGAGAGAGTTGTTCATCAAAGATTGATGAGAGAGTTGATCATCAAAGATTGATGAGAGAGTTGTCCATCAAAGATTGATGAGAGAGTTGTCCATCAAAGATTGATGAGAGAGTTGTCCATCAAAGATTGATGAGAGAGTTGTCCATCAAAGATTGATGAGAGAGGTGTTCATCAAAGATTGATGAGAGAGTTGTCCATCAAAGATTGATGAGAGAGTTGTCCATCAAAGATTGATAAGAGAGTTGTCCATCAAAGATTGATAAGAGAGTTGTTCATCAAAGATTGATAAGAGAGTTGTCCATCAAAGATTGATGAGAGAGTTGTCCATCAAAGATTGATGAGAGAGTTGTCCATCAAAGATTGACGAGAGAGGTGTTCATCAAAGATTGATAAGAGAGTTGTTCATCAAAGATTGATGAGAGAGTTGTTCATCAAAGATTGATGAGAGAGTTGTTCATCAAAGATTGCTGATAGATTGTTAAGCAAATCAACCCTCCTGAAGATGTGTAGAGCTTAGAGGAGCAAATAAAGCAGCTTTGCCATCAACTATAAGGACACAAGAAACAAGAGGAACCTTTATTGCACTAGATAACATTTGGAAATCCAAAGAAATTAGATTAAATACAAAAGTACACATTTTTCAATTCCAATTTTAAATCAGTGCTATTGTATGGCTGTGAAACAGGGAGAACAACAAAAATGACAACCACATTGATAGAGATCTTTATTAATAGATGCTTGCACAGAATAAAAGGATGGAAATGGCAGGACAAAATCACTAATGTAGAATTATGGGAAAGTACCAGTGGACAAAGAGATACAACAAAATTGATGGAACACACACTGTGGAAGACAACTTAAGAGTAATACATGACAGGTAATTTTTTTTAAATACCCAGAGGAAGAGGTAAAGAGGATGACCAAAATATTCTTGGAGAAGACAGACGGAAGCAGAGATGAAGATGATGGGGAGACATGGAATGAATGATCTTAAAAGAATGGCAAAAAACAGAATGGCTTGGAAAGTGTTTGTTGAAGACCTATGCTCCACTGAGAGCTGAAAGTGTTTTTTGAAGACCTATGCTCCACAGAGAGCTGAAAGTGTTTGTTGAAGACCTATGCTCAACAGAGAGCTGAAAGTGTTTGTTGAAGACCTATGCTCCACAGAGAGCTGAAAGTGTTTGTTGAAGACCTATGCTCCACAGGGAGCTGAAAGTGTTTGTTGAAGACCTATGCTCCACAGGGAGCTGAAAGTGTTTGTTGAAGACCTATGCTCCACAGAGAGCTGAAAGTGTTTGTTGAAGACCTATGCTCCACAGAGAGCTGAAAGTGTTTGTTGAAGACCTATGCTCCACAGGGAGCTGAAAGTGATTGTTGAAGACCTATACTCCACAGGGAGCTGAAAGAAAAGAAGAAGCAGTAAACTAGTGACACAATACATCCACAGTCACTTAAAATGTGAATGCTAAGAAGATGATGATATTCCCTTTCCCACCTTCAGGTGTGGAGAGATCCCACCACCTTATATTTTGCTGTCATTAAACTTATCTTTATCATCAAGTACCAGGCCTGCTGGCATAGGTGATCATGTCTCTCCACAACTTTTCATCTCGACAGTTATTTATCAGTTCTGTTGTTGACCTTCTGCCAAGCCATTCTCTTAAGCTGTCTGGTATCTTTTTCTCTTTGCTTCCCTCTATCTCCTCGTCCCTCAATTTTTCCAGTTGCTACAATATATTCCAGTTGTTCTCTTCTCATTACATGACCAAAAAATGATGATTGTTTTTTTCCTAATATTGGAAATTAGCTCTCTTTTTGCTTTGGTCTCTTTCACAACATTTTCATTACTCTTCTTAGCTGTCCATGGTATTCTCAACATTCTTCTGTAAAACCACATTTCTACAGACTCCAGTGATTTTCTTGTCTTTTGTCCTATTGTCCATGATTCACACCCATATGTTAAGACTGGCTCTACATATCATTTAAGAACTCTTTTTTCTTGTTTCTATTGTCAAAAATGGATTGCATAGTATCTTCCCCATTTTTATAAAGCTGCTTTTGCCTGAGCCATTCTGTATCTCACCTCTTTTGTACATCTTCCGTCTGAGGTTAACAAAATTCCCAAATATTTAATTTCATTTACCTGTAATCTTAATCTTATCTTAATCCAACATAATGAAAAAACAACAGTTTATATAATGCTGATTCACAATGTGCTGTAATTTTCTTGGTACTGTGAAATAGTTATTTTGTCTGTAAATAATTTATTTGTAAATATTTTGTAAACGTGTTAATTTTGTTAGTGTACATATTTGAAAATACTGTTTACTTTTACTTTTCACTGTAAATAATTTATTTTTTAATTCTATGTAAAAGTGGTTTTCAGTGTAAATATACATTTCAAAATACTGTTTAGTAATGTTTTTCAGTGTAAATATTGATTTTTTTTTAAATGTGTAATGTAAATATTTTTTTATGCTTTATAATAATGGATTTCCATGTAAATAGTTTATTTTTAATTTTCTGTAAAAGTTAATTTTCAATGTAAATATTTTAATTATTTGTTCAACAATAGTTTTTCAATGTAAATATTTTAATTATTTGTTCAACAATAGTTTTTCAATGTAAATATTTTAATTATTTGTTCAACAATAGTTTTTCAATGTAAATATTTTAATTATTTGTTCAACAATAGTTTTCAGTGTAAATATTTTAATTATTTGTTCAACAATGGTTTTTCAGTGTAAATATTTTAATTATTGGTTCAACAATGGTTTTTCAGTGTAAATATTTTAATTATTGGTTCAACAATGGTTTTTCAGTGTAAATATTTTAATTATTTGTTCAACAATGGTTTTTCAGTGTAAATATTTTAATTATTGGTTCAACAACGGTTTTTCAGTGTAAATATTTTAATTATTGGTTCAACAATGGTTTTTCAGTGTAAATAATCTTTTAAAAGTTTTGTGCAAGTGATGTTTTCAGTGTAAATAATGTTTCCAAAGTTGTGAAAATATTTTCAATTTACACACACATAAAAATAAAAATAAAAATCTCCGTGAAAGTGGTTTTCACAGTAAACTGTTGTAATGTAATGTAGTTACATTGCAAGTACATCTTTCTATTTTAGTTTGTGTAAAAGTGATCTTTCATTTTTCATATTTATTTTAATTGGATATTAGAGCAGGTTAGTGGATTGATATACCTGGGGATGATGTTGATATCAGATTGTAGATGTGCAACAGGGGGACAGGTCCTATTCATTTTGTTATCGTAAATGAAAAAGGTAAAGACAATCTTAAAACAAAATAGGAAAACAGAATGGAGAGAGTTATATGGAAAATATGAGCCAGAACAGGGCAGCTTAAACAAGCTAGGAAAACAGAGTGAAGAAAGTTATGTGGAAAATATGAGCCAGAACAGGACAGCTTAAATAGGCTAGGAAAACAGAGTGAAGAAAGTTATGTGGAAAATATGAGCCAGAACAGGACAGCTTAAACAAGCTAGGAAAACAGAGTGAAGAAAGTTATGTGGAAAATATGAGCCAGAACAGGACAGCTTAAACAAGCTAGGAAAACAGAGTGAAGAAAGTTATGTGGAAAATATGAGCCAGAACAGGACAGCTTAAACAAACTCAGCAGACATGAGCAGACCAAGATACTTAGAACAGGCTACTGTGACCTCAGATCCCACTTAAACAAGATAGGACTCAGTGACAACATATGATTGTGAAGCATCCCATCAGACTCCACAGCATATCCTGCTGCACTTTCAACACTCTAAGAATACAAAAATGAGCCACAGAAACACAATGCATGACAATTTATGGAGGAAACTGGTGAATACCTCAAGCTCACAATCTTGCTCATGTAAACATCTAAATGTTTCAGAAAAAAATACGAAGGGGGCCTCGGTAGTCTAGTTAGGAAAACCACTCAACTGGACTATGATGTTCGGACAACCCGTGTTCAATTCCCGCTGGGAGCAGTGTGAATTGTACTCATGGTTAGAAAAAAAAAAATACCCCTACGGTCGACCCAGCCGTTGGCAGAAATGGGTACCAGGGTATTACCCTGGGAAGGTGAGGAATGTCTTCTTGCATCATGAGTTTCGATGCTTGAAGCGACACTATCCAGAAATCTCTGAGCATTTCTGGATAGGCAGCCAAGCACATATGGGTGGAAACTCATGTGCTAAGACGCTGATTCAAGTCCCGTACTTGACCTTGACCTCTAAATGCAGTGCCTAATTGCTGGAGAAGAAGAACTATATCATTGACAACTATATCATGGAGAACTGTAGCATGGGGAACTATATCATGGAGAACTATAGCATGGGGAACTATACCATGGACAACTATATCATGGAGAATTGTAGCATGGGGAACTATATCATGGAGAACTATATCATGGCGAACTGTAGCATGGGGAACTATATCATGGAGAACTGTAGCATGGGGAACTATATCATGGGGAACTATACCATGGACAACTATATCATGGAGAATTGTAGCATGGGGAACTATATCATGGAGAACTATATCATGGACAACTATATCATGGAGAACTGTAGCATGGGGAACTATACCATGGACAACTATATCATGGAGAACTGTAGCATGGACAACTATACCATGAGCAACTATATCATGGAGAACTATACCATGAGCAACTATATCATGGAGAACTATACCATGGACAACTATACCATGAGCAGCTATGCCATGGACAACTATATCATGGAGAACTGTAGCATGGGGAACTATATCATGGACAACTATATCATGGAGAACTGTAGCATGGGGAACTATATCATGGACATCTATATCATGGAGAACTGTAGCATGGACAACTATACCATGAGCAACTATATCATGGAGAACTATACCATGGACAACTATACCATGAGCATCTATGCCATGGACAAATATGCTGTGAGTAACTAAAAGTAATAAAATTATGTTCTGAAAATGGCCAAAGCAAAAAATAAAGCTGATTTCTAATAAAGGAGCACCCATGTTTGGTGCCTTGTCATGAGGTAGGAACAGCTAAAATATATTGCAACAACTGAAAAATGGAGAGAAGATAGATAGGGGAAAAGGCTTAAAATATTGTATATAGATACATAAAAAAAAAAGACAATAATATTAAAATGAGTGAAAAGGAAGCTTCTCTGCAATGCTTGCTTGTGGCTGGGTCATGAAGGAAAACTTACAAGAAGAAAAGTTAGAGAGATAGAGAGTTTGTAAAAAGAGATATAAGACAGCTGGGGGGACTAGTCAGTCTCAAGGCAAGATGCCTGTCTCGAGACAGAGAGGTTGTGAGTTCAAATCTCGGCCGTACCAGTTGATATTTTTATCTGTGATTTCTCTCTGCCGCAACCACCCTTGGTCTCATAAGTGAGGACTGACTTGAAACGTCAGGTACTCATCTATGGAAAAAATATGAGTACCTCTGAAGACGGAGTTATCTGCCTGTGTGGCGAGGGACCCTTGTGCACGTGGCTACTAGGGAAAAATGGATTAACATGCAAAATTCAGTTCCTAGGCCTCTAGGGAATTCACCAGAGGTGACAGCTGGTGGACACACACACAAGATGTAAAAAAGAAGAAAGAAAAAATACAAGACAGTTGACAAGAATGGTTTATAGAAAGTCAACTTAAACAGCTGTACATGATACATAGTTATACATGATAAAGAGCTGTACATGATAAATAGCTGTACATGATAAACTTCTGTACATGATACATAGCTATATGATAAACTGCTGTACATGATAAATAGCTGTATGATAAACAGCTGTACATGATAAATAGCTGTACATTATAAACTTCTGTACGTGATAAATAACTGTATGATAAACAGCTGTACATGATAAATAGCTGTACATGATAAATTGCTGTACATGATAAATAGCTGTATGATAAACTGCTGTACATGATAAATAGCTGTATGATAAACAGCTGTACATGATAAATAGCTGTACATGATAAAATGCTGCACATGGTAAATAGCTGTAAATGATAAGCAACTGTGCATGATAAACTGCTGTACATGATAAACAGCTGTATGTGATAAATAACTGTACAGATAGAAATTTTTTTTTTCAAAAATAGGAAAAATATTAATCCGTGGTTTCTTCATGGTCTTGTCACAAACCCTACCCCTGATCTCTGGGGTAGTGAAATCTGTTGTCTAGTCCTCTCATATAACAGCAATAAGCATAAGCACCACACATGATGCTGCTTCCTGGTTCACCCAGCCTTTAATGGGTACCGGATTTTTACTGGGAAAGTAAAGCGGCACAAGCATAATACCGACCTATCTATCCATCTATCTATTGTCCTTTCGAGCTGAAGACGGCACATAGGGCAGAACCACAATTTCAAAAACAGAAACCTTGCGTGCCAAAATGGCACATATTGCAGAGATCACTGCTTCTAAAATCTATGGCTCTGTTTCCATAACAATACTTTTTACAATGACAGCTGATACCGACCACATTACCCCAAAAATCATGTGCCGAAGGTCTGTAAAATTTATGGTCACTAACACCATATTCCCTATATGCCACTTGGCATGACGGTGGTATTTTACTTTTTTTTAACCACACATGATGATGATGATGTGTTTATCACTGTGTAGTAATGGTATTTACCGTGAGACAGTTTTTTTTTCCTAGATGAATATTTGTTGTTATTTTAGTGTAGTTCTGTTGAATTTTACATAATGGTATTCAGTACATGAGCTGATACGTTTATTATGGTATTCAGTACATGAGTTAATATGTCTATTGTGGTATTCAGTACATGAGTTTATATATTTATTATGGTATTCAGTACATAAAGTTGTTTTGTTGAATTCACTGAATCTGCAGCTACGTACAGTTTTTCTTGTTGAACATGCCTGAGATTGGTCTTTTTATTCTTAATATATTTATGAGTGCCGCACTATGTTTCTCACGTTGTGATCCAAAAAGTGCTTGTTTAAAATGAAGCTTTAATACAGTAGTTGTCCTGCCAGTGCTTGTATATTTTTCTTCTTCTGCGTTCTAGCCTTTTGATCGTGTGAGATTGCAGTGCTGTTTGTTGTTATAGTGATAGGAACAGCACCAGAATGTATGATGAACAGTCAATACTCATGTTTATAGTGTCCTGATTTTTCCCAGATGCCTGTGCTGCTGCTGACATGCTCTGTCTTCAGCAGGCTGGATCTCAATTTGACTCATATCATCATCATGTGCCATACCGGTTGGCGTAGGCGATCATGTCCTTCCACAATCTTCTATCCACAGTGCATCGCATCGTATCAGTTCTGTTGTTGACTGTTTTCCATGCCATGACACCAAGCTATCCAGTATTTTCTCTCTTTGTTGTCCACGATCTCTCTTTCCTTTTATTTTTCCAGTTGTAACCAAGTATTCCAACTTTCCTTTTCTCATGATGTGCCCGAAAAATGTTGATTGCTTCTTTCTGATGTTTTTTAGGAGTTCCCTATTTGTGTTGGCCTCTTTGAGAACTTCCTCATTGGTCTTTTTAGCTGTCCAGGGAACTTTCAGCATTCTTCTGAGAAATCCCATCTCTGTGACCTCTAATTGTCTTTTAATTTGTTTTTTACTGTCCATGATTCACTTCCATAGGTCAGAATTGGTTCTATATAGCACCAATGAACTCTCTTTCTCACTTCTATTGACATAGATTTGTTGCATAAGATATTTTTCATTTTCTGAAATGCTATTTTGGCCTGGGCTATTATGCTTTTTATTTCTGTGGTGCATCTTCCATCTGATGTTATTATTGTGCTCAAGTTTGACTCTTATACAAAGTTTTAAAAAATATACTCCATAGCATGTAATATGGTAGGTGAGAGCAGCATTACATATAACCCCACTAATCAACACCCAACAGACAAGAAAATTATTGGAGGCTGTAGAAATGTGGTTTTACAGAAGAATGTTGAGAATACCATGGACGGCTATGAAGAGTAATGAAAACATTCTGAAAGAGGTCAAAGCAAAGGGAGAGCTGATGTACTATATTAGGAGGAAACAATCATCATTTTTTGGCCATGTAATCAGAAGCGAACAGCTAGAATATATAGCAACAACTGGGAAAATTGAGGGACGAAGAGATAGAGGGAAGCAAAGAGAAAAGATACCAGACAGCTTAAGAGAATGGCTTTGCAGAAGGTCAAACAACAGAAATGCTAAATAACTGTTGGGTTCGAAAGTTGTGGAGAAATATGATCAACTACTCCAGTAGGCAGGTGTCCGGTTAGCGCAATCGATAGGCGGTTGGCTTACCACGGCAACAGCCGGGGTTCGTACCCTGGCGAGGACACCTGGGTTTTACTAATTCCCTAAAAATTAGTAGGAGCCGCGATAGCTCAGTGGTTAGTGAACTGGACTACTACGGACAAGGGGTAGGGTTCGATCCCAACCGACGGCTCCGGGTTCACCCAGCCTTAAATGGGTACCGGATTTTTTCTGGGAAAGTAAAACAGCACGGGCGTAATACCGACCACATTACCCCAAAAATCAAGTGCTGAAGGTCTGTAAAAATATAGGGTCACTAACACCATATTTCCCTATACGCCACTTGGCGTGACGGGGGGTACTTTACTTTACTTTTTTTACTCCAGTAGGCCCGGTACATGATGATGATGAATCAGCACCATTTGGGCAAGTAGCCTTCCTTGCTGTTATTTTCTTCTCAACTCACAGAGTCAGGTATCACAACTCACAGAGTCAGGTATCTCAACTCACAGAGTCAGGTATCTCAACTCACAGAGTCAGGTATCTCAACTCACAGAGTCAGGTATCTCAACTCACAGAGTCAGGTATCTCAACTCACAGAGTCAGGTATCTCAACTCACAGAGTCAGGTATCTCAACTCACAGAGTCAGGTATCTCAACTCACAGAGTCAGGTATCTCAACTCACAGAGTCAGGTATCTCAACTCACAGAGTCAGGTATCTCAACTCACAGAGTCAGGTATCTCAACTCACAGAGTCAGGTATCTCAACTCACAGAGTCAGGTATCTCAACTCACAGAGTCAGGTATCTCAACTCACAGAGTCAGGTATCTCAACTCACAGAGTCAGGTATCTCAACTCACAGAGTCAGGTATCTCAACTCACAGAGTCAGGTATCTCAACTCACAGAGTCTGGTATCTCAACTCACTGAATCAGGTATCTCAACTCACAGAGTCAGGTATCACAACTCACAGAGTCAGGTATCACAACTCACAGAGTCAGGTATCTCAACTCACAGAGTCAGGTATCTCAACTCACAGAGTCAGGTATCTCAACTCACAGAGTCAGGTATCTCAACTCACAGAGTCAGGTATCTCAACTCACAGAGTCAGGTATCTCAACTCACTGAATCAGGTATCTCAACTCACAGAGTCAGGTATCTCAACTCACTGAGTCAGGTATCTCAACTCACAGAGTCAGGTATCACAACTCACAGAGTCAGGTATCTCAACTCACAGAGTCAGGTATCTCAACTCACTGAGTCAGGTATCTCAACTCACTGAGTCAGGTATCTCAACTCACAGAGTCAGGTATCACAACTCACAGAGTCAGGTATCTCAACTCACAGAGTCAGGTATCTCAACTCACTGAATCAGGTATCTCAACTCACAGAGTCAGGTATCTCAACTCACAGAGTCAGGTATCTCAACTCACAGAGTCAGGTATCTCAACTCACAGAGTCAGGTATCTCAACTCACAGAGTCAGGTATCTCAACTCACAGAGTCAGGTATCACAACTCACAGAGTCAGGTATCTCAACTCACAGAGTCAGGTATCTCAACTCACAGAGTCAGGTATCTCAACTCACAGAGTCAGGTATCTCAACTCACAGAGTCAGGTATCTCAACTCACAGAGTCAGGTATCACAACTCACAGAGTCAGGTATCTCAACTCACAGAGTCAGGTATCTCAACTCACAGAGTCAGGTATCTCAACTCACTGAATCAGGTATCTCAACTCACAGAGTCAGGTATCTCAACTCACTGAATCAGGTATCTCAACTCACAGAGTCAGGTATCTCAACTCACTGAATCAGGTATCTCAACTCACAGAGTCAGGTATCTCAACTCACAGAGTCAGGTATCTCAACTCACAGAGTCAGGTATCACAACTCACAGAGTCAGGTATCTCAACTCACAGAGTCAGGTATCTCAACTCACTGAATCAGGTATCTCAACTCACAGAGTCAGGTATCACAACTCACAGAGTCAGGTATCTCAACTCACAGAGTCAGGTATCTCAACTCACAGAGTCAGGTATCTCAACTCACTGAGTCAGGTATCACAACTCACTGAGTCAGGTATCACAACTCACTGAGTCAGGTATCTCAACTCACAGAGTCAGGTATCTCAACTCACAGAGTCAGGTATCTCAACTCACAGAGTCAGGTATCACAACTCACAGAGTCAGGTATCTCAACTCACAGAGTCAGGTATCTCAACTCACAGAGTCAGGTATCTCAACTCACAGAGTCAGGTATCACAACTCACAGAGTCAAGTATCTCAACTCACAGAGTCAGGTATCTCAACTCACAGAGTCAGGTATCTCAACTCACAGAGTCTGGTATCTCAACTCACAGAGTCAGGTATCTCAACTCACTGAGTCAGGTATCTCAACTCACTGAGTCAGGTATCTCAACTCACAGAAAAAAATGCATTTTGTCCAGCTTATGTTTGAAGTCCAACGAAGACATTTATTTTACTCCAGTGCAACATCATATTCTTTGACTGGCCAACCATCTCTACATCCATGTCTTATTGTTATTGACCCAGCAGCCAGTGAGTTGATGCCCTTTGATCCAGTGCCCTTCAATCCAATGCCCTTCAATCCAATGCCATGTAATGACACCTGCAGGTATTTCTGAGTCCTCAAGAAAATAAAAAGAGTTCAAAGAAATTCAAGTACGAAAACCAAACACTCATATTAAACACTATGTGGGGCTGTGTATAGAGAAGCGGAGAATGTGTAAAATTAACATAAAGCTTCATACTTTTTTGTGTTTACATGCTCTCTGCAGCCTTACTCGCTGCCCTGCATTGTATTTCATATTACTGGAAAAAAATTCTCAAACAACTTTAAAGCGGAAACTGAGGCCACCAGAGATGCTGCAACACTGGCTACTCAACACAAAAATAACATGCACAATAAATTGGTGACTCTGACTGATGCACTGTTAGTATTATCAGCTCTAAAAAGCCCCAAGAACAATGAACTAGATGACTTGAGAACAACCCTGGACCAAGTATGCAATAACTTCCAGAGAGTAGTTATTCAGTGGATACCATCACACTGTAATGTACACGGGAACGAACGCGCAGACAAATTAGCTAAAGAGGGAGGGAGATTACCACAAGAGAACCATCCGCTCGGTTATGATGAAGCCAAATCCATCCTCAAGGGTCAATTCCATGAAAAATGGAAACAAGAACACCCAAAGCATAACGAGAGTGACGTATACCACCAACTATCAAGGAGGGATCAAGTCATCATACTTTGCCTACGCACTGGCCACAATAGAATGAGAAATCACATGTTCACCAAATTCAAAATAGGTACAACCAGCCTATGCCACTGTACACTGGACAATATGACTACAAAACATGTTCTACAGGATTGCCCCAAGTACACAGACCTGAGAAGAGCAATGTGGTCCACGCCCACCTCCCTGGAAGAGAAACTATATGGGGCAATCGATTCGCTTAAACAGACAGCTGACTTAATGAGAGAGTCTGGAATCCTACTCTGATTGAGTGTTGATTGCAGAGAGAGAAATATTTCATATTCGATGTATTTAATATTTGTGCTTACCCTCATGGCAGCAGGCACTTGTGGGCTCACATTGGTCTTATCAGTGCCTCCAAACCCCACTCTAGAGTGGTAATTAGGTGATCTTTATCAACAATGATGCAACAACCGATGATCTGAAGGTACATGACTGTCAGTTTGTGTGCAGTTCTGGTGTTTAGTTTTTGTTTTGTTAATTATTTGTAGTAGTTCATGTCAAGTTGATATGTTGATTAGTACTGGTGTTTATTGTAAAGTTGTTAATTTGTTTATTACTGGTGTTTAACTTAAAGTTGTTAATTTGTTTATTACTGGTGTTTAACATAAAGTTGTTAATTTGTTTATTACTGGTGTTTAATGTAAAGTTGTTAACTTGTTTATTACTAGTGTTTAACGTAAATTTGTTAATTTGTTGATTACTGGTGTTTAACATAAATTTGTTAATTTGTTGATTACTGGTGTTTAATGTAAAGTTGCTAATTTGTTTATTACTGGTGTTTAATGTAAATTTGTTAATTTGTTTATTACTGGTGTTTAATGTAAAGTTGTTAATTTGTTTATTACTGGTGTTTAACGTAAAGTTGTTAATTTGTTTATTGCTGGTGCTTAATGTAAAGTTGTTAATTTGTTTATTACTGGTGTTTAATGTAAAGTTGTTAATTTGTTTATTACTGGTGTTTAATGTAAAGTTGCTAATTTGTTTATTACTGGTGTTTAATGTAAATTTGTTAATTTGTTTATTACTGGTGTTTAATGTAAAGTTGTTAATTTGTTTATTACTGGTGTTTAACGTAAAGTTGTTAATTTGTTTATTGCTGGTGCTTAATGTAAAGTTGTTAATTTGTTTATTACTGGTGTTTAATGTAAAGTTGTTAATTTGTTTATTACTGGTGTTTAATGTAAAGTTGTTAGTTTGTTTATTACTGGTGTTTAATGTAAAGTTGTTAACTTGTTTATTACTGGTGTTAAACGTAAAGTTGTTAATTTGTTTATTACTGGTGTTTAACGTAAAGTTGTTAATTTGTTTATTACTGGTGTTTAATGTAAAGTTGTTACCTTGTTTATTACTGGTGTTTAACGTTAATTTGTTGATTACTGGTGTTTAATATAAAGTTGTTAATTTGTTTATTACTGGTGTTTAATGTAAAGTTGTTAATTTGTTTATTACTGGTGTTTAATGTAAAGTTGTTAATTTGTTTGTTCTATCTATCTATTGACCTTTCAAGCCGTAGCCGGCCCATAGGGCGTAGACCAAGATACTCCTTCTCTTATCAAAATTTTTATTCTAGCAGTTTTCAATTCTTTTAAAGATATTTTATCAAATCTCGCCATTTGTCTCTGTTCTGTGCAAGCAGCTCTATCTCATTGAGGAGCCGATTCCTGCTGCTCTTGCCTCTCTCATCAATGTATCTACTGCTAATTTACACATTCTGTATCAGGTTTATGTTTCATTAACAAAATCGTTTTTACGATAGCAGCTTGTTAAATTTGTTGGCAACTGGTGTTTAATGTAAAGTTGTTAATTTGTTTAGTGCTGGTGTTTAACGTAAAGTTGTTAATTTGTTTATTACTGGTGTTTAATGTAAAGTTGTTAACTTGTTTATTACTGGTGTTTAATGTAAAGTTGTTAACTTGTTTATTACTGGTGTCTAATGTAAAGTTGTTAACTTGTTTATTACTGGTGTTTAATGTAAAGTTGTTAACTTGTTTATTACTGGTGTCTAATGTAAAGTTGTTAACTTGTTTATTAGCGCTAGTTCTTCTCCAGCGTCAAGGGGAGATATAATTTGCGGTCTTTTGCTCTTCTGTTCGCCTCTGCTGCTGTTATGTTTCCTAGTGCTTCTAATATTCTGTCAATCCATCTTTTTCGTTGCCGTACCTAAGGTCTGGTATTCTTGCAACGTTTAATGAGGGCTCATTGTGTTGTGTTTTGATCTTTCTGCTGTGTCATATGGCCAAATAATTTTATCTGTTGTTTCTTTATATATTCTATAGCAGGAGCTATTCTTAGCTTTTTTTTCAGTTCTTCATTTCTGATCTTATCTCTCAGACTGTTTCCTGTCATTCGTCTAACACATTTCATCTCTGTAGAGGTTATTTTTCTTATTGTTCTTGTATCTAGGGTCCAGGTCTGGCATTGGTAGCACAACGTTGGGATGAAGATTGTATTGTATAGTGCTCGTTTTGCCTCCAGAGTTATTTTCTTGTTGGACAATAATGGTGATAGCTGTCTGATGATTTGACAAGCTTTGTTGCATCTTGATTCTATCTCTGCTGTTTGTGAATTATCGTTTGTCATTAGACTTCCTAGGTATTTGAATTCCTCTACTTGTTGCTTGCCTTTGCCTTCTATTAGTTATATTGATGTTCTATTTATTTTTGGTGACATTCATGACTTCTGTTTTGTTGATGTTGATTTTCATGTTGTATTTTGTGCCTGAGATGTTGAGTCTATTTAAGTGTTCTTGTTGGTCTTCCATCTTTTCATGTATTAGTGCCTGTTCATCTGCAAATAAAAGCTTGTTGATCTCCTCTGTCTCTGATGTGTTTAGCGTTAGTGTTTAATGGAAAGTTGTGCTGTTTATTACTGTGTGGTAGATATTGTAAAGTTGTTGTGTTGATTAGTATTAATATTTAGAATTATTTAGAAAATAAATAATTTGAATATTATGGTATTCATTGTAAAGTTGCGCTGAAAAATACTGGTATTTTAGTGTGTGTGTGTTTTTACAACTGGTATTCAGCCTGAAGTTCAACAACTGACAGTATTATGTAATACGGTATTCAGTATGTTCCATTGATTTAGTCCTGGTACTCATTGGTAAATTGTGGTACAATAATCTGTGAAATTTTAAATTATAAAATAACACTAGTATTCAGTGTAGTTGTTATGTTGATAAATACTGGCGTGCACTGTTAATCTCAGCTGTTGATTCTGTAATATTGGTATAAATAGTTGAATTGAGTTGTTGGTACTGTAATACTGTTACACATATTTCTGAGTTGATTCTGTAATATTAGTATAAATAGTTGAATTGAGTTGTTGGTACTGTAATACTGTTACACATATTTCTGAGTTGATTCTGTAATATTAGTATAAATAGTTGAATTGAGTTGTTGGTACTGTAATACTGTTACACATATTTCTGAGTTGATTCTGTAATATTAGTATAAATAGTTGAATTGAGTTGTTGGTACTGTAATACTGTTACACATATTTCTGGGTTGATTCTGTAATATTAGTATAAATAGTTGAATTGAGTTGTTGGTACTGTAATACTGTTACACATATTTCTGAGTTGATTCTGTAATATTAGTATAAATAGTTGAATTGAGTTGTTGGTACTGTAATACTGTTACACATATTTGTGAATTGATTCTGTAATATTGGTACAAATAGTTGAATTGAGTTGTTGGTACTGTAATACTGTTACACATATTTCTGAGTTCAGCTGGTAAAGCTGTAATTTGTTGTTGAAAATTAAAATGTTGATACTTCATAACTGGTATACAGTTTGAAGTTGTTTTGTTTATTAGTGCTGATATACAGTGCAAAGTTCAACCGTTGATTATGAATTTTACTGGTATGATGTTGAATTTCTGACTGTTTCTAATAGTGTTTTTTTTTTTTCCATTTTGTTTTGCCTGTTGCTCAGCAGGATGCCAGTATTTGAAATAATTTGTCAAACAGATTTCATTTTTGTCTCAGTAATTGAGGTAATTTATCAAACAGATTTCATTTTTGTCTCAGTAATTGAAGTAATTTGTCAAACAGATTTTTTTTTTTGCCTCAATAATTGAAGTAATTTGTGAAACATAAAATGTATTTTTGCCTCAGTAATTGAAGTAATTTGTGAAACGGTAATTTCATTTTGTCTCAGTAATTAATTGAGGTTATTTGTGTAACAGAGATTTTATTTTTGCCTCAGTCATTGATGTCATTTGTGAAACAGAGATTTCATACTTTGCTTCAGTAATTGAGACAATTCATGAAACAGGTATAAATTTTACCTCGGTATGAAATAATTTGTGAATTGGATATTTTATATTACCTCAGTGAGGTAATTTATGAAATCAATATTGAATCTTTGCCACAGTAATGGGTGTGATTTATGAAATCAATATTGAATCTTTGCCACAGTAATGGGTGTAATTTATGAAATCAATATTGAATCTTTTGCGACAGTAATGGGTGTAATTTATGAAAATATTTTTTTTACCTCAGTAATTTAAGTAATTTGTAAAACTTAGATGTTCTATCTTAGTAATGGAGCACATTTGTGAAAGTAAGATGTTTTATCTTAGTAATGGAACACATTTGTGAAAGTAAGATGTTCTATCTTAGTAATGGAACACATTTGTGAAAGTAAGATGTTCTATCTTAGTAATGGAGCACATTTGTGAAAGTAAGATGTTTTAGCACAGCAAGTGAAGTAATTTGTGAAACTCTAATTTACTCTTACCTCACTGGATAAATTAATTTGTGAAGCTGATATTTTTCGATACCTCAGTATTTAAAGTAATTTATTAACCTGGACTTTCTTCTTACTCCCGTGACTGAATTAATTTGTGAAATGGAGATTTATTTTCTCCTCAGTAATTGAATTAATTCATGAAAGAGAGATTTATATTCTCAATAATTGAATTAATTGATGGAACTGAGATTCATTCTTAACTTATATGTCAAAGTAATTTGTGAAATAGATTTTCTATTTCAGTAATTAAATTAATTAGTCAGATGAAGGTTTCTTCTTACCCCAGTAATTGAAGTAATTTGTAACACTTTGATTCTTATCCCAGTAATTGAAGTAATTTGTAACACTTTGATTCTTATCCCAGTAATTGAAGTAATTTGTAACACTTTGATTCTTATCCCAGTAATTGAAGTAATTTGTAACACTTTGATTCTATCCCAGTAATTGAAGTAATTTGTAACACTTTGATTCTTACCCCAGTAATTGAAGTCATTTGTAACATTTTGATTCTTATCCCAGTAATTGAAGTAATTTGTAACACTTTGATTCTTATCCCAGTAATTGAAGTAATTTGTAACACTTTGATTCTTATCCCAGTAATTGAAGTAATTTGTAAAACTTTGATTCTTATCCCAGTAATTGAAGTAATTTGTAACACTTTGATTCTTATCCCAGTAATTGAAGTAATTTGTAACACTTTGATTCTTATCCCAGTAATTGAAGTAATTTGTAACACTTTGATTCTTATCCCAGTAATTGAAGTAATTTGTAACACTTTGATTCTTATCCCAGTAATTGAAGTAATTTGTAAAACTGATTGCTTCTTATCCCAGTAATTGAAGTCATTTGTAAAAGTGATTGCTTCTTATCCCAGTAATTGAAGTCATTTGTAAAACTGATTGCTTCCTATCCCAGTAATTGAAGTCATTTGTAAAACTGATTGCTTCCTATCCCAGTAATTGAAGTCATTTGTAAAACTGATTGCTTCCTATCCCAGTAATTGAAGTCATTTGTAAAACTGATTGCTTCCTATCCCAGTAAATTAAGTCATTTGTAAAACTGATTGCTTCCTATTCCAGTAATTGAAGTCATTTGTAAAACTGATTGCTTCCTATTCCAGTAATTGAAGTCATTTGTAAAACTGATTGCTTCCTGTCCCAGTAATTGAAGTCATTTGTAAAAGTGATTGCTTCCTATCCCAGTAATTGAAGTCATTTGTAAAAGTGATTGCTTCCTATCCCAGTAATTGAAGTCATTTGTAAAAGTGATTGCTTCCTATCCCAGTAATTGAAGTCATTTGTAAAACTTTGAACGTTTCTTACCTCAGTAATTCAGATAATTTGTAAAACTGAACGCTTCTTACCTCAGTAATTCAGATAATTTGTAAAACTGAACGCTTCTTACCTCAGTAATTCAGATAATTTGTAAAACTGAACGTTTCTTACCTCAGTAATTCAGATAATTTGTAAAACTGAATGCTTCTTACCTCAGTAATTAAATTACTTATTCAAACAGATTTCTCCACACATCACTAATAACTAGTGAGGCTGATATTTCCTGGTACCTCAATAATTCAAATAATTTCTCAAATGAAGGTTAATCATACCTTCCACCATAAAAGGGTTGCCCCTGGCATTCACTATCAAGGGGTTCTGCTCACTATAGCACAAAGGCATTTTGCACATGTTTTTTTGTTTAAAATAACCATGAGAAAATAAATGAGAATTGATCTAGTTTTTTTCTGAGAATTTGCTCAGTTTTTTTCTGAGAATTTGCTCAGGAGTCAGAAAAGAGGTTAAATGATAGAATTAGAAGGTTTTAGTGGAAATAATTGCATTCATGTCAAAAAATTACATCATCATCATGTGCCATACCAGTTGGCGTAGGCGATCATGTCCTTCTACAATCTTCTATCCACAATGCATCATATCAGTTCTGTTGTTGACTGTTTTCCATGCCATGACACTAAGCTATTCAGTATTTTCTCTCTTTGTCATCCGCAATCACTCTTTCCCTTTATTTTGCCAGTTGTATCTAAGTATTCTAACTTTCATTTTCTCATGATGTGCCCAAAATATGTTGATTGTTTCTTTCTGATGTTTTTTAGGAGTTCCCTTGTTGTGTTGACCTCTTTGAGAATTTCCTCATTGGTCTTTTTAGCTGTCCAGGGAACTTATAACATTCTTCTGAGAAATCCCATCTCTGTGGCCTCTAACCATCTTTTCATTTGTTTGTCTACTGTCCGTGATTCACTTTCATAGGTCAGAATTGGTTCTATATAGCACCGATGAACTCTCTTTCTCACTTCTATTGACATAGATTTATTGCATAAGATATTTTTCATTTTCTGAAATGCTATTTTGGCCTGAGCTATTCTGCTTTTTATTTCTGTGGTGCATCTTCCATCTGATGTTATTATTGTGCCCAAGTATTTTATTTCTGTGGTGCATCTTCCATCTGATGTTATTATTGTGCCCAATTATTTTATTTCTGTGGTGCATCTTCCATCTGATGTTATTATTGTGCCCAAGTATTTTATTTCTGTGGTACATCTTCCATCTGATGTTATTATTGTACCCAAGTATTTTATTTCTGTGGTGCATCTTCCATCTGATGTTATTATTGTACCCAAGTATTTTATTTCTGTGGTACATCTTCCATCTGATGTTATTATTGTACCCAAGTATTTTATTTCTGTGGTACATCTTCCATCTGATGTTATTATTGTGCCCAAGTATTAAAAAATTACAAGCTGCAGAAATTTATTCCTTGCTTCAACGCTTCAGTAACTGAGGCCAGTTTTTGCAGTATCTATCTATCTATTGTCCTGTTGAGCCGAAGGCGGCACATAGGGTAGAAATGCTAGACTCTTGCTTCAACGCTTCAGTAACTGAGGCCAGTTTTTGCAGTATCTATCTATCTATTGTCCTGTTGAGCCGAAGGCGGCACATAGGGTAGAAATGCTAGACTCTTGCTTCCGATGATCTTTTGTTATCAAGTGTCAGACCTTGCACAGAACCCGCATTGCATCTCGCAATCAAAAAGGACTCTGTTCGGGGTGAGTCGCTCAATCCCGGCAAGGGAGCTGATGTCTGCTATTGTTGTCTCTCATCTCAGTGCTCTTTTTAATGTTTCTTTACATCAGCCTATTTTTCTTTTACCCTCTGGTTCCCATTTGAGGGCTTACTTTAAGTATTTCCTGTTGCCTTTTTCATCACATGGCCAACATATGACCACCTTCTTTTATTGATTATAGATGATGTTATTGGATACTTTCTCATTTCTCTTATGTCTACACTAGTTTTAAATTCATTCCATGTTATACAAAGTATTTTTCCTGGGGCACTTGTTTTCAAATTTCTGTTTCTTTAGTTATATTCCAATTATTCATACATAAGGTTGATAGTACATTTGATTTGAATAGTCTAAGTTTTGTGTTTTGTTTGTTGTAGCTGATGAGTTTTGATTTTCACAACTTTTCAAAGTTTCTGAAAGACATTGCTACTTTAGCTATTCTGACTCTAATTTCTTTACTTGTATCCCCTTCCCGATCAATGTGACTCCCAGAATAGATAAAGTGATTGATCTCTTCCATTGGTTTGTTTTCTATGTATATTCTGTCATCTGTTGGAATTAAGCTTTTCATGACTTTAGTCTTTTCATGATTGATCTCAAGCCCAATTTTGCTGGCTATTGATGATAGATCAAGAAAGATCTATATACGTGCGTTATAGACTACACGAAAGCATTTGACAAAGTAAAGCATGTGGAAATAATCAATATGCTGGAGAAATTAAACATTGATGGCAAGGATCTGCGAATCATAAAAAACATGTACTGGCAACAAACAGCAGCTATATGAATTAACAACCAAACAGGACAATTCCAATTTATAAAACAAGGAGTCAGACAAGGCTGTGTTCTGTCACCGGATTTGTTTTCACTTTACAGCAAACATATTATGAGATCAATAGTAGACAAAAAAGGAATTGAAGTCAACGGTCACAACATAAATAATTTGCGATATACGGATGACACAGTCTTAATAGCAGAGACAGAGAACGAACTACAAGAAATGATAGACATAATAGTAAAAGAAAGCAACAAGAAAGGTCTCAGTCTGAATAGTAAGAAAACAAAAGTACTGGTTATATCAAAGAAACAATCATCACCATCATACAGCATAAAAATAAATGAGACAAATCTGAAACAAGTGCAACATTTCAAATACTTGGGCACAATAATAACATCAGATGGAAGATGCACCACAGAAATAAAAAGCAGAATAGCTCAGGCCAAAATAGCATTTAAGAAAATGAAAAATATGTTATGCAACAAATCTATGTCAATAAAAAAAAGAAAAAGAGTTCATCTGTGCTATATAGAACGAATTCTGACCTATGGAAGCGAATCATGGACAGTAGACAAACAAATGAAAAGACGATTAGAGGCCACAGAGATGGGATTTCTCAGAAGAATGTTGAAAGTTCCCTGGACAGATAAAAAGACCAATGAGGAAGTTCTCAAAGAGGCCAACACAAAAAGGCAGCTCTTAAAAAAACGTCAGAAAGAAACAATCAACATTTTTCGGGCACATCATGAGAAGAGGAGAGTTGGAATACTTGGTTACAACTGGCAAAGTAAAAGGAACGAGAGATCGCGGACGACAAAGAGAGAAAATACTGGATAGCTTGGTGTCATGGCATGGAAAACAGTCAACAACAGAACTGATACTATGCACTGTGGACAGAAGATTGTGGAGGGACATGATCGCCTACGCCAACCGGTTTTGTACATGATGATGATGATTGATGATAGTTGATTTATGTTTTCCTGCATTGTTTTGCTGATGAAGACTATGTCATCAGCAAAGTCGAGGTCCTCCGAATGTTCTCCTTGTACCCATTCGATGCCTTTATTACCAGTGCAGCATTTCTTCATTATGAAGTCCAAAACAATTCCAAACAACAAGGGCGATAAAATACATTCTTGTCTAACCCCAGTTTCTATTGGGAAACATTCGCTCCGTCCTTCCTCTGTTCGAACTGCACATGTGTAGCCATCATACATGTCTTTGATAATATTTATTATTTTTGATGATAAGTCGTATTGCTTCAGAATTCTCCACAAAGAATCTTGATGAATACTGTCAAATGTTTTTATGAAGTCAATGAAGTTAAGTACAAAAGGTTTTTGCCTTCCAATGTGTTCCTCCAATATAAGG
The DNA here is from genome assembly GCA_032433765.1 of Megaustenia siamemsis. NCBI lineage: Eukaryota > Metazoa > Mollusca > Gastropoda > Stylommatophora > Ariophantidae > Megaustenia > Megaustenia siamemsis. Next base: position 24,167,774 of record JAVIAB010000159.1, read on the forward strand.
CATAGAGTAATCCTTGAATCCTTTATTCTATTTAGGATGATTTTGCAGAATAACTTTGAGGCAACTGACAAAAGGTGCCATGCCTCTCCAGTTGTTACAATCTCTGAGATTGCCCTTTTTTAAAATCTTAACGATTCCTTTTTTTCCACTTATGAGGCACTTTCTCTGTTTTCCAAATGATGTTGAACATTTTCTGGAGATATAATAAATTATGGCTATCAATTGCCTTGAGGATCTCAGCTGTTAACTCATCCTCGCCAGCGTCCTTGTTGTTGTCCATAAGCTTTAAGGTGGTCTCTATTTCGCTCAAGGTGAAGTCAGTTAAATTTATATCTAATTCTGCTGCTGGTGTTTCAGCTTCAAAATCTATTAAATTGTGGGGTAGTGGATGGTTAAATATTAGAATTATGAAACTCTTAGATTGGCTATTTATTTGATCTGTTTGTTTATCATAATCATTGAGTGCCATCTACGCATCAAAGGTTGGCTACCATGGAGCACCATTCCACTGTCTCTTGCTTTGATGGTGCAGGTTGTCACAGCTGACTTGTCCATCTTTTGATGTTACTTGTCCATGATAGTCTTAGTCTGCTTCTTTTACCTTGTGTTTTCCCTTCCAAGATTTTTAGTAGGCTGTTGTGTATTTTAACATGTCCCAACAATCTCATATGTCTTGTTTGAACAGTATTTAGTAGTTTTCTTTTCGTTTTTAGTTGTTTTAAGACTATCTTTTTGTATGTTTTCATTCTTCTTCTATTCCCTTTTCACTGATACCGAAAGGTGTCGTGGTTTATATCATTTGTCGTTCTTGAGCTGCTCGAACTGTCTGAATTAGTGATTTTCCTTTGTTGTTACATGTCTCTGTCACTGCATCTATCCATCTTCTTCTTTTCTCTTGTCACTGATACCTAAAAGGTGTCGTGGTTTATATCATTTGTCGTTCTTGAGCTGCTCGAACTGTCTGAATTAGTGATGTTCCTTTGTTGTTACATGTCTCTGTCACTGCATCTATCCATCTTCTTCTTTTCTCTTGTCACTGATACCTAAAAGGTGTCGTGGTTTATATCATTTGTCATTCTTGAGCTGCTTGAACTGTCTGAATTAGTGATGTTCCTTTGTTGTTACATGTCTCTATCACTGCATCTATCCATCTTCTTCTGGGTCTTCCTCTTGGTCTTTATCCATGCATTCTCAAGAAGAACGCCCTTGATGGTGATTGGTGAGGATTCATTCTGACCAGGTGGCCCAACCATTTAAGTTGTTTTTGCTATATATATTCTTGGCAGGGTTTTATTCCTACCATTTTTCTTATGGGTTTATTTGGTATTCTATCTCTTCTTGTGTTGTTTGTTACTTTTCTCAAGCATCGCATATCTTTTTGTTATAAGCATTAAATTGTCAAATCTTGTTCATACGTGAACATTGACTTTGGCTAAACATTTTACATTTTGTTTGTGGTGTCACAAATTGAAACCCCTTTAATAAAATACTTATCTTAAAAATGAGTAGATTGTACTACCCTCAGGATATGCTTGCTTGCTTGCATTCGCCCAATGACTAAAGGAGTGTACCTTTTCATCATCCACCCTTAAAAGGACATTAAGTGGGCGTATCTGTGTTGTGTTGTAATTTGAAGTAAAACTGTGATATTTGCACCTTTCGGCCCAACACATCCGACTTCTGCATGTTATTTTTTGGTACCTGGTTGTCTTCCCCCTTCGATCCCTACTCACTTGGCCAGACTAGACAGATTAGTCTGTTACTAGAGGAACCACGGAGAGGTGGAGCAGGATCTGGATGGTTCTGGTTCACCGATCCTGGTGCAAGCCATCAGCTGTGGTCGCTGACAACTTCCAGCTCTGGTGCTGTGAGGCGCGCCTTTGCCTCCGACAGGATATGATCGACTTTATTGTTACATGTATACACAATTCAAGATCCCAGACTGTTCAGCACATACTTCAAGACTATTTAATATGACACACTGAGGAAAGCGCAGCTTCCAGGTTCACCCAGCCTTAAATGGATACCAGATTTTTTCTGGGAAAGTAAAGCGATATCGGCGAAATACCGACCACATTACCCCAAAAATCATGTGCTGAAGGTCTGTAAAATTTATGGTCACTAACACCATATTCCCTATACGCCACTTGGCATGATGGGGGCTCGTTACTTTTACTTACTGAGGAAAGCATATTGGCCCATAGACACAACACTGCAGGAAAAACTATATGGGCCTCTGCAAGAACTAGCACACAAAAAAACAGTAAAATGTATACAAGAAATGACATTGTATATATAGTCAAAATACTTGAGGTGAGTGGAAGAAGAGGAAGAATAAGACTAATATTAACTGGATTTTGCCGAGCCCTGAAGAGGGCAAAAAGCATATAACTAACTAGCACTTTCATGAATTGGTAGGAAATTAACCAATAGGTTTGTTGTTTTCCCTCAAATTTGTAAATTGTGTTTTTTTGTTTTGGTGTACGGGTTTGCCTTTCAGAAATGTTGATGCATTTTTGTGTGTTTCAACTATCAGTAGTTGAAACATTTTATGAATTGATAATTACTTCCCCGTTGGTGATGCTAGGCAAATGAGGAAGGAAAGAAGAAGATAATTGCTTCAGTAATGGCTGTATTATGCTTCGGTCACATAACAAGACAAAATGAACTAACAATGACTCAAAGAGCCATAAACAAATGCTATGAAAATGCCAGATTAAGAGACCGAGAAAGAGATGGATTAAGGGAATACTAGAGTCACTAGGAGGGATAACATCAGAAGAGGCCAACAGAAGAGCAAAGAATTGCAGATTGTTTCTCCCCTCGACGCCATCTGCAATGGAGGAAAGATAAAAGAAAAAGAAGAATGGCAGTATTTGATTTCATCATTATTTTGAAATTATTTGTTCAAAATGGAGATGCCTGTCTCAGTAATATTTTCATTTTAAATTGAGGATATATTAGGTATAAGTAATGTCATCTTTAGGTTTGGCAGTAAATCTGATTTAATCTGTGATTTTTTTTAAAATTTGATTTAGGTCTACTTTGAATAATGAAATTTTTAAAATGGAAATAAATTTGACAATTATAACAGTTTTTTTTAATTTTTTTTTTTGTTTTATTAAAATAGAACTTGTTATAAATACATGAAATAGATCTGATCTGAATAATGTAATTTTTAGAATAGATCTGATCTGAGTAATTCAATTTTTAGAATGAAAATAGATCTATTCTAAGTAATGTAATTTTTAGAATGGAAATAGATCTGTTTGAAATCATGTGATTTTTAGAATGGAAATAGATCTGTTCGAAATCATGTGATTTTTAGAATGGAAATAGATCTGTTTGAAATCATGTAATTTTTAGAATGAAAAATAGATCTGTTATGAAAAATGCAATTTAGAATGAAAATAGATTTGTTGTGAGCAACACAATTCTATACTGGAAAATAGATGTGATCTGAGTAATGTGATTTATATGATTCTTTTATTGTACATCCAAGATTTGTAGAAGTTTGTGTTTTATTCTGCTGATATTTTAGTTATATTATTCTTTTACTAATAAAAATAATATATCTGTTTATGCTTGTTTATTGTGCATTAAGACAATTCTCAAGACCTACAAATATCACAGTTGAGGGAATACATCTGGAGACAGACCAGAGTTACAACTACCTGGGACATACTATAGCCAGTGATGGAAAATGTAAAATTGAAATAAACAAAGAAAATTCTCAAGACCTACAATTAAATATCACAGTTGAGGGAATACATCTGGAGACAGTCCAGAGTTACAACTACCTGGGACATACTATAACCAATGATGGAAAATGTAAAATTGAAATAAACAAAGAAAATTCTCAAGACCTACAATTAAATATCACAGTTGAGGGAATACATCTGGAGACAGTCCAGAGTTACAACTACCTGGGACATACTATAACCAATGATGGAAAATGTAAAATTGAAATAAACAAAGAAAATTCTCAAGACCTACAATTAAATATCACAGTTGAGGGAATACATCTGGAGACAGTCCAGAGTTACAACTACCTGGGACATACTATAACCAATGATGGAAAATGTAAAATTGAAATAAACAAAAGAATAGGTATGGCAAAAAGTAATTTTAATGTCATGAAAAATATACTAACAACAAAACAAATATCAGCAGGGCTGAAACTAAGAATGGCAGAATGTTACATCTTCTCAATATTCCTGTATGGTGCAGTAACATGGACATTAGACAAGAAAACAGAACAGAAAATTGAAGCCTTTGAAATGTGGATTTATAGAAGAATATGTAGAATTGGATGAAAACAAAAGAAAACAAACGATGAAGTTTTAAAACAACTGAAAATAAAAAGAGAACAATTAAATACAATCAAGACAAGACAAATGAAATTTTTGGGGCATGTTAAAAGACACAACAGCCTACTAAAAGTAATATTGGAAGGAAAAAATACAAGGTAAAAGAGGCAGAGGCAGACCAAGACTAACATGGACGAGTAACATCAAAAGATGGACAAGTCAATCTATGTCAGCCTGCACCATCAAAGTAAGAAACAGAGTAGAATGGCGATCCATGGTAGCCAACATTCGTTGCGGAGAAGGCACACGATGATGATGATTGTGCATTATAGCATTAACTGATTTCCAATTTTTAAAAATGAAAATAGAACTACTAAACACAATTAGAACAAGACAAGTGAAATTTTTTAGGCATGTTAAAAGACACAACAGCCTAAGAAACATAATATTGGAGGGGAAAATACAAGGTAGAAGAGGCAGAGGCAGACCAAGACTAACATGCACGAGTAACATCAAAAGATGGACAAATCAACCTATGACAATCTGCACCATCAAAGCAAGAGACATAGTGGAATGGCACTCCATGGTCGCCAACCTTTTTTGCCGAGACGGCACTCGATGGTGATGATAATTTCCAATATTAGGAAGAAACAATCATCATTTTGTGGCCATGTAATGAGAAGGTGTGACATCCCAGGCATGTCGTAAGAGGCGACTAAGGAGGTTGATCGATGGCTTGACAAGCTGTCATTGTAAAAAAGTATTGTTATGGAAACAGACCATATATTTTAGAAGCAGCGATCTCTGCAATTTGTGCCATTTTGGCACGCAAGGTTTCTGTTTTTGAGATTGTGGTTCTGCCCTATGTGCCGTCTTCGGCTCGAAGGGACAATAGATAGATATAATGAGAAGGGGACATATGGGATATATTGTGACGGCTGGGAAAGTAGAGGGAAGCAAAGAGAAAAGATACCAGACAGCTGAAGAGAATGGCTTGGCAGAACAACAGAAATGATAAATAACTGTTGAGATCGAAAGTTGTGGAGAGACATGATCACCTTCGCAGGCAGGCCCAGCACTTGATGATGATTATTCATTAGAGTTCCGTATACGCGCTGCTTTCTCCTGCTACTTTGGTAGACTGAGGAGCTGGAATTGTGGGAAGGGATATGTGTGTGGAATTGTGGGAAGGGATATGTGTAAAGATGTGAATATGTCCTACTTGCTCGGTTAGTAAAAGGTAAAGAGCCCCCGTCACGCCAAGTGGCGTATAGGGAATATGGTGTTCTTCTTCTTCTTCTTCTATCCTTCCTCTGTTGCCGTTGGCGTCGAGGGGAGATACAATCTGCGATTCTTTGCTCTTCTGTTGGCCACTTCTAGTGTTATCCCTCCTAGTGACTCTAGTACTCCCTTTATCCATCTCTTTCTTGGTCTTCCTCTTAATCTGGCGTTTTCGTAGCGTTTGTTTATGGCTCTTTGATTCATTGTTAGTTCTTTTTTTGTCTTGTTATGTGGCCGAACCAATTTATCTGTTGTTTCTTTATGTATTCGATGACTGGTTCAATTTCGAGTTTCTTCCTCAGGTCAGTGTTTCTTACTCTGTCCCTTAAGCTGTTTCCTGTCATTCTTCTGACACATTTCATTTCGGTGGTCGTTATCTTTCTTATTGTTCTAGAGTCCAGCGTCCAATTCTGGCACTGATAGCACAGAGTTGGTAGAAAAATTGATTTGTATATTGCCCTTTTTGCTTCCGTAGTTATTGCTTTGAACGCTAAGAAGCGTTCGTACGGAAAGATTGAAGTCATGTCAGCTAAAAGCGCTAGCTGGCACATTCATTGTGGGTCCGGTAATTCTTTTCCCGAACTACCCTACGTGTCCATGAAAAGTTCGACTTCAGCAGGTAAGTCATAAAATCAAATCTGTTCTTGCAGGAAGATTGGGGACAATCAAAGGCTAAGGAATGCAAACCTGAATAATATGCTGGCTGAAATCGGATGCACTGGGCCAATGGCGCAGAACACAGTGCAACATTTTAACGGGTGTTCAATCAGAGTGGATCTGGCGGACTCTTATTGTGATGTTCTGCTAGTGGGGGCGATCAACGCACTTAACCTGACAGCTGACTTCATGTGAGAGTCTGGAATCCTACTGTGATTGAGTCCTGATCGCAGAGAGAGAGAGAGAGAGAGAGAGAGAGAGAGAGATCTGTTCAGCATGTACCCTCGACTTAACCAACGCACTTCACAATAGTAAAGCCAGAATGTCATACTCTGAAATGACGTCATAACGGAATTCTTGGAATTGACGATGATTGAAACCAATTCTTACTTTTCTGCAATTACTACACGATACCAGCACTGGCATGACGTCAGCATTTTAAACACTTTGGTGCACATATTTTCTTGGTGAATAATACAATGTAAGAATGAACCATCTTCTTCTTCTTCTTCTTTTCTCTTGTCACTGATACCTAAAAGGTGTCGTGGTTATATCATTTCTCGTTCTTGAGCTGCTCGAACTGTCTGAATTAGTGATTTTCCTTTGTGGTTACATGTCTCTGTCACTGCATCTATCCATCTTCTTCTTCTTCTTCTTTTCTCTTTCTCACTGATACCTAAAAGGTGTCGTGGTTTATCTCATTTGTCGTTCTTGAGCTGCTCGAACTGTCTGAATTAGTGATTTTCCTTTGTGGTTACATGTCTCTGTCACTGCATCTATCCATCTTCTTCTTTTCTCTTTTCACTGATACCTAAAAGGTGTCGTGGTTATATCATTTCTCGTTCTTGAGCTGCTCGAACTGTCTGAATTAGTGATTTTCCTTTGTGGTTACATGTCTCTGTCACTGCATCTATCCATCTTCTTCTTTTCTCTTTTCACTGATACCTAAAAGGTGTGGTTTATATCATTTGTCGTTCTTGAGCTGCTCGAACTGTCTGAATTAGTGATTTTCCTTTGTTGTTACATGTCTCTGTCACTGCATCTATCCATCTTCCTCTTTTCTCTTTCTCACTGATACCTAAAAGGTGTCGTGGTTTATATCATTTATTGTTCTTGAGCTGCTCGAACTGTCTGAATTAGTGATTTTCCTTTGTTGTTACATGTCTCTGTCACTGCATCTATCCATCTTCCTCTTTTCTCTTTCTCACTGATACCTAAAAGGTGTCGTGGTTTATATCATTTATTGTTCTTGAGCTGCTCAAACTGTCTGAATTAGTGATTTTCCTTTGTTGTTACATGTCTCTGTCACTGCATCTATACATCTTCTTTTCTCTTTTCACTGATACCTAAAAGGTGTCGTGGTTATATCATTTGTCGTTCTTGAGCTGCTCGAATTGTCTGAATTAGTGATTTTCCTTTGTTGTTACATGTTTCTGTCACTGCATCTATCCATCTTCTTTTGGGTCTTCCTCTTGGTCTTTTTCCATGCATTCTCGAGAAGAACGTCCTTGATGGTAATTGGTGAGGATTCATTCTGACCAGGTGGCCAAACCATTTAAGTTGTTGTTGTTCTATATATTCTTGGCAGGGTTTTGTTCCTACCATTTTTCTTATGGTTTCATTTGGTATTCTATCTATTCTTGTGTTGTTTGTTACTTTTCTCAAGCATCGCATCTCACATGTATTGATCTTTCTTAAATGTGATTTAGAAAGGGTTCATGTTTGACTTTCATAGCACAAAGTTAGTATGAAAATGCTATTTATCATGTGTTGTTTAGCTGGCATAGAAATGTTTGGATGTCTTAGCAATGGTGAAAGCTGGTATATGACAACATTTGCTTTTTGTATTCTCATGTCAATTTCTCTGTCTAGTTTTCCATCTTCTGTGAACATTGTGCCCAAATACTTGAATTTCTCTACTTGTTTTATTTCTTTATCTTTGATCTTAATGTTTAATTGGTGTCTTAATTTACCTATTCTTATAGCCTCTGTTTTTGCACAAACTGTTAGAATAAATCACAAATATTTCCGTTCGAAATAGCACAAGAACGCCTGAATATCTTTTACTACGGGCATTGAAATTCACTTATAACTGAAATTTGACTCCCATCGTAAATTGCATCGTGTTGCCAGCACAGTCACACACCGGAAGTCCCTTTATTACATACATGGACTATATATGCAAGTTAGCCAACCCATCAGAGACAGTGGAGATCAACGAGCTTTTATTTGCAGACGATCAGGCACTAATACATGAAACAATAGAAGACCTACAAGAACACTTAAATAAACTCAACAGCACAAGAGCAAAATACAACATGAAAATCAACATGAACCAAATAGAAGTCATGTCATCGAAAAAGAAACAGAACATCAGCATAACTATAGACGGCAGACAAATAAAACAAGTAGAGGAATTTATATACCTAGGAAGTCTAGTGAGAAACGATAATTCTCAAACAGCAGAGATAGACTCAAGATGCAACAAAGCTTGTCAAATCATTGGATAGTTATCACCACTATTGTCCAACAAGGAAATAAGAGCAATAGAAGCAAAACGGGCACTCTACAATACAATCTTCATCCCAACGTTGTGCTACCAATGCCAGACCTGGACCCTAATGCAAGAAAAATAAGAAAAGTAACCTCTACAGAGATGAAATGTGTTAGACGAATGACAGGAAACAGTCTGAGAGACAAGATCAGAAATGAAGAACTGAAAAAAAAAGCTAGGAGTAATCCCGGCCATGTAATATATAAGGAAGCAACTGATAAAATAGTTAGGCCACGTGACAAGGCAGAAAAATCAAAACACAACACAACGAGCCTTCAACAAACGTTGTGAGAACACTAGACCCAAGGGTCGACCACGAACAAGATGGATGGATGGAATTTTAGAAGCACTAGGAAACATAACAGCAACAGAGGCGAACAGAAGAGCGAAAGACCGCAAATTATGTATCGCCTCGACGTTGAAAGGCAAATACGGAAGAAGAAGCAGAAGAAGAAGCGAGATGCAACAACAGCAGGAATCAGTACACCAGCCACTTTGGACGATTCGGCCAAAACTAGGACTCGTGCGGAGGTGGGTCATGTGCTAGGTGGGTCCTGTGCTAGGTGGGTCCTGTACAAGGTTTCACACTTGAAAGATCGTCGGACACTATCTACTATTCTTCGTTTTCTATTTATTCCCGATGTGTCGTCTTCGGCTCGAGAGACCGGCGGACGAACAGATGGACAGACAGACAAACAAAATAACACCTTGTGTTAATTTTCTCTCTCTCTCTCTCTCTCTCTCTCTCTCTCTCTCTCTCTCTCTCTTTGCGATCAGGACTCAATCAGAGTAGGATTCCAGACTCCCACATGAATTCAGCTGTCAGGTTAAGTGTGTTGATCGCCCCCACAGTCAGAACATCACATTTAGAGTCTGCCAGATCCACTCTGATTGAACACCCGTTAAAACGTTGCACTGTGTTCTGCGCCAGTGGCCCAGTGCATCCGATTTCAGCCAGCATTTTATTCAGGTTTGCTTTCCTTAGCCTTTGATTGTCTCCAATCTTCCTGCAAGGCAGCAGATTGTCTTTTCTGTAGGGGGATTCTGCCCTTAGATGGTCGGTCCTCCCAGGTTTACGAGCACCATCTGCCCGAGTCACTAGAGGTGACTAACACAGACATGCACGCACAAAGATATGAGATGTGACTAACACAGACATGCACATACAAAGATATGAGATGTGAATAACACAGACATGCACATACAAAGATATGAGATGTTAATAACACAGACATGCACACAGCGATACGAGACATGACTAACACCGACACACATCAAGATATATGATACATGACTAACATAGACATGCACACAAAGATATGAGATGTGACTAACACAGACATGCACATACAAAGATATGAGATGTGACTAACACAGACATGCACATACAAAGATATGAGATGTGAATAACACAGACATGCACACAGCGATACGAGACATGACTAACACCGACACACATCAAGATATATGATACATGACTAACATAGACATGCACACTAAGATATGAGATATGACTAACATAGACATGCACATACAAAGATATGACACATACCTAACATAGACATACACACAAAGATATAAGATATGACTAACATAGCCAGGCACACACAAGGATATGAGAAGTGACAAACACAGACATGCACACACAAAGATATGAGATGTGACTAACATAGCCAGGCACACACAAGGTTATGAGAAGTAACTAACATAGCCAGGCACTCACAAGGATATGAGAAGTAACTAACATAGCCAGGCACTCACAAGGATATGAGAAGTAACTAACATAGCCAGGCACTCACAAGGATATGAGAAGTAACTAACATAGCCAGGCACTCACAAGGATATGAGAAGTAACTAACATAGACAGGCACTCACAAGGATATGAGAAGTAACTAACATAGCCAGGCACTCACAAGGATATGAGAAGTGACAAACACAGACATGCACACACAAAGATATGAGATATGACTAACATAAACATGCACACAACGATATGAGATATCCCTAACCCAGACATGTACACACAAAGATATGACACCTGACTATCACAGAAACACATTAAGGTGTGAAATATTACTAAACTCAGACGCACATAACGATTTGAGACATGATTAACACGGACACACCAAGATATGAGATATGACTAACATGACACACGCCTAGATATGAGCCATGGCTAGCACACACACACACACACACACACACACACACACACACACACACACACACACACACACACACACACACACACACACACACACACACACACACACACACACACACACACACACACACACACACACACACACACACACACACACACACACACACACACACACACACACACACACACACACACACACACACACACACACACACACACACACACACACACACACACACACACACACACACACACACACACACACACACACACACACACACACACACACACACACACACACACACACACACACACACACACACACACACACACACACACACACACACACACACACACACACACACACACACACACACACACACACACACACACACACACACACACACACACACTAAGATATGAGCCATGACTAGCACAGAAACACATTAAGATATTAGCCATGGCTTCACGGAAAAACACCAAGAAATGGACCAAGTCTAGCACATAAACACATTGAGGTATCCAAATGCTTGGGTTTGTTGTAGTCTGCAGACTCTTCTTAACGTGGGAATCATCGACATACGAGACGCAGGCTTCGATTAACTGTTCACAGGTTTCGTTCAAACAGTTGTCCGGAGATTTGAGAGCCGTCTGAGCCGTAGAACGTTCCCTTGCATGCACAGTTCCCGGTTGACTGTTCACAGGTGTCGCTGAAACAGTTGTCCGGACATTTGAGAGTGCAGTCTGACCCGTAGTACGTTTCCTTGCACGTACAGTCTGCACTTTCCCGGTCACATATGATGTCACAGCCATCAGAACACGTCTGTTCGCACTGTAGCCCAAAATTACCATCGGGACAAGTGTCATCACAGGTATAGCCAGGATGTTTACATTGTAGGCATTTTCCGGATTTTTTCTCACATAAAGGACAGACACTGAGACAAGACCTGGAGCAGTCATGACCATAGATCCCATGTGAACATTTGCCGTGACACGTACCGATGATGTCGCAGCTTTTGCTACACCCACTACAAACTGCACAAAACGACCAAGAATACCCGTCCAGACAATAGGTGTCTGTAAATGTTTGCACCTCACATATCGTCAGTGCACTGTCGGCCTGCGAAATGGTCGGTGAGAACTTAAACTTAATGTGTGCCATTGGCGTTTGTGTGGTGACTACAATAGTGTTCATAGAAACATTAGGGTATGATATATCATTATACTGGAACACTACGCCGCCACCGTCAGAGAAAGCCTTTAGAGTGGCATTCTTTACCCGAATCGTAGTGCTAGCTCGATGATAGATTCGAATGGTGTGAATCTTCTGGGGCGTGGCAAAGTTCAGATACCAGTAAACAGGACTGGTTCCACTTCTCAGTTTTGTGTGTGTACAGTCATTGTCAAAGAGATTGGTCTTTGTTTTGCCATTAACTGCGGCCTCTGGTCCACATCTGTCTCCTATATAACAAGCATTAAATGTGTCGGCCTGGTTTGTGTTCTGTTTGAGAGCCACATCCAAACCCCCGCCATTGTAGATGGAGCAGATATTTGCAACTATCGCTCCTTCAATCCATAACTTGTTGATCGGACCAGACCCAGAGCAAAAGACATCAATCTCGTGCAGACTAACTACAAACCTTGAATCAATACTACATGAGGCAGTACCATTTAGTTTTACCGTGAAACTGTCCGGATATTTAAGTCATTCACATAAATCCTAAACCAGGAGAACAGCAAGGATTGGTTGAGAGTTGCCTCAACTGGTGTAGAATTTGTGTCCGATTTACATGTGGTGTCGTTGACAGGAGAGTAGGTTCAGATTTTTGGGCGTTTTTGTGCACGAGAACCAAGTACTGACACAGGGGTCCAAAATATTCATGCTGACAACTGTCATTGTTTGGGCATGTCCCTGTAGATTTGTCACACTCTCTCTCTCTTTCTCTCTCTCTGCTATCAAGACTCAATCAAAGTAGGATTCCAGACTCTCTCATGAAGTCAGCTGTCTGTTTAAGCGAATCGATCGCCCCATATAATTTCTCATTCAGGGAGGTGGGCGTGGACCACATTGCTCTTCTCAGGTCCCTGTACTGGGGGCAATCCTGTATTTGGTGAAGAATTAGCAAAAACGTGTAGAGAAGAACCAAGAGAATTTTTTTTCAAAAGTGTAAAAGCAATGAGAGTAAGAAACAATCATTATAACCCAACCACTATAATAAACGACAAGAATGGCAGACCAATTAGCAGCAGGAAAAATATAATAATCAGATGAAGAGAATACTTTAAGGAACTATTAAATCAGGGAAATACAAACGGAAATACAGAGTTTAAACATAGGCAGTATGATGAACAGGAACCGAATATACTTAAAGCAGAAGTAGAATGGGCATTGAAACAGAATAAAAAGAACAAAGCAGCTGGTATAGATGGAATAACAACAGAAATGCTACTAGCCTGTAAGGAAACAGCTATAGATTGGCTTACTATCATATTCAATATGGCTTGGGAAGAAAGAAAAGTCCCAGACGACTGGCAAAAAGCTATCATTGTCCCATTTTGGAAGAATAAAGGAAGTAAAAAGGGAGTGTGAAATGTACAGAGGAATGTCCCTATTGAGTCAAGTTGGTAAAATGTATGCTAAAATATTAGAGAGGAAAGTAAGATACATAATAGAACCTTAATTAAGTAATAATCAATACGGATTCAGAAAAGGCAAAAGCTGTACTGATGCTATATTTACACTGAGACAACTATGTGAAAAAACAATAGAATATGACAGAAACCTAAATATAATGTTTATAGATCAGGAAAAAGCGTTTGATCGTGAGGACAGGAACAAACTTTGCAAACTTTAGAAACATACAGGGTAGCAGGACAACTACTAGATAATATAATGGCATTATATAAAAACAGTCAAAGTGCCGTTAGAACATCGGAAGGTCTGTCATAATGGTTTCAGGTTACAGCAGGAGTAAGGCAAGGATGTGTCCTCTCACCACTCCTCTTCATCATATATATGGACAAAATAAATCAGGAAACAACCAACAATAAGGACAAATCAAATAATAACATAGAGGTAGAAAACTCCAACATCAATGAGCTACTCTTCGCAGATGACCAATGCCTAATATATGAGGATGAAAACCTGCTACAACAGCATTTAACATCTCTAGACAAAAGCTAGGACACAAACTACAGTATGAAAATTAACACAGCAAAAACAGAGGCTATAAGAATAAGCAAATTAAGACACCCATTAAACATTAAGATCAAAGATAAAGAAATATAACAAGTAGAGGAATTCAAGTATTTAGGCACAATGTTCACAGAAGATGGAAAACTAGACAGAGAAATTGACATGAGAATACAAAAAGCAAATGCTGTTACATACCAGCTTTCACCATTGCTAAGACATCCAAACATTTCTATGCCAGCTAAACAACAAATGATAAATAGCATTTTCGTACCAACTTTGTGCTATGAAAGTCAAACATGGACCCTTTCTAAATCACATTTAAGAAAGATCAATACATGTGAGATGCGATGCTTGAGAAAAGTAACAAACAACACAAGAAGAGATAGAATACCAAATGAAATCATAAGAAAAATGGTAGGAACAAAACCCTGCCAAGAATATATAGAACAACAACTTAAATGGTTTTGCCACCTGGTCAGAATGAATCCTCACCAATCACCATCAAGGGCGTTCTACTCAAGAATGCATAGAAAAAGACCAAGAGGAAGACCCAGAAAAAGATGGATAGATGCAGTGACAGAGACATGTAACAACAAAGGAAAATCACTATAGCTCGTTTCAAATCATGTGCCCAACTTCAAAACGCTATTACTCAGTAACCGTTTGTTAAAAACTGTTGAAATTTTCCAAATGTTATTAGAATGCAAAAGACCCTTTAAATGTATATTTAACAAATATCTTGCAGCTGCAGTTTTCTTAAAGCGGCGAATTTCTTTGATGTTTGACAAAATTGTAAATTGTGAACCCCTAAATAATAGAAATTACCGTAGTTGCTGGTCTATGATTAATTTTCACTAGGTAAAGGCGTGGCCGTAATGGGGAAATAACTGAATGAGACAAAACACCAGGAGAATTATTGTCTTCTCAGTTCGAGGACGGACGATAATATCAAGGTATACCTGTATGTCCAATTTTCATAGTTGTGTGGTCCTGAAAAGGACCGTTTGTTGAACTAATTTAAGGTAATATAGGGGCCAACATTGTGGGGGCTATATACTTTCATTCTGAATCAGACGAGTCTAAAAGATTAATAACTGTTTGGGGTTGAACATTCCACAAACCATCATTTTTCCAATATTCCTCTTCCTGTTTTAAGACGTGGTCTTCACATTTAGCCCAATAATCTTTGTCTATATTTAATAAAGCCGAGATTAGCAAGAGTCTTTACATCGCATATTTTGAATGTTGTATTTTCATCTGCCACTTGTCCTTTTAATTTTGCCCAGATTAGTTCTATTGGATTTAAATGAGCATGGTAAGGTGGCAGCCTCAAACTTATATGACCGTGCTCTTGGATAATCTTATCTATTTGAAAAATCTTTGTCCTTTGTTTTTGCTTTACTAGAGATAGTAATTCAGGTTTTAAGTACATGTTATTAAATTGTATGTGCTCCTTTGTGAGCCATATCTTAATAGCATCTTTTGTACTGGATGACGTCTGGACTTTATCTTCAAGTGCAACAATGTTGTGGTACGCTGCATTGTCCATTATTAGGCAAGATGGTCGATCTAGTGATGGGAGAACAGAATTTTCAATCCAATGTCTAAATATGTGACCATTCATCTCAGAGTGATAATCCCGATTGTCTATGGATTTTGAAAGAAAAATGAGCACTGCATTCTGTATCAGTCCATGTTGTCGACTACCTGCATGAGCAATTATCAAGCGCTGTCCTTTGCTGCTAGGTATTAATCTCTTAATCTTTCCATCTGATGACTGCCATTCCCTTTGGTTAGTGTGGTGAGCATTGATCCATGTTTCATCCAAGTACACAATATCATAACCTTGCTTGCGCACCTCTTTTACTTCACGTAAGTACTTGCTTCTCATGACTACTATATGTGGCTTCTCACAGATGATGTTTCGTCCATTGGAATACTTTCTGAATGTAAAGCCTGCAGCTCTCACATTCCTCCATAATGTAGACTTTGATATTTCAATACTGTTGATCTTTTTCAGCGATACTTTTAATTTTCTTATTGTAACAGTTTCATTCATACCCAACATTTTGCGAATTTCACTTCTAATAAGTTCACTGTCGAAATTATCCAACGTTTTTGCTCTTCCTTGTGATTTTGTATATTTTGAACATTGACGGTCACGTGCTTGAATCCAGCGATTAAATGACCGTTTAGATAAATCCAAAATGTGTCTTGTCCTATTCTCAGGGTTTTCTAAAGAATGAAATAATCTTCCTCGTTTAGCCTCTTTGCAAAAATAGTCATACATTTTTATTGCGATGTTTTGTAAACTGCAGAATTTCATTTTAAGACTCATGATAAATGTTATCGTTCCACGGCTACACCTCTGAATGAACGGAAATGGAACACACAATTTCTCGTGTTTTTTTACAAGTGTCTAATTGTGTCAAAAAACCACGCTGAAAGCGTGCAAACCCGTCAATTTTACCGTGTATGGATTTCACTCGCTATTTTTAACTTAAAATACTGTAAACATTAAGTTTTGACTACATCAATGGGTCGTTATAAATTTATATAAATCAAATAAGCAACAATAATAACCTAATGTTTTTTTTTTTTAAATGAAATTAATTCCCTGTTGGGTTCTAATCATTATAACTTTACATGCAAATTTTGAACAACTTACAACAAGCGGTTAAAAAGCTATCGATTTTAAAAATTGGGCACGAGTTATGAAACAAGCATATAATTCAGACAGTTTGAACAGCTCAAGAACGACAAATGATATAACCACGACACCTTTTAGGTATCAGTGAAAAGAGAAAGAAGAAGAAGATGTAGCCAGTGCTTCCGAGTCTTCATTCATGGAGTCTGCGTTTTACTCTCATCGTGGACATGGCAACCTGGCTGCTAGTGTGTACATGACTATAAGGAACTACAAAAATTACTATATGTTTGTACTTAGGTTTAGTGCCGTGACATGTGCAGGTTAGTGCCGTGACAAGTATAGGTATAGTGCCGTGACATTTATATGTATAGTGCCGTGACATGTATAGGTATAGTGCCGTGACATTTATATGTTGAGTGCCGTGACATTTATATGTTGAGTGCCGTGACATTTATATATTGAGTGCCACGGCATATATAGGTATAGTTCCGAGACATGTATAGGTATAGTGCCGTGACATTTATATGTTGAGTCCACGACATGTATAGGTATAGTGCCGTGACATTTATATGTTGAGTGCTGCAACATGTATAGGTATAGTGCCGTGACATTTATATGTTGAATGCCGCGACATGTATAGGTATAGGGCCGTGACATTTATATGTTGAATGCCGCGACATGTATATGTATAGTGCCGTGACATTTATATGTTTAGTGCCGTGACATTTATATGTATAGTGTCGTGACACTCATTGGTTTGATACCGTGACATGTTTAGACAAAAAAGGAAACCCCTTCGTCACCATAAAGACGTCTGTAAATGTGACGTGACAGCTCTTGATGTGAATATAAGAGACCAGGAGGAGCTTACTCGGAGACAGACAACAGGTGCTGGTCTGAAAGCTGGAGATCTTTATTTGAAATGAGTGGCTGAATCTATCTATCTATCTATCTGTCTGTCTGTCTGTCTGTCTGTCTGTCTGTCTGTCTGTCTATCTGTCTATCTATCTATCTATCTATCTATCTATCTATCTATCTATCTATCTATCTATCTATCTATCTATCTATCTATCTATCTATCTATCTATCTATCTATCTATCTATCTATCTATCTATCTATCTATCTATCTATCTATCTGTCTCTCTGTCTGTCTCTCGGTCTGCCTGCCTGCATGTCTGTCTGTCTGTCTGCCTGCATGTCTGTATGTCTCTCTCTCTCTGTCTGCATGTCTGTCTGTCTGTCTGCCTGCCTGCATGTCTGTTTGTCTGTCTCTCGGTCTCTTTGTCTGTCTGCCTTCTTGCATGTCTGTCTGTCTCTAGGTCTGTCTGACTGCCTGCATGTTTGTTTGTCCGTCTCTCGGTCTGTCTGTCTGCCTGCCTGCCTGCATGTCTGCCTGTCTGTCTCTCGGTCTGTCTGCCTGCCTGTAAGCATGTCTGTTTGTCTGTCTGGCTGTTTTTTTTTCAAGCCGAAGACGAGACACCTTAGTCGGGTAAGTGTCACTCGCAACAGTTCTGGTAGAGACTCTCAATCTCAGCCTGAGAGCCGACATGATGCCTGCTGTTTTTACCTCTCACTTCAGTGTTCTTGTTTCGTGTTCCTCTACGTCGACCTCTTTTTCATCTATCTTCTGACATCACCTTTTCAACGTTCGTAATTAATCTAATTAATGAAGAACTAGCACAGAAAAAAAAAGATTCACCTTTCACCTTTCGGGACTCCGGAAGTTCCAGGCATTAAATGAAAACGCATGCGCAATGACAGCATCATTTAAGTGAGTGCTCCAAAGACTGAACATTTAAGAACCGGGGAATGTAAGCATTGATTTCCATAATTTATTTGCAACTTCGTGATTGATTTTTGGCCCTGACGAAATCGGCCTGTATTCTCTCCTAGTTCACGTTTGTTGTGCATTATTTTTATTTGAATGCTCGTGCCCTGTACCAGCCATCAGTTTTTATATTCAGAGTTAAAGTTAAAGTACTAGTACATAGTTGTAACTACGAGAGTGAGTCTTGAATTAATTGTAAACAAATCTGTTAATACTGTTATTATTTATAATTGGACGGCGAAGGAGATTTAGTCTAAGATTTGATTGCTATGTTGCTGTAGACATTTATAATATTAATTTCTCTTTTAAAACTATTCTTTCGGCAGTCTATTCTATATTTTTTCTGATAGGTTAATCTTTTAAAATAATAGTCTACTAGTTTAAATTAAGCCTTCACTTGAGCCCTCAACGTTCTTGATTACGAGTCTTTAGAGAAGAGACATAATTTATGATCCACGGCGACCTTTTCGAAGCATCGTGTTAAAATGAGGCCAATTACTAGGGGACAGCCAAACCACAGGTTGCTTCTACGATGTGGGTCAATAATATTAATAATAACAGCAATAATTTCTGATGCTGAGAATTTGTAGTGATTTCACTTTCAACTAACTATGTAAGTGTAAGGTTGGTCATATCATTATTTAATGTTATTATATAGTAGTATTTTGTAGTGGTAAATATCAGGCTAATACTAGTTACTATTACTAGCGAGAGTAGTATAATTAAAATATTATTAAGTATTAAGGTATAATAATCAATAATGATAACTAGATTATAGATGAAGTATGGGCCATATTTGTTTATAGTTTATTGAGTAGAATTAAATTAAGAGTAGTAGAGTATTACCTTGAAAGCCTTGAAGAAGTAGTAGTAAGTAAATATAGTAATAACACATGTGCTTGTAATTCAAGAGGTAAATAACCTATCAAACTATCATTGTAGTCTATTGTAGTGATAACTTGTGGTAGTACTGTTGCAATTTAGCTTGATTAATTATAGGTAATTATAGTGATGATATTAATGTTGTTACAGTGGTGTTTGATAGTGGTGGTGGTATAGTATAGTTACTATAATAGTAGTAGCCTGAGTAGTAGTGGTGGTAATTTTACTAATTATAATAATTGTAGTGATATTGGCAGTAATAGTAATGGCAGTAGTAATGTATTTTTTTTCTAGTGATTGCAATACCAACAATAATAGTAGTAGTATTAGATGCAGTAATAGTAACAACAACAACAATAATAGTAGTAATATGAGATGCAGTAATAGTAACAACAATAACAATAATAGTAGTAGTATTAGATGCAGTAATAGTAACAACAACAATAATAGTAGTAGTAGGCATATTAGATGCAATAATAGTAACAACAACAATAATAATAATAGTAGTATTAGATGCAGTAATCTATCTATCTATCTTTCGTTCGCCTGAAGCATTGTCTATATCTGCAATGTCGTTTCCTGTATAAATGTTACTGTCTTTTGTAATTCTTGCAGTGGCCCATATAGTTTTGTCTGTAGTGTTGTATCTATGGGCCAATGGATTTTCCTCAGTCTACTATATTCAGTGCAGTCTTGAAGTATGTGTTCAGCAGTCTGGGGCGCCTGTCCACATGTACAAGTAGTTGAGGTGCCGATCTTGAATTTTGTATACATGTGACTATGGAGTCGATTGTGTCCTGTTCTGAGACGTATAATGATAACTTGTTCATATCTATTCATATTATAAAAGGCATCCTGATTTGGGGCTTGTGGTCCTCTGATTGATTTGATTATCTGTTTCTTATGATGGTATGTAACAGGTGTATCTAGTTGTGTGCCTGTTGAACCTTCCTTTGCCAACTGATCTGCTTTCTCATTTCCTGGTATTCCACAGTGAGATGGGATCCACTGCAGGGCAACCTGTGGTGCTTGCAGAGTTCAGTCAATAAGGTCTGCAGATGTGGTAATTTTCTGGATTGTAGTGCCTGGAGTACTGATCTTGCATCTGTCAAAAACACTACAGGCTGCGGGCTAAGATTAATGTTCAGCAGTTTTTCTATTGCTAACTTTATTGCTTGTATTTCTGCATCATAATTGTGACAATATTTCCCTGTTGCTATTTTATTCATATCCCTAGTGTTATTTGGGTATTCTATATATGCACCTGCTCCCCCATTTTTTACTGCATTCTGTGCTGATCCATCTGTATACACACGAATCCATAGGTCTTGTGGGTATTCTTCATCCAGGAAACTGAGAGTTATTGTTTTTCGCTGTAGACTATTCTGTTCCTCTTTATCAACTATTCCTTTCACTTCTGTCCGTATTTGAACTGATAATCCAGATTCCTCTGTCCAGGGAGTCTGTTCTGGTATGGGCAGTAGGGGGTTAACAGCTCTTGGCATGTCTGGTGTTTGTCTACTAATACGCTTGGCTTGGTGGATAAAACTGCTTCTCTTAAGTCGTCCCAATGCAAGATTTTGGAATCGGTCCTTCATTGGATGTCTCGGCATGCAAGCAAATTTTTCTGCCTGTATCAGCACCTTTGTGTCCCTCCGTTCTCTCAGTGCTGGTATCCTCCACAATTTCTCCATCTCTAATATTGGTGTTGATTTCATTGCTCCTGTGATGACCCTAAGTGCCTGGTTTTGTACTTTATCCAGTTCTTGAAGTGTGGTGTTTGATGCTGAACACCATGCAGATGATCCATATTCTAAATGTGGGCGTATACTCTGTTGGTAAACTTTACTGAGTATTTTCCCACTCGCACCCCACGTAGTTCCACACAGCTTTCTTAGAATAGCCAATTTTCTCCTTGCTTTTTGGGTTGCCTTATTTATCTGCTGTTTCCAAGATAGTTTGTTATCAAATGTAACTCCGAGATACGTAGCCTGTATGTCTTCTTTCACAGGCTCATTGTTTATATAGATGGCTCCTGCTTTTTGTTTGGGGAAAGAGTGAAAAGTGTAGTACTGCATTTGTCTGTATTGATGCTGATACACCATCTATTTGTCCATGAATTCAGTGCATTCATAGCTCTTTGTAACAATTTGGAGGCCACTGTTGCATACTCCTCTGTGCACCACATTACCAAGTCATCTGCATACATTGCCACTTTGATACCATGTGGTAGTTCAGTAACTAGGTCATTGATGTAGATCAGAAAAAGTGTTGGAGATAGTACCCCTCCTTGTGGAACGCCCTGGCGCAATAAGACCTTTTTACTCTTAAGACCATCCAGTTGCACTCTGGCTCTCCTGTTATGCAGGTATGCTTTGACCCATTTGTACATCCTGCCATTTACTCCATAATTTCTCAGTTTCTTCAAAAGCCCTTCCTTCCATACCTTATCAAATGCTTTCTTTAGGTCTATCCATGCTGCTAGTACCAGTTTCTTTTCTTGAAACGCATCCTCAATTTCCTGGGAAAGATAGGTTGCCTGATCTTCGGTAGAGTAACACTGTCTAAAGCCTGCTTGTTGTGGGACAAGGAGATTTTCACTTTCCAGGTACCACTGCAGTCTGAGATTGATTATACGTTCCATTGTTTTACACAAACAGCTTGTAAGGCTGATTGGTCTATAGCTGGATGTCATTGAACCATCTTTTCCTGGCTTTAGTAATGGTATCATAATTGCTTCTCTCCATGCCTGTGGCACTTTACCTGTGATCCAGCAAATGTTGTAGATCTGCAGTAGTTTTGCTTTAGCTGCAGTTCCCAAGTTCTTAATCATTTCATTAGACACTCCATCACTACCTGGTGACTTTTTCATTTTTAATTTGGATATTGCCAGCTCTAGCTCTCTTTGTGTAATGGGTATTTCCATGACTTCATGTGCAGTCTCTTCTTGTCTTGCATTTTGTTGTTTTAGACGGGTCTCTTGACGTTTCTCTAGGCTAATTTCAATATTGTTGTCATTTGCAAAGGAGTCTGCAAAGTGATTTGCTGCATGTTTACCTGTTAGAATGTTTCCATCCTTCTTCAGTGTAATTTTTGTGTTCCCTTCTGTACCCTCATCATTCAGCTGTTTTACAAGCTTCCACACTTTCTTGTGTCTCGTTCTAGATTCATGTACTCTGTTT
Organism: Megaustenia siamemsis; assembly: GCA_032433765.1. Lineage (NCBI taxonomy): Eukaryota > Metazoa > Mollusca > Gastropoda > Stylommatophora > Ariophantidae > Megaustenia > Megaustenia siamemsis. The sequence continues at coordinate 24,190,479 of JAVIAB010000159.1, forward strand.
TCTCTTTCCAACTTCTCCGTCTGGCTTGTAGTTTAGCCCATTGAAATTTGGCTTTAGCATGCTGATAGTTATTGTGGTGTTCCTGGCAGGGGTTATTTTCTGCTTGTTTTCGAGATGTTTCCATGTCATTGTGCAGTTGCTCTAGTTCACTATTCCAGTATGGTTTGTAGTGTTTCCGTGCCCCTCTGGGTATTGTTTCACTGGCAGCTTGTATTATTAGTCTACTGAATTCATCAACTATTTTGTTGATGTCTCTGTCTGTATTTAGATCTTTAGTCAGTACACTGGTGTAATGTTGATACATTTTTCCAGTCTGCCTTTTTGTAATTCCATCTGGAGAGAGTGCTGCTCTCCCTGACGGCCTCATTTTGCACCACTAAAAAGACAGGTCGGTGGTCGCTGCCTCCAAGTTGTTTCCCAACAATACGTGTGATATTCCAATCCAGGTCTGGTGAATGGAAAGCAAGGTCTGGTGTAGATGTGGTATGCCATGATCTGGAATAGAATGTTGGTGGATCTGTTGCCTGGTTTAATAGTATAAGCCCATTGTCATCCTGCCAATTTTCAAGTTCTTCACCTCTCTTGTCCATATCTTCATAGCCCCAGCTCTGTGAATGGCTGTTAAAGTCTCCACATACAATTATTCTTTCTTTTAATGTAATTGTGTCTAGTGCTAGTGGGCGGTCACTCGGACAGTAGTAGTTTAGTAGATGGAAGTCTGTATTTCCTGTCCTGAGGTGCAGTATTTGATATTCCGCCCCATCCATATACACTTCAATCTGACATGCATTAATGTTGTTCCTTACAAGAGTCAGTATTCCGCCCTTTTGTCTGTTTTTCCTGTCAGATCGGTAGCACTGGTATCCCCTAATCTTCAAGGCTATGTCGTTGTTTAGATGGGTTTCCTGCAAACAGCATATGCTTACTTGTTCTTCATGCAGGATATTTTCTAATTCTATCTTTTTACTGTACCCATCTCTTTTGCTGTTGATGCCTTCAGCATTCCAGTGCATTATTTTGAGTGGTCTTATTTTGGGTTGGCCAGTAACTCTATTCTCTCGCCCCCTGACTCCACAGAGCGATTGAGAAGGACATCCAGTAATATAGGTTGGGCCCTTTCGAGGCTGAGGGCCCGGCGCTGCACCTGCCTGAGTGTCCATCACAGGGCGAGTGCCATATCGATTTGCAGTTATAGGCATGCTTCCCATTGGCGTGAGTGCGTGGCATCCTGATTTTTGTAGTGCGCCTTTTGGCTGGTTGCCTCCGACTTCAGCACTTAAAATTGCTAGAGCAGACTGTGGTCTTGCACGGGTGTAGGAAGGCCTGGCCAGTCTTGGTTTTCAGTCCCTGGTGACTGTTAAGCCCCATCCCCACGACAAGGAGCTGGCCTTGATGGGGAGATGCAGTAATAATAACAACAACAATAATAGTAGTAGTATTAAATGCAGTAATAGTAACAACAACAACAATAATAGTAGTAGTATAGATGCAGTAATAGTAACAACAACAACAATAATAGTAGTAGTATAGATGCAGTAATAGTAACAACAACAACAATAATAATAGTAGTAGTATTAGATGCAGTAATAGTAACAACAACAATAATAATAGTAGTAGTATTAGATGCAGTAATAGTAACAACAACAACAATAATAATAGCAGTAGTAGTATTAGATGCAGTAATAGTAACAATAACAATAATAATAGTAGTAGTAGTATTAGATGCAGTAATAGTAACAACAACAACAATAATAGTAGTGGTATTAGATGCAGTAATAGTAACAACAATAACAACAATAATAGTAGTAGTATTAGATGCAGTAATAGTAACAACAACAATAATAGTAGTAGTATTAGATGCAGTAATAGTAACAACAACAACAACAATAATAGTAGTAGTATTAGATGCAGTAATAGTAACAACAACAACAATAATAGTAGTGGTATTAGTTGCAGTAATAGTAACAACAATAATAATAGTAGTAGTATTAAATGCAGTAAAAGTAACAACAACAACAATAATAGCAGTAGTAGTATTAGATGCAGTAATAGTAACAACAACAATAATAGTAGTAGTATTAGATGCAGTAATAGTAACAACAACAATAATAGTAGTGGTATTAGATGCAGTAATAGTAACAACAACAACAATAATAATAGCAGTAGTAGTATTAGATGCATTAATAGTAACAATAACAATAATAATAGTAGTAGTAGTATTAGATGCAGTAATAGTAACAACAACAATAATAGTAGTAGTATTAGATGCAGTAATAGTAACAACAACAATAATAGTAGTGGTATTAGATGCAGTAATAGTAACAACAATAATAATAGTAGTAGTATTAGATGCAGTAATAGTAACAACAATAATAGTAGTAGTATTAGATGCAGTAATAGTAACAACAACAATAATAGTAGTGTATTAGATGCAGTAATAGTAACAACAATAATAGTAGTAGTATTAGATGCAGTAATAGTAACAACAACAATAATAGTAGTAGTATTAGATGCAGTAATAGTAACAACAACAATAATAGTAGTGGTATTAGATGCAGTAATAGTAACAACAACAATAATAGTAGTGGTATTAGATGCAGTAATAGTAACAACAATAATAGTAGTAGTATTAGATGCAGTAATAGTAACAACAATAATAGTAGTAGTATTAGATGCAGTAATAGTAACAACAACAATAATAGTAGTAGTATTAGATGCAGTAATAGTAACAACAACAATAATAGTAGTGGTATTAGATGCAGTAATAGTAACAACAATAATAGTAGTAGTATTAGATGCAGTAATAGTAACAACAACAATAATAGTAGTAGTATTAGATGCAGTAATAGTAACAACAACAATAATAGTAGTAGTATTAGATGCAGTAATAGTAACAACAACAACAATAATAGTAGTAGTATTAGATGCAGTAATAGTAACAACAACAACAATAATAGTAGTGGTATTAGATGCAGTAATAGTAACAACAACAATAATAATAGTAGTAGTATTAGATGCAGTAATAGTAACAACAACAAAATAATAATAGTAGTATTAGATGCAGTAATAGTAACAACAACAACAATAATAGTAGTAGTATTAGATGCAGTAATTGTAGCAACAACAACAACAATAGTAGTAGTATTAGATGCAGTAATAGTAACAACAACAACAATAATAGTAGTGGTATTAGATGCAGTAATAGTAACAACAATAATAGTAGTAGTATTAGATGCAGTAATAGTAACAACAACAATAATAGTAGTAGTATTAGATGCAGTAATAGTAACAACAACAACAACAATAATAGTAGTAGTATTAGATGCAGTAATAGTAACAACAACAACAATAATATAGTAGTGGTATTAGATGCAGTAATAGTAACAACAACAACAATAATAGTAGTGGTATTAGATGCAGTAATAGTAACAACAACAACAATAATAATAATAGTAGTAGTATTAGATGCAGTAAAGTAACAAGAACAACAACAATAATAGCAGTAGTAGTATTAGATGCAGTAATAGTAATAACAACAACAACAATAATAGTAGTAGTATTAGATGCAGTAATAGTAACAACAACAACAATAATAGTAGTAGTATTAGATGCAGTAATAGTAACAACAACAATAATAGTAGTGGTATTAGATGCAGTAATAGTAACAACAACAACAATAATAATAGCAGTAGTAGTATTAGATGCATTAATAGTAACAATAACAATAATAATAGTAGTATTAGATGCAGTAATAGTTACAACAACAATAATAGTAGTAGTATTAGATGCAGTAATAGTAACAACAATAATAGTAGTAGTATTAGATGCAGTAATAGTAACAACAACAATAATAGTAGTAGTATTAGATGCAGTAATAGTAACAACAACAATAATAGTAGTAGTATTAGATGCAGTAATTGTAACAACAACACCAACAACAATAATAGTAGTAGTATTAGATGCAGTAATAGTAACAACAACAACAATAATAGTAGTGGTATTAGATGCAGTAATAGTAACAATAATAATAATAATAATAATAATAGCAGTAGTAGTATTAGATGCATTAATAGTAACAACAACAACAATAATAGTAGTAGTATTAGATGCAGTAAAAGTAACAACAACAACAACAATAATAGCAGTAGTAGTATTAGATGCAGCAATAGTAACAACAACAACAATATAGTAGTAGTATTAGATGCAGTAATAGTAACAACAACAACAATAATAGTAGTAGTATTAGATGCAGTAATAGTAACAACAACAATAATAATAGTAGTAGTATTAGATGCAGTAATAGTAACAACAACAACAATAATAGTAGTGGTATTAGATGCAGTAATAGTAACAACAACAACAATAATAATAGCAGTAGTAGTATTAGATGCATTAATAGTAACAATAATAATAGTAGTAGTAGTATTAGATGCAGTAATAGTAACAACAACAATAATAGTAGTAGTATTAGATGCAGTAATAGTAACAACAACAATAATAATAGTAGTAGTAGTATTAGATGCAGTAATAGTAACAACAACAACAATAATAATAGTAGTACTAGTATTAGATGCAGTATTTGTAACAACAACAATAATAATAGTAGAAGTAGTATTAGATGCAGTAATAGTAACAACAACAACAATAATAGTAGTAGTATTAGATGCAGTAATAGTAACAACAACAATAATAATAGTAGTGGTATTAGATGCAGTAATAGTAACAACAACAACAATAATAATAGTAGTAGTATTAGATGCAGTAATAGTAACAACAACAATAATAATAGTAGTAGTATTAGATGCAGTAATAGTAACAACAACAACAATAATAGTAGTAGTATTAGATGCAGTAATAGTAACAACAACAACAATAATAGTAGTGGTATTAGATGCAGTAATAGTAACAACAACAACAATAATAATAGTAGTATTAGATGCAGTAATAGTAACAACAACAACAATAATTATAGTAGTATTATTTGAAGTAATAGTAACAACAACAACAATAATAGTAGTAGTATTAGATGCAGTAATAGTAACAACAACAACAATAATAGTAGTAGTATTAGATGCAGTAATAGTAACAACAACAACAATAATAGTAGTAGTATTAGATGAAGTAATAGTAACAACAACAACAATAATAGTAGTAGTATTAGATGCAGTAATAGTAACAACAACAACAACAATAATAGTAGTAGTATTAGATGCAGTAATAGTAACAACAACAACAATAATAGTAGTAGTATTAGATGCAGTAATAGTAACAACAACAACAATAATAGTAATAGTATTAGATGATGTAATAGTAACAACAACAACAATAATAGTAGTAGTATTAGATGCAGTAATAGTAACAACAACAACAATAATAGTAGTAGTATTAGATGCAGTAATAGTAACAACAACAACAACAATAATAATAATAATAGTAGTATTAGATGCAGTAATAGTAACAACAACAACAACAATAATAGTAGTAGTATTAGATGCAGTAATAGTAACAACAACAACAATAATAATAGTAGTAGTAGTATTAGATGCAGTAATAGTAACAGCAACAACAATAATAATAGTAGTACTAGTATTAGATGCAGTAATAGTAACAACAACAATAATAATAGTAGAAGTAGTATTAGATGCAGTAATAGTAACAACAACAACAATAATAGTAGTAGTATTAGATGCATTAATAGTAACAATAACAATAATAATAGTAGTAGTATTAGATGCAGTAATAGTAACAACAACAATAATAGTAGTAGTATTAGATGCAGTAATAGTAACAACAACAATAATAATAATAGTACTAGTATTAGATGCAGTAATAGTAACAACAACAATAATAATAGTAGAAGTAGTATTAGATGCAGAAAAAGTAACAACAACAACAATAATAGTAGTAGTATTAGATGCAGTAATAGTAACAACAACAACAATAATAGTAGTAGTATTAGATGCAGTAATAGTAACAACAACAATAATAGTAGTGGTATTAGATGCAGTAATAGTAACAACAACAATAATAGTAGTGGTATTAGATGCAGTAATAGTAACAACAACAATAATAGTAGTAGTATTAGATGCAGTAATAGTAACAACAATAATAGTAGTAGTATTAGATGCAGTAATAGTAACAACAACAATAATAGTAGTAGTATTAGATGCAGTAATAGTAACAACAATAATAGTAGTAGTATTAGATGCAGTAATAGTAACAACAACAATAATAGTAGTAGTATTAGATGCAGTAATAGTAACAACAAAAATAATAGTAGTGGTATTAGATGCAGTAATAGTAACAACAATAATAGTAGTAGTATTAGATGCAGTAATAGTAACAACAACAATAATAGTAGTAGTATTAGATGCAGTAATAGTAACAACAACAACAATAATAGTAGTAGTATTAGATGCAGTAATAGTAACAACAACAACAATAATAGTAGTGGTATTAGATGCAGTAATAGTAACAACAACAATAATAATAGTAGTAGTATTAGATGCAGTAATAGTAACAACAACAACAATAATAATAGTAGTATTAGATGCAGTAATAGTAACAACAACAACAATAATAGTAGTAGTATTAGATGCAGTAATTGTAGCAACAACAACAACAATAGTAGTAGTATTAGATGCAGTAATAGTAACAACAACAACAATAATAATAATAGTAGTAGTATTAGATGCAGTAAAAGTAACAAGAACAACAACAATAATAGCAGTAGTAGTATTAGATGCAGTAATAGTAATAACAACAACAACAATAATAGTAGTAGTATTAGATGCAGTAATAGTAACAACAACAACAATAATAGTAGTAGTATTAGATGCAGTAATAGTAACAACAACAATAATAGTAGTGGTATTAGATGCAGTAATAGTAACAACAACAACAATAATAATAGCAGTAGTAGTATTAGATGCATTAATAGTAACAATAACAATAATAATAGTATTGGTCATTTCAAAATATTTTGAAGGTGTTTTAAAATTCCATATCTCTGCAACCAATTGATTGATAATGCTGAAATTTTGCATATGGTCTTGTGATTTTTTGGTCCCAAGAAGTACATTCATTTCCTCACCAACAAACGTATAGTTTTAAATATTCTTTATTTGAAGTATACACATTTAAGGCATTTTGGTCAAACCATATATTTGGAGGAATTACCGCTTCATATGAGTGAGCACCCACGGACTTGTCATCTTGAACGTAATGCGCGCCAATTTCCCTGTTTTAAGCACTAAAAAACACATAAAACGCGTCATAGTTATAATTTTATATCCGGTGCATCCCATTTCCTGTCGTTTTGTTGTGATTTATGTGCAACGGCGTATCCTAATTATTGGGTAATTTCGTTAAATTTGTGATCTGTTAGTCAATGGGTATAAAAGTAAAGTTCCTTACATTGCAATCAGTGGCAATAAAGGTGTATAAATATTTTTGCATAGAAGCTAAGCGTGGAAAACTATCGAAGCATCTCAAAGCCAGAAAAGAGAACTATTCACGCATTGGGTATAAGCAAACGCTTTTTCAAACAAGTGCTTAAAGCTAACGGAGTGTCCAGTTCAATCAAGACTAGGACGCTAGGAAGAAAGAAAGTAGTAGATAGTTTTGACAAGGAAGTGATTAGAAGAGCAATTTGTAAAATGTTCGATTCCAAAGAAACTGTGACTTTAAGAAAACTGAAAATTCGACTGAGAGCAGAAAATGACATTGTTGTGTCGAAAACAACATTATGGAGAACTGTTAGAAGCATCGGTTTTACGTTTAGAAAGTACGATAGTGGTAGAAATGTCATCTGCGAGAAGCCGCACTTAGTTTCTATGAGGAGTAAATATTTACGTGAAGTACGGGAAATGCGTAACCAAGGTTATGATATTGTATTTCTAGATGAATCTTGGATAAATTCTCACCACACAAGTGCAAAGGAATGGCAGTTATCAGATGGAAGTATTAAAAGATGTGTACCCACTGGAAAAGGACAGCGTATTATAATGGCACATGCAGGCAGCCGAAAAGAAGGGTTGGTGAAAAATGCAGAACTTATATTCACCTCTAATTATACTGACAACAGGGACTATCACACCGAGATGAATGGCCATATATTTAGAGAGTGGATTGAAAATACTCTTCTTCCAATTCTAGACAGACCATCCTGTCTGGTAATGGACAACGCGTCGTACCACAACGCTGTGGCAGAAGAAGACAAAATTCCTACATCTACCAGTACAAAAGATGTTATAAAGATTTGGCTAAGAAAGGAAGGAATTCCATTTAACGAGGGATTTTTGAAACCTGAATTACTGTCACTTGTTAAGAAATCGCAAAAGACCAAAGTATTCCAAATAGACAAAATCATTCAACAGCATGGTCATACGTGCTTGAGACTGCCCCCTTATCATCCACAATTAAACCCCATTGAACTCGTTTGGGCAAAAATTAAAGGGCAGGTGGCAGCTGAGAATACAAGTTTTAAACTATGCGATATAAAAGGACTGACATATGCTGCTCTATCACAGATTGACAAAGATTTTTGGTGCAAATGTGAAGATCATGTCTTAAAAGAAGAAAATGACTATTGGAAAAAAGATGGACTATCGTTCGTTCAGCCCAGATTAGTAATCAATATGTTAGACTCCTCTGATTCAGAATAAATGAAATAATAATGGACGTTTTTATATGTCCGCATGATCAATCTTTAGCTAAAGTTGATAACGTTTTGAAAATGTAAAGATTCTTGATATGTGTACTGCAGGCATGCAAAGAAACTAAATCACTTTCATATGTCTTGTTTACGTAAAATAATGAAAGTCACATGGAAAGACATAAAACGAACAATGTAGCTCTTTACAGTGAAGAGGATCCCGTGCTTACATCGGACTCTTTAGTCACATGCGTACCCATAAACAATAACTTTGCTTGATATGTCATGCTCGTTATCGCTCGCAACGGATAATTAATTTTTTTAATGTATTCTTTGTTGTATATTGTTTAAATAGTTTTCATTAATGGAACTGTTTATACGCTGATTTGTTTTAGACCGTCTGTAAAGGCTATAACATTGACATTCTCATAGTATTTTAAAGAAAGTAAACAATAGAAAGTAAACAGTTGATAAACGCCTCCAACTTTCAAGTTGTGTAGAGACGCCTATGTCGAGAAGCTGATTTCCATTAATGTACGGTAAATTATTTTCTCCAGGAGCAAAAAGATCCGTAAATTCACTGAGATCAAAGGAAAGTGCTGCTTCATGATGAAGCATACTTCCTACATCATTAAATTTTGTGAATCGGTGGGACCTTGGAAAAACAAGGCCAGATGCAAAAAATCAAGTTTGTAAGTGCAGGGAAAGAGGAGATATTTCATGTTAATCGTGAACATTTAGATTTGAAACGACCAATAGTATTAGATGCAGTAATAGTTACAACAACAATAATAGTAGTAGTATTAGATGCAGTAATAGTAACAACAATAATAGTAGTAGTATTAGATGCAGTAATAGTAACAACAACAATAATAGTAGTAGTATTAGATGCAGTAATAGTAACAACAACAATAATAGTAGTAGTATTAGATGCAGTAATTGTAACAACAACACCAACAACAATAATAGTAGTAGTATTAGATGCAGTAATAGTAACAACAACAACAATAATAGTAGTGGTATTAGATGCAGTAATAGTAACAATAATAATAATAATAATAATAATAGCAGTAGTAGTATTAGATGCATTAATAGTAACAACAACAACAATAATAGTAGTAGTATTAGATGCAGTAAAAGTAACAACAACAACAATAATAGCAGTAGTAGTATTAGATGCAACAATAGTAACAACAACAACAATAATAGTAGTAGTATTAGATGCAGTAATAGTAACAACAACAATAATAATAGTAGTGGTATTAGATGCAGTAATAGTAACAACAACAACAATAATAATAGTAGTAGTATTAGATGCAGTAATAGTAACAACAACAATAATAATAGTAGTAGTATTAGATGCAGTAATAGTAACAACAACAACAATAATAATAGTAGTATTAGATGCAGTAATAGTAACAACAACAACAATAATTATAGTAGTATTATTTGAAGTAATAGTAACAACAACAACAATAATAGTAGTAGTATTAGATGCAGTAATAGTAACAACAACAACAATAATAGTAGTAGTATTAGATGCAGTAATAGTAACAACAACAACAACAATAATAGTAGTAGTATTAGATGCAGTAATAGTAACAACAACAACAACAATAATAGTAGTAGTATTAGATGCAGTAATAGTAACAACAACAACAAAAATAGTAGTAGTATTAGATGCAGTAATAGTAACAACAACAACAATAATAGTAATAGTATTAGATGAAGTAATAGTAACAACAACAACAATAATAGTAGTAGTATTAGATGCAGTAATAGTAACAACAACAACAATAATAGTAGTAGTATTAGATGCAGTAATAGTAACAACAACAACAACAATAATAATAATAATAGTAGTATTAGATGCAGTAATAGTAACAACAACAACAACAATAATAGTAGTAGTATTAGATGCAGTAATAGTAACAACAACAACAATAATAATAGTAGTAGTAGTATTAGATGCAGTAATAGTAACAACAACAACAATAATAATAGTAGTACTAGTATTAGATGCAGTAATAGTAACAACAACAATAATAATAGTAGAAGTAGTATTAGATGCAGTAATAGTAACAACAACAACAATAATAGTAGTAGTATTAGATGCAGTAATAGTAACAACAACAACGACAATAATAGTAGTAGTATTAGATGCAGTAATAGTAACAACAACAACAATAATAATAGCAGTAGTAGTATTAGATGCATTAATAGTAACAATAACAATAATAATAGTAGTAGTAGTATTAGATGCAGTAATAGTAACAACAACAATAATAGTAGTAGTATTAGATGCAGTAATAGTAACAACAACAATAATAATAATAGTACTAGTATTAGATGCAGTAATAGTAACAACAACAATAATAATAGTAGAAGTAGTATTAGATGCAGAAAAAGTAACAACAACAACAATAATAGTAGTAGTATTAGATGCAGTAATAGTAACAACAACAACAATAATAATAGTATTAGTATTAGATGCAGTAATAGTAACAACAACAATAATAGTAGTAGTATTAGATGCAGTAATAGTAACAACAACAATAATAGTAGTGGTATTAGATGCAGTAATAGTAACAACAATAATAGTAGTAGTATTAGATGCAGTAATAGTAAGAACAACAATAATAGTAGTAGTATTAGATGCAGTAATAGTAACAACAACAATAATAGTAGTAGTATTAGATGCAGTAATAGTAACAACAACAACAATAATAGTAGTAGTATTAGATGCAGTAATAGTAACAACAATAACAATAATAGTAGTGGTATTAGATGCAGTAATAGTAACAACAACAATAATAATAGTAGTAGTATTAGATGCAGTAATAGTAACAACAACAACAATAATAATAGTAGTATTAGATGCAGTAATAGTAACAACAACAACAATAATAGTAGTAGTATTAGATGCAGTAATTGTAGCAACAACAACAACAATAGTAGTAGTATTAGATGCAGTAATAGTAACAACAACAATAATAGTAGTGGTATTAGATGCAGCAATAGTAACAACAATAATAGTAGTAGTATTAGATGCAGTAATAGTAACAACAACAATAATAGTAGTAGTATTAGATGCAGTAATAGTAACAACAACAATAATAGTAGTAGTATTAGATGCTGTAATAGTAACAACAACAACAATAATATAGTAGTGGTATTAGATGCAGTAATAGTAACAACAACAACAATAATAGTAGTGGTATTAGATGCAGTAATAGTAACAACAACAACAATAATATAATAGTAGTAGTATTAGATGCAGTAAAAGTAACAACAACAACAACAATAATAGCAGTAGTAGTATTAGATGCAGTAATAGTAACAACAACAACAACAATAATAGTAGTAGTATTAGATGCAGTAATAGTAACAACAACAACAATAATAGTAGTAGTGTTAGATGCAGTAATAGTAACAACAACAATAATACTAGTGGTATTAGATGCAGTAATAGTAACAACAACAACAATAATAATAGCAGTAGTAGTATTAGATGCATTAATAGTAACAACAACAATAATAGTAGTAGTATTAGATGCAGTAATAGTAACAACAATAATAGTAGTAGTATTAGATGCAGTAATAGTAACAACAACAATAATAGTAGTAGTATTAGATGCAGTAATAGTAACAACAACAATAATAGTAGTAGTATTAGATGCAGTAATTGTAACAGCAACAACAACAACAATAATAGTAGTAGTATTAGATGCAGTAATAGTAACAACAACAACAATAATAGTAGTGGTATTAGAGGCAGTAATAGTAACAATAATAATAATAATAATAATAATAGCAGTAGTAGTATTAGATGCATTAATAGTAACAACAACAACAATAATAGTAGTAGTATAAGATGCAGTAAAAGTAACAACAACAATAATAGCAGTAGTAGTATTAGATGCAGTAATAGTAACACCAACAACAATAATAGTAGTAGTATTAGATGCAGTAATAGTAACAACAACAACAATAATAGTAGTGGTATTAGATGCAGTAATAGTAACAACAACAATAATAATAGTAGTAGTATTAGATGCAGTAATAGTAACAACAACAACAATAATAATAGTAGTATTAGATGCAGTAATAGTAACAACACAACAATAATAGTAGTAGTATTAGATGCAGTAATTGTAGCAACAACAACAACATAGTAGTAGTATTAGATGCAGTAATAGTAACAACAACAACAATAATAGTAGTGGTATTAGATGCAGTAATAGTAACAACAATAATAGTAGTAGTATTAGATGCAGTAAAGTAACAACAACAATAATAGTTGTAGTATTAGATGCAGTAATAGTAACAACAACAACAACAATAATAGTAGTAGTATTAGATGCAGTAATAGTAACAACAACAACAATAATATAGTAGTGGTATTAGATGCAGTAATAGTAACAACAACAACAATAATAGTAGTGGTATTAGATGCAGTAATAGTAACAACAACAACAATAATAATAATAGTAGTAGTATTAGATGCAGTAAAAGTAACAACAACAACAACAATAATAGCAGTAGTAGTATTAGATGCAGTAATAGTAACAACAACAACAACAATAATAGTAGTAGTATTAGATGCAGTAATAGTAACAACAACAACAATAATAGTAGTAGTATTAGATGCAGTAATAGTAACAACAACAATAATACTAGTGGTATTAGATGCAGTAATAGTAACAACAACAAAAATAATAATAGCAGTAGTAGTATTAGATGCATTAATAGTAACAATAACAATAATAATAGTAGTAGTAGTATTACATGCAGTAATAGTAACAACAACAATATAGTAGTAGTATTAGATGCAGTAATAGTAACAACAATAATAGTAGTAGTATTAGATGCAGCAATAGTAACAACAACAATAATAGTAGTAGTATTAGATGCAGTAATAGTAACAACAACAATAATAGTAGTAGTATTAGATGCAGTAATTGTAACAGCAACAACAACAACAATAATAGTAGTAGTATTAGATGCAGTAATAGTAACAACAACAACAATAATAGTAGTGGTATTAGATGCAGTAATAGTAACAATAATAATAATATATAATAATAATAATAGCAGTAGTAGTATTAGATGCATTAATAGTAACAACAACAACAATAATAGTAGTAGTATAAGATGCAGTAAAAGTAACAACAACAATAATAGCAGTAGTAGTATTAGATGCAGTAATACTAACAACAACAATAATAGTAGTAGTATTAGATGCAGTATAGTAATAACAACAACAATAATAGTAGTAGTATTATATGCAGTAATAGTAACAACAACAACAACAATAATAGTAGTAGTATAAGATGCAGTAATAGTAAGAACAACAATAATAGTAGTAGTATTAGATGCAGTAATAGTAACAACAACAATAATAGTAGTGGTATTAGATGCAGTAATAGTAACAACAACAACAATAATAATAATAGTAGTAGTATTAGATGCAGTAAAAGTAACAACAACAACAACAATAATAGCAGTAGTAGTATTAGATGCAGTAATAGTAACAACAACACAACAATAATAGTAGTAGTATTAGATGCTGTAATAGTAACAACAACAACAATAATAGTAGTAGTATTAGATGCAGTAATAGTAACAACAACAATAATACTAGTGGTATTAGATGCAGTAATAGTAACAACAACAACAATAATAATAGCAGTAGTAGTATTAGATGCATTAATAGTAACAACAACAATAATAGTAGTAGTATTAGATGCAGTAATAGTAACAACAATAATAGTAGTAGTATTAGATGCAGTAATAGTAACAACAACAATAATAGTAGTAGTATTAGATGCAGTAATAGTAACAACAACAATAATAGTAGTAGTATTAGATGCAGTAATTGTAACAGCAACAACAACAACAATAATAGTAGTAGTATTAGATGCAGTAATAGTAACAACAACAACAATAATAGTAGTGGTATTAGAATCAGTAATAGTAACAATAATAATAATAATAATAATAATAGCAGTAGTAGTATTAGATGCATTAATAGTAACAACAACAACAATAATAGTAGTAGTATAAGATGCAGTAAAAGTAACAACAACAATAATAGCAGTAGTAGTATTAGATGCAGTAATAGTAACACCAACAACAATAATAGTAGTAGTATTAGATGCAGTAATAGTAACAACAACAACAATAATAGTAGTGGTATTAGATGCAGTAATAGTAACAACAACAATATAATAGTAGTAGTATTAGATGCAGTAATAGTAACAACAACAACAATAATAGTAGTAGTATTAGATGCAGTAATAGTAACAACAACAACAATAATAGTAGTAGTATTAGATGCAGTAATTGTAGCAACAACAACAACAATAGTAGTAGTATTAGATGCAGTAATAGTAACAACAACAACAATAATAGTAGTGGTATTAGATGCAGTAATAGTAACAACAATAATAGTAGTAGTATTAGATGCAGTAAAAGTAACAACAACAATAATAGTTGTAGTATTAGATGCAGTAATAGTAACAACAACAACAACAATAATAGTAGTAGTATTAGATGCAGTAATAGTAACAACAACAATAATACTAGTGGTATTAGATGCAGTAATAGTAACAACAACAAAAATAATAATAGCAGTAGTAGTATTAGATGCATTAATAGTAACAATAACAATAATAATAGTAGTAGTAGTATTAGATGCAGTAATAGTAACAACAACAATAATAGTAGTAGTATTAGATGCAGTAATAGTAACAACAATAATAGTAGTAGTATTAGATGCAGCAATAGTAACAACAACAATAATAGTAGTAGTATTAGATGCAGTAATAGTAACAACAACAACAACAATAATAATAATAATAGTAGTATTAGATGCAGTAATAGTAACAACAACAACAACAATAATAGTAGTAGTATTAGATGCAGTAATAGTAACAACAACAACAATAATAATAGTAGTAGTAGTATTAGATGCAGTAATAGTAACAACAACAACAATAATAATAGTAGTACTAGTATTAGATGCAGTAATAGTAACAACAATAATAATAATAGTAGAAGTAGTATTAGATGCAGTAATAGTAACAACAACAACAATAATAGTAGTAGTATTAGATGCAGTTATAGTAACAACAACAACGACAATAATAGTAGTAGTATTAGATGCAGTAATAGTAACAACAACAACAATAATAATAGCAGTAGTAGTATTAGATGCATTAATAGTAACAATAACAATAATAATAGTAGTAGTAGTATTAGATGCAGTAATAGTAACAACAACAATAATAGTAGTAGTATTAGATGCAGTAATAGTAACAACAACAATAATAATAATAGTACTAGTATTAGATGCAGTAATAGTAACAACAACAATAATAATAGTAGAAGTAGTATTAGATGCAGAAAAAGTAACAACAACAACAATAATAGTAGTAGTATTAGATGCAGTAATAGTAACAACAACAACAATAATAATAGTATTAGTATTAGATGCAGTAATAGTAACAACAACAATAATAGTAGTAGTATTAGATGCAGTAATAGTAACAACAACAATAATAGTAGTGGTATTAGATGCAGTAATAGTAACAACAATAATAGTAGTAGTATTAGATGCAGTAATAGTAAGAACAACAATAATAGTAGTAGTATTAGATGCAGTAATAGTAACAACAACAATAATAGTAGTAGTATTAGATGCAGTAATAGTAACAACAACAACAATAATAGTAGTAGTATTAGATGCAGTAATAGTAACAACAATAACAATAATAGTAGTGGTATTAGATGCAGTAATAGTAACAACAACAATAATAATAGTAGTAGTATTAGATGCAGTAATAGTAACAACAACAACAATAATAGTAGTAGTATTAGATGCAGTAATAGTAACAACAACAACAACAATAATAGTAGTAGTATTAGATGCAGTAATTGTAGCAACAACAACAACAATAGTAGTAGTATTAGATGCAGTAATAGTAACAACAACAATAATAGTAGTGGTATTAGATGCAGTAATAGTAACAACAATAATAGTAGTAGTATTAGATGCAGTAATAGTAACAACAACAATAATAGTAGTAGTATTAGATGCAGTAATAGTAACAACAACAATAATAGTAGTAGTATTAGATGCTGTAATAGTAACAACAACAACAATAATATAGTAGTGGTATTAGATGCAGTAATAGTAACAACAACAACAATAATAGTAGTGGTATTAGATGCAGTAATAGTAACAACAACAACAATAATAATAATAGTAGTAGTATTAGATGCAGTAAAAGTAACAACAACAACAACAATAATAGCAGTAGTAGTATTAGATGCAGTAATAGTAACAACAACAACAACAATAATAGTAGTAGTATTAGATGCAGTAATAGTAACAACAACAACAATAATAGTAGTAGTATTAGATGCAGTAATAGTAACAACAACAATAATACTAGTGGTATTAGATGCAGTAATAGTAACAACAACAACAATAATAATAGCAGTAGTAGTATTAGATGCATTAATAGTAACAACAACAATAATAGTAGTAGTATTAGATGCAGTAATAGTAACAACAATAATAGTAGTAGTATTAGATGCAGTAATAGTAACAACAACAATAATAGTAGTAGTATTAGATGCAGTAATAGTAACAACAACAATAATAGTAGTAGTATTAGATGCAGTAATTGTAACAACAACAACAACAACAATAATAGTAGTAGTATTAGATGCAGTAATAGTAACAACAACAACAATAATAGTAGTGGTATTAGAGGCAGTAATAGTAACAATAATAATAATAATAATAATAATAGCAGTAGTAGTATTAGATGCATTAATAGTAACAACAACAACAATAATAGTAGTAGTATAAGATATAGTAAAAGTAACAACAACAATAATAGCAGTAGTAGTATTAGATGCAGTAATAGTGACACCAACAACAATAATAGTAGTAGTATTAGATGCAGTAATAGTAACAACAACAACAATAATAGTAGTGGTATTAGATGCAGTAATAGTAACAACAACAATAATAATAGTAGTAGTATTAGATGCAGTAATAGTAACAACAACAACAATAATAATAATAGTAGTAGTATTAGATGCAGTAAAAGTAACAACAACAACAACAATAATAGCAGTAGTAGTATTAGATGCAGTAATAGTAACAACAACAACAACAATAATAGTAGTAGTATTAGATGCAGTAATAGTAACAACAACAACAATAATAGTAGTAGTATTAGATGCAGTAATAGTAACAACAACAATAATACTAGTGGTATTAGATGCAGTAATAGTAACAACAACAACAATAATAATAGCAGTAGTAGTATTAGATGCATTAATAGTAACAACAACAATAATAGTAGTAGTATTAGATGCAGTAATAGTAACAACAATAATAGTAGTAGTATTAGATGCAGTAATAGTAACAACAACAATAATAGTAGTAGTATTAGATGCAGTAATAGTAACAACAACAATAATAGTAGTAGTATTAGATGCAGTAATTGTAACAGCAACAACAACAACAATAATAGTAGTAGTATTAGATGCAGTAATAGTAACAACAACAACAATAATAGTAGTGGTATTAGAGGCAGTAATAGTAACAATAATAATAATAATAATAATAATAGCAGTAGTAGTATTAGATGCATTAATAGTAACAACAACAACAATAATAGTAGTAGTATAAGATGCAGTAAAAGTAACAACAACAATAATAGCAGTAGTAGTATTAGATGCAGTAATAGTGACACCAACAACAATAATAGTAGTAGTATTAGATGCAGTAATAGTAACAACAACAACAATAATAGTAGTGGTATTAGATGCAGTAATAGTAACAACAACAATAATAATAGTAGTAGTATTAGATGCAGTAATAGTAACAACAACAACAATAATAATAGTAGTATTAGATGCAGTAATAGTAACAACAACAACAATAATAGTAGTAGTATTAGATGCAGTAATTGTAGCAACAACAACAACAATAGTAGTAGTATTAGATGCAGTAATAGTAACAACAACAACAATAATAGTAGTGGTATTAGATGCAGTAATAGTAACAACAATAATAGTACTAGTATTAGATGCAGTAAAAGTAACAACAACAATAATAGTTGTAGTATTAGATGCAGTAATAGTAACAACAACAACAACAATAATAGTAGTAGTATTAGATGCAGTAATAGTAACAACAACAACAATAATATAGTAGTGGTATTAGATGCAGTAATAGTAACAACAACAATAATAGTAGTGGTATTAGATGCAGTAATAGTAACAACAACAACAATAATAATAATAGTAGTAGTATTAGATGCAGTAAAAGTAACAACAACAACAACAATAATAGCAGTAGTAGTATTAGATGCAGTAATAGTAACAACAACAACAACAATAATAGTAGTAGTATTAGATGCAGTAATAGTAACAACAACAACAATAATAGTAGTAGTATTAGATGCAGTAATAGTAACAACAACAATAATACTAGTGGTATTAGATGCAGTAATAGTAACAACAACAAAAATAATAATAGCAGTTGTAGTATTAGATGCATTAATAGTAACAATAACAATAATAATAGTAGTAGTAGTATTAGATGCAGTAATAGTAACAACAACAATAATAGTAGTAGTATTAGATGCAGTAATAGTAACAACAATAATAGTAGTAGTATTAGATGCAGCAATAGTAACAACAACAATAATAGTAGTAGTATTAGATGCAGTAATAGTAACAACAACAATAATAGTAGTAGTATTAGATGCAGTAATTGTAACAGCAACAACAACAACAATAATAGTAGTAGTATTAGATGCAGTAATAGTAACAACAACAACAATAATAGTAGTGGTATTAGATGCAGTAATAGTAACAATAATAATAATAATAATAATAATAGCAGTAGTAGTATTAGATGCATTAATAGTAACAACAACAACAATAATAGTAGTAGTATAAGATGCAGTAAAAGTAACAACAACAATAATAGCAGTAGTAGTATTAGATGCAGTAATAGTAACAACAACAATAATAGTAGTAGTATTAGATGCAGTAATAGTAATAACAACAACAATAATAGTAGTAGTATTAGATGCAGTAATAGTAACAACAACAACAACAAAAATAGTAGTAGTATAAGATGCAGTAATAGTAAGAACAACAATAATAGTAGTAGTATTAGATGCAGTAATAGTAACAACAACAATAATAGTAGTGGTATTAGATGCAGTAATAGTAACAACAACAACAATAATAGTAGTAGTATTAGATGCAGTAATAGTAACAACAATAACAATAATAGGAGGAAGGACTGAGCGAATGTTTCCCAATAGAAACTGGGGTTAAACAAGGATGTATTTTATCGCCCTTGTTATTTGGAATTGTTATGGACTTCATAATGAAGAAATGCTGCACTGGTAATAAAGGCATCGAATGGATACAAGGAGACCATTTGGAGGACCTGGACTTTGCTGATGACATAGTTCTCATCAGCAATCAGATAAAAACGATGCAGGAAAACACAAATGAACTATCATCAATAGCCAGCAAAATTGGGCTTGAGGTCAATCATGAAAAGACTAAAGTCATGAAAAGTTTAATTCCAACAAGTGACAAAATATACATGGAAAACAAACCAGTAGAAGAGATCGATCACTTCATCTATCTTGGAAGTCACATTGATCGAGAAGGGGATACGAGCAAAGAAATTAGAATCAGACTGGCTAAAGCAGCAATGTCTTTCAGAAGCCTTGAAAAGTTGTGGAAATCAAAACTCATTAGCACAAACACAAAACTTAGGCTATTCAAATCAAATGTACTATCAACCCTTACGTATGCGTGTGAAAGCTGGAAAACAACAAGAGATATAGAAACAAAGTTGAACGCATTCGAAAATAAATGTCTAAGGAAAATACTTGGTATAGAATGGAACGAATTCAAAACAAACGAGGAAATTAGAGAAATCGCCAATCAACCACTAATATCTTCAGTAATAAAGAAAAGACGATGGTCATACGTTGGACATGTGATGAGAAGAGATAATAATCGAATAGCAAAGCAAGCCCTCATATGGGAAACAACAGGTAAAAGAAAAAGAGGAAGACCCAGGGAGACACTGAGAAGAACATTGATGAGAGAGGCAAGAGCAGCAGGAATCGGCTCCCTCAATGAGATAGAACTGCTTGCACAGAACAGAGACAGATGGCGAGATTTGATAAAATATCTTTAAAAGAAAACTGCTAGAACAAAAATTCATATAGGAGAAGGTGTATCTTGGTCTACGCCCTATGGGCCGGTTACGGCTCGAAAGGTCAATAGATAGATAGATTAGATGCAGTAATAGTAACAACAACAATAATAATAGTAGTAGTATTAGATGCAGTAATAGTAACAACAACAACAATAATAGTAGTAGTATTAGATGCAGTAATAGTAACAACAACAATAATACTAGTGGTATTAGATGCAGTAATAGTAACAACAACAACAATAATAATAGCAGTAGTAGTATTAGATGCATTAATAGTAACAACAACAATAATAGTAGTAGTATTAGATGCAGTAATAGTAACAACAATAATAGTAGTAGTATTAGATGCAGTAATAGTAACAACAACAATAATAGTAGTAGTATTAGATGCAGTAATTGTAACAGCAACAACAACAACAATAATAGTAGTAGTATTAGATGCAGTAATAGTAACAACAACAACAATAATAGTAGTGGTATTAGAGGCAGTAATAGTAACAATAATAATAATAATAATAATAATAGCAGTAGTAGTATTAGATGCATTAATAGTAACAACAACAACAATAATAGTAGTAGTATAAGATGCAGTAAAAGTAACAACAACAATAATAGCAGTAGTATTATTAGATGCAGTAATAGTAACACCAACAACAATAATAGTAGTAGTATTAGATGCAGTAATAGTAACAACAACAACAATAATAGTAGTGGTATTAGATGCAGTAATAGTAACAACAACAATAATAATAGTAGTAGTATTAGATGCAGTAATAGTAACAACAACAACAATAATAATAGTAGTATTAGATGCAGTAATAGTAACAACAACAACAATAATAGTAGTAGTATTAGATGCAGTAATTGTAGCAACAACAACAACAATAGTAGTAGTATTAGATGCAGTAATAGTAACAACAACAACAATAATAGTAGTGGTATTAGATGCAGTAATAGTAACAACAATAATAGTAGTAGTATTAGATGCAGTAATAGTAACAACAACAATAATAGTAGTAGTATTAGATGCAGTAATAGTAACAACAACAACAACAATAATAGTAGTAGTATTAGATGCAGTAATAGTAACAACAACAACAATAATATAGTAGTGGTATTAGATGCAGTAATAGTAACAACAACAACAATAATAGTAGTGGTATTAGATGCAGTAATAGTAACAACAACAACAATAATAATAATAGTAGTAGTATTAGATGCAGTAATAGTAACAACAACAATAATAGTAGTAGTATTAGATGCAGTAATTGTAACAGCAACAACAACAACAATAATAGTAGTAGTATTAGATGCAGTAATAGTAACAACAACAACAATAATAGTAGTGGTATTAGATGCAGTAATAGTAACAATAATAATAATAATAATAATAATAGCAGTAGTAGTATTAGATGCATTAATAGTAACAACAACAACAATAATAGTAGTAGTATAAGATGCAGTAAAAGTAACAACAACAATAATAGCAGTAGTAGTATTAGATGCAGTAATAGTAACAACAACAATAGTAGTAGTATTAGATGCAGTAATAGTAATAACAACAACAATAATAGTAGTAGTATTAGATGCAGTAATAGTAACAACAACAACAACAATAATAGTAGTAGTATAAGATGCAGTAATAGTAAGAACAACAATAATAGTAGTAGTATTAGATGCAGTAATAGTAACAACAACAATAATAGTAGTGGTATTAGATGCAGTAATAGTAACAACAACAACAATAATAGTAGTAGTATTAGATGCAGTAATAGTAACAACAATAACAATAATAGGAGGAAGGACTGAGCGAATGTTTCCCAATAGAAACTGGGGTTAAACAAGGATGTATTTTATCGCCCTTGTTATTTGGAATTGTTATGGACTTCATAATGAAGAAATGCTGCACTGGTAATAAAGGCATCGAATGGATACAAGGAGACCATTTGGAGGACCTGGACTTTGCTGATGACATAGTTCTCATCAGCAATCAGATAAAAACGATGCAGGAAAACACAAATGAACTATCATCAATAGCCAGCAAAATTGGGCTTGAGGTCAATCATGAAAAGACTAAAGTCATGAAAAGTTTAATTCCAACAAGTGACAAAATATACATGGAAAACAAACCAGTAGAAGAGATCGATCACTTCATCTATCTTGGAAGTCACATTGATCGAGAAGGGGATACGAGCAAAGAAATTAGAATCAGACTGGCTAAAGCAGCAATGTCTTTCAGAAGCCTTGAAAAGTTGTGGAAATCAAAACTCATTAGCACAAACACAAAACTTAGGCTATTCAAATCAAATGTACTATCAACCCTTACGTATGCGTGTGAAAGCTGGAAAACAACAAGAGATATAGAAACAAAGTTGAACGCATTCGAAAATAAATGTCTAAGGAAAATACTTGGTATAGAATGGAACGAATTCAAAACAAACGAGGAAATTAGAGAAATCGCCAATCAACCACTAATATCTTCAGTAATAAAGAAAAGACGATGGTCATACGTTGGACATGTGATGAGAAGAGATAATAATCGAATAGCAAAGCAAGCCCTCATATGGGAAACAACAGGTAAAAGAAAAGAGGAAGACCCAGGGAGACACTGAGAAGAACATTGATGAGAGAGGCAAGAGCAGCAGGAATCGGCTCCCTCAATGAGATAGAACTGCTTGCACAGAACAGAGACAGATGGCGAGATTTGATAAAATATCTTTAAAAGAAAACTGCTAGAACAAAAATTCATATAGGAGAAGGTGTATCTTGGTCTACGCCCTATGGGCCGGTTACGGCTCGAAAGGTCAATAGATAGATAGATTAGATGCAGTAATAGTAACAACAACAATAATAATAGTAGTAGTATTAGATGCAGTAATAGTAACAACAACAACAATAATAGTAGTAGTATTAGATGCAGTAATAGTAACAACAACAATAATACTAGTGGTATTAGATGCAGTAATAGTAACAACAACAACAATAATAATAGCAGTAGTAGTATTAGATGCATTAATAGTAACAACAACAATAATAGTAGTAGTATTAGATGCAGTAATAGTAACAACAATAATAGTAGTAGTATTAGATGCAGTAATAGTAACAACAACAATAATAGTAGTAGTATTAGATGCAGTAATAGTAACAACAACAATAATAGTAGTAGTATTAGATGCAGTAATTGTAACAGCAACAACAACAACAATAATAGTAGTAGTATTAGATGCAGTAATAGTAACAACAACAACAATAATAGTAGTGGTATTAGAGGCAGTAATAGTAACAATAATAATAATAATAATAATAATAGCAGTAGTAGTATTAGATGCATTAATAGTAACAACAACAACAATAATAGTAGTAGTATAAGATGCAGTAAAAGTAACAACAACAATAATAGCAGTTGTAGTATTAGATGCAGTAATAGTAACAACAACAATAATAATAGTAGTAGTATTAGATGCAGTAATAGTAACAACAACAACAATAATAATAGTAGTATTAGATGCAGTAATAGTAACAACAACAACAATAATAGTAGTAGTATTAGATGCAGTAATTGTAGCAACAACAACAACAATAGTAGTAGTATTAGATGCAGTAATAGTAACAACAACAACAATAATAGTAGTGGTATTAGATGCAGTAATAGTAACAACAATAATAGTAGTAGTATTAGATGCAGTAATAGTAACAACAACAATAATAGTAGTAGTATTAGATGCAGTAATAGTAACAACAACAACAACAATAATAGTAGTAGTATTAGATGCAGTAATAGTAACAACAACAACAATAATATAGTAGTGGTATTAGATGCAGTAATAGTAACAACAACAACAATAATAGTAGTGGTATTAGATGCAGTAATAGTAACAACAACAACAATAATAATAATAGTAGTAGTATTAGATGCAGTAAAAGTAACAACAACAACAACAATAATAGCAGTAGTAGTATTAGATGCAGTAATAGTAACAACAACAACAATAATAGTAGTAGTATTAGATGCAGTAATAGTAACAACAACAACAATAATAGTGATAGTATTAGATGAAGTAATACAGTCGAACCTGTCTAAGGCGACCATTCACGGGACTTTCAAAAACTGGTCCCATAGGACAGGTGGTCCTGCCTCACAGGTTTCACATAATAAATAGAGCGATAAAAAAAATTTTATCCTAAGCACTATGAAAACTAACCTGCAAATCAGCGTAATCCATGAGTAGAACATAGTGCACATGTCGGTCTACAATAGCCACTGGTTGGACACTTTTCATAAAACACGATAGTTAAACACACAAAAATATTTTGTCGAATCACTGATATTCGTTCTTCCAGCGTTAATGCTTTTGGTTTTACACTTTTGACACTGGCCATTTCCTATATTGTGTGTAACACTTTTAAAATCCACAAAAATAATTCACTGAGATACTGTACATGTACGTGAATACACTCTACGCGGGCAATGACTAATTCTTTAGTTAATTCCTGTAATTTATACGGGCCACGCAATGGTCTGCTCTGGTCTAGACGGAACCGCGAAGTGATGTCACTTCACGAATCATAGATCTCTGTCTGCCGTGTTTCTCACACCAGTATTGACTGATAAACGTAACACGTCCCACTGTAATCTGGGACTCACTAAATACGGGAAAACTTCGACACCTGTGTCGATTGTTTATGGCTCCCAGCGAGGCGGAGAAGGACTGGCTGGTCAGTGTATGTATCGTTATCAGTGTTACCCGCGTGTCGTAAACGGGATAAATAACATTGGCGGCGGTTAATTAGCCTGGTCTCTGGTCGCGTCATACGGTGAGCGCCGTAATCAGTGTTAGCATATAGTAAAAAACTCGGGGAAATTGTAGACCCGGTCCTATAACCAGGGAAACGCTTTAAACAGGTGGTCCTAAGACCAGGTTCGACTGTAGTAACAACAACAACAACAATAATAGTAGTAGTATTAGATGCAGTAATAGTAACAACAACAACAACAATAATAGTAGTAGTATTAGATGCAGTAATAGTAACAACAACAACTATAATAGTAGTAGTATTAGATGCAGTAATAGTAACAACAACAACAACAATAATAGTAGTAGTATTAGATGCAGTAATAGTAACAACAACAACAATAATAATAGCAGTAGTAGTATTAGATGCATTAATAGTAACAATAACAATAATAATAGTAGTAGTAGTATTAGATGCAGTAATAGTAACAACAACAATAATAGTAGTAGTATTAGATGCAGTAATAGTAACAACAACAATAATAATAGTAGTAGTAGTATTAGATGCAGTAATAGTAACAACAACAACAATAATAATAGTAGTACTAGTATTAGATGCAGTAATAGTAACAACAACAATAATAATAGTAGAAGTAGTATTAGATGCAGTAATAGTAACAACAACAACAATAATAGTAGTAGTATTAGATGCAGTAATAGTAACAACAACAACAATAATAATAGTAGTAGTATTAGATGCAGTAATAGTAACAACAACCGCAACAATAATAGTAGTAGTATTAGATGCAGTAATAGTAACAACAACAACAACAATAATAGTAGTATTAGATGCAGTAATAGTAACAACAACAACAATAATAATAGTAGTAGTAGTATTAGATGCAGTAATAGTAACAACAACAACAACAATAATAGTAGTAGTATTAGATGCAGTAATAGTAACAACAACAACAATAATAGTAGTAGTATTATATGCAGTAAAAGTAACAACAACAATAATAATAGTAGTAGTAGTATTAGATGCAGTAATAGTAACAACAATAACAATAATAGTAGTAGTATTAGATGCAGTAATAGTAACAACAACAACAATAATAGTAGTAGTATTAGATGCAGTAATAGTAACAACAACAACAATAATAGTAGTGGTATTAGATGCAGTAATAGTAACAACAACAACAATAATAATAGCAGTAGTAGTATTAGATGCATTAATAGTAACAATAATAATAGTAGTAGTAGTATTAGATGCAGTAATAGTAACAACAACAATAATAGTAGTAGTATTAGATGCAGTAATAGTAACAACAACAATAATAATAGTAGTAGTAGTATTAGATGCAGTAATAGTAACAACAACAACAATAATAATAGTAGTAGTAGTATTAGATGCAGTAATAGTAACAACAACAATAATAATAGTAGAAGTAGTATTAGATGCAGTAATAGTAACAACAACAACAATAATAATAGTAGTGGTATTAGATGCAGTAATAGTAACAACAACAACAATAATAATAGTAGTAGTATTAGATGCAGTAATAGTAACAACAACAACAATAATAGTAGTAGTATTAGATGCAGTAATAGTAACAACAACAATAATAGTAGTAGTAGTAGTATTAGATGCAGTAATAGTAACAACAACAACAACAATAATAATAGTAGTAGTATTAGATGCATTAATAGTAACAACAACAACAATTATAATAGTAGTATTAGATGCAGTAATAGTAACAACAACAACAATAATTATAGTAGTATTATTTGAAGTAATAGTAACAACAACAACAATAATAGTAGTAGTATTATTTGAAGTAATAATAACAACAACAACAATTATAATAGTAGTATTATTTGAAGTAATAGTAACAACAACAACAATAATTATAGTAGTATTATTTGAAGTAATAGTAACAACAACAACAATAATAGTAGTAGTATTAGATGCAGTAATAGTAACAACAACAACAATAATAATAATAATAGTAGTAGTAGTAGTATTAGATGCAGTAATAGTAACAACAACAACAATAATAGTAGTAGTATTAGATGCAGTAATAGTAACAACAACAACAATAATAGTAGTAGTATTAGATGCAGTAATAGTAACAACAACAACAATAATAGTAGTAGTATTAGATGCAGTAATAGTAACAATAATAATAGTAGCAGTAGTAGTATTAGTTACAGTAATAGTAACAACAATAATAGTAGCAGTAGTAGTATTAGTTACAGTAATAGTAACAACAATAATAGTAGCAGTAGTAGTATTAGTTACAGTAATAGTAACAACAATAATAGTAGCAGTAGTAGTATTAGTTACAGTAATAGTAACAACAATAATAGTAGAAGCAGTAGTATTAACTTTCAGCTCCCTGTGGAGCATAGGTCTTCAACAAACACTTTCCAAGCCGTTCTGTTCCTTGCCATTCTTTGAAGATCATTCCATGTCTTCCCCATCATCTTCGTCTCTTCTTCTATTTGTCTTCTCCAAGAATTCCTTGGTCTTCCTCTTTGTCTTTTCCCCTGGGGATTCCAAAAAAGGGCCTGTTGTGTAATACTCTCAGATGGCTTCCACAGTGTGCGTCCTATCCAGCGCCATCGTCTTCGCTGTATCTCTTTTATTCACTGGTATTTGACTGGTACATTTCCATAATTCTATGTTAGTGATTTTATCCTACCATTACCATTCTTTTAGTCTGCGCAAGAATCCATTAATGAAGGTCTGTATCTTCATGATTGTCATTTTTGTTGTTCTCCATTATTTCACAGGACTGACTTAACATTGGAGTAGAACATTTCTATCTTTTGTATTTAACCGAATTATATTTCATTATGAGAACATAGTGGATTGCTTGGTGTCATGGCATGGAAAACAGTCACTCCAAGCCATTCTCTTAAGTCTGGTATCTTTTCTCTTTACTTCCCTTTATCTCTTTGTCTCTCAACTTTCTCAGTTGTCACAATATATTCCAGCTGTTCCCTTCTCATTACAGGGCTATAAAATTATGATTGTTTCGTCCTAATTTTGGAAATTAGCTCTCTTTTTGCTTTGGCCTCTTTCAGAATGTTTTCATTGCTCTTCTTAGCTGTCCATGGTATTCTCAACATTCTTCTGTAAAACCACATTTCTACAGACTCCAGTGATTTTCTTGTCTGTTGTCTTATTGTCTATGATTCACATCCATATGTTAAGACGGGCTCTACATAACATTTAAGAACTCTTTTTCTTGTTTCTATTGTCAAAAATGGATTGTACAGTATCTTCCTAATTTTATGGAAAGCTGCTTTTGCCTGAGCCATTCTGCATCTCAACTCTGTTGTACGTCTACCATCTGATGTTAACTTTGTTCCCAGATATTTAAATTCATTTACCTGTTTTAATATTGTTCCACTTGTCTTTATTGTGCATTAAGGTGATGTCTTTTTCTTTGTTGCTACTATTACTTCTATCTTTTTGCTATTGAGGCTGAGTCCTTTATTTTTGCCTTCCTTCACAATAATGTCTAACATTTATGTAACTTATAACTGTTTTGTTTCGCGACTAGGAAACATTGATTTTTACAATTTTAAAATTATGAATGTTGAATGTATCACAAAATGACCTCATAAATATCATTTTATAAATTTTATTTTCAGGTTGTGTGTTTCCTGTTTAAAGATAACTTGCTAACATCATTATGTTCATAAAATAGTCTTCTCCTTATACGATCATGACTCTTCAAGACAAGGGATTTACCATTTGCCAAATAAGCTAGTCAGAAACTTGGAATATTTTCTTTTAAAACTAATCTCACTTCTCTCACAATATCACAGTTATTTTATTATTGGATTACTAATTTGAATAAAGCTCACACCCTGGAGAGGACACTCCAGAATCACATTTTGGTGTTCACAGGTTACCATCCACACCTGCCACACAAGTGAAGGGAAGACATAGCTGCAGACCGCGATCTATGGAAACAGACTCTAGAGGTTCACCTCAAATTAGAAGCAGACAGACTCATAGAGAAAGAGAATACACTGCAAAAGAAAAGAAAAAATAACATTTCTAGGGGCGCTGAAAAATCCATAGTCAACTACGACTGATGGAGGCTACTGGAATTTGAATCAATTAAATGAAATCAAGTATATATTTACCGCTTAGTAAATTATAGCGTCTACAATTTTCTGCCCTCTGTGCTGTCTTTGGCTTGAAAAGACAAATAGACATATAAAAATTAGAACATTTTCTGTATTCATATGTGAACAAGATTTTTCAGGAATGTTTCCTAACCTTGGAATATGAGCACAAGATTCAGTGCATGAAGTTGGCCAGATTTCTATTAGAGCTCTACACAGTCTAGGAAAAAATTGGCCAGAGTTGTGTTGTTATTTTTATATGTGGCCAGAGTATCAAAAGGAGAACAATGCCAGACACTGACCCATGGTCAGAGTAATGATATCTTTCATGTCCAAGAGGAAAAGATATAAGTTCCAGGTAAGTGTAAATGTTCATTTTCTGATTCTTCTTCTCGACTGAACTCTACTTTTTTGCTTCATATCTCAACACCGCAAATGTTGCCCACAGAAACAACAAACTGTGAGTTACAGGTTAAAACCTCAAATTCCCTCCCAGATGTGGGAAGAACACAGGACGTGTAAGAAGACTTATCAACCAACACAGAACTGGAGTCATCAGTCGCTGGACACTGTGGGACTTGCTGAGGAGGGGATCTGAGCAACTATGGACATGTTCGGAGTGCAATAATGATGACCCGCAAATAACTCAGTAACTCAATAACCTCAAATTCATTGTCTTCTTTGTGACCTTTGCTGTTTTGTCTTATATCATAGTAAAACCTGTCACTGAATATTAATACCTAGGACTTCCGGTCTATAAGGCTGCTGCAAGCATAAACAGTTGTTAGCTGCTGGTGAGACTCAATCTCATGGCCAATCGGTGTCTGTGTGTGTGTGTATTTGCACATGTGTGTTCAACAGTATTAATACCTTTCCTTCATGAACAGAGGATCAATATGGTGGATAGGTGATAGGAACCATTGAGGCACTGTTTGAAGAGTGTTCCTTGTTGCAGTTTCCTCATATTCCAAGTCCGGTTTGCTGCTGGAGCTACTGAGTTTAGTGTTCTGTGAGCTGTGTTTTTAATTTTGAAGGTGTTTCCATATTCAGATTGCTTACTATGAATGATGATATCATATGACGAAGGACAATTTAGCTGTGTTCTCTTTCGGTGCTGATACACCTGATGTCTTTTGATGTGTGCTGTGTTTGCTATGATGGGGACTGCAGCTGCCTTGATATTTGATGCGATGTTAATTCTGATGATTCCACTGACACGGGCGGCTGAGCAATTATAGATTTTCATTCGTTTGCAATGATACTGGGGACTTATAACTAAGTAATCTAGTATTTTGTTTTGCATTTGATGTTTAACCCTTGGCGGATGTTTGCCAAAACCATCCATGATTTTACGAGCCAATTTTTTCAACACAAAATATCACAAATGACAGCTGCAACAAATTTCATGATAAACCTATTATTTTTTCATTGCATGATCATATCTTGTATATCAAAATTTTCAGCAATGACTGCTCTTTTTTACTTTGCAATGTTAAAGATTCTATCTCTCTATTGTCCTTTCGAGCCGAAGATGGCACATGGGGCAGAACCAGAATCTCAAAAACAGAAACCTTGCATGCCAAAATGGCACATATTGCAGAGATCACTGCCTCTAAAATCTATGGCACTGTTTCCATAACAATAGTTTTTACAATGACAGCTTGTCAAGCCATCGATCAACCTCCTTAGTCACCTCTAATGACATGCTTGGAAGGTCACAGTGTCACTATTCTTTACTCATAATGAGACCCTGGTAACACACAGGAACTGTGTGTATGTTAAAGATTGCTGTATAATAAAAGCAGCATGCAAAATGAGGTGTAATTGGTTAAAAAAATTAATAATATTGCTCAGGTGTTATACCATTATTGAGGTCAGACAGGGGGACATATAGGACCAGAAAAGAAAGACAGCTGATCTTGAAGTAATCGCCTTGAGATATTCAGATCTGAGTTTTTATTTCACCGTTGATAGAAAAACTTTTGACCCCACCGAGATTCAAACTTGCATTCTCCTGGTTGGAAAATGACAGCTAAACAAATACTGACCCAAAAAAATGTGAAAATAATTTTTTATTTGCAACTTCATCAAACTAACCCTACATGTTCATTTCTACTCAAATCTGGTGGACACATTTGAATCATAAATAAAATGTTTATGGCAATTTTTAGTGAAAGAAAACACGTTTTTTTTTAAATTATAAAAAAGTTACACAAATTTCTGCTGTTTTTTTTTAAAAGTGAAAATAAGTGGCACAGGAACGATCCAAATGACAGCACCCTCTGTGGCCAGAGAAGCTTCTGGAAATGGTCTTCCATTATTTTGTAATAAGTGGCTTGGATTGGAAAACAAAAAGAAAGAAATTGTAATAAAATGCAAGGAAGCAAAAGAAGCATGGTTAAAACAGAGATGCAGATTGAAATGCACAAACAAGAGATGCCAAAGCTATATACAAATAAATTGAAGAATTAACAGGATGAAAAACGCAATCAAAAACTGGATGTTTAAGATTAAAGGAAGGAGAACTGTTGATTGAACAAGAAAGCATAAGGGAACGATGGACAGGATACATTAAAGATCTGTATGAACGAACAAAAGTAAATATTAAGGATAATGGGGCAGAAACAGAAATAAAGAAGTGGAAGATGCCTTGCGCAATATGGAACCAGCAAAAGCTCCTGGACCAGATAATATAACTAAAGAAGAGATTGAAGCCATGGGTGATTTTGGAATAGAAATAATAACAAAAATATTGAATGATATCTACAACAGTGGGTATATACCAGACGACATGCTCAAATCAATATTCATAGCCCTACCAAAGAAATCGGGTGCGATTGAATATGATGATCATTGCACAATAGGCCTTATGAGTCATATGACTAAGATATTACTAAGAATCATCATGCAAAGAGTGCGAAACAAAATCAGTCCAGAAAATAGTGATGAACAGTGTGGTTTTGTTAGAGATAAAGGAACAAGCAATGCCATTTATATCATAAGATCTTTAGTAGAAAGAGCCATAGAGGTGAAAACAGATCTATACCTATGTTTCATAGATTACACCAAGGCATTTGATAAAGTAAAGCACCAAGAAATAATCAAAATTTTAGAATGCATAAACATAGATAGCAAAGATCTAAGAATAATAAAGAACATGCACTGGCAACAAACAGCGGCCATAAGAAATGGAAATCAATTGGGAATGTTTCAACAAATAAAACAGGGTGTTAGACAAGGTTGTGTGCTGTCACCAGATTTGTTTAATATTTATAGTGAGATTATTTAAAGATCCATAAGGGACATTCCTGGAATAACAATTGGAGGCCATTTGTCTTTCCTAGGTACATCTTGGACTGGAGGAATTGGCGTCTGTGCCATTTGTTACAGGTGTGCTGTTTGCCAAGGTCAGGCTCACTGATGGTGGTGGCTTCATTGATTTCTCATCCAGGTATTGAATGTTGTATGTGTCTTGATTACAAATGTTGTATGTGTCTTGATTACAAATGTTGTATGTGTCTTGATTACAAATAGATTACATTGTAATTGAGAAAAACCAAAACTGTCATTGACATTAGATTATGAAACCTTCATTAAAATGATGATATCAAATTAAATATTCTTGAAATTTGAGTTCACCAGGCACACACATATTTTCCCACCTTATACCTTTTTAATTATTCCTGCTGGGTGACCCGTGACAAGTCACTGCTGATGGAATTAAAAAAAAAAAACACTATGTATCATAGTAAAAAATATGATGCTTCCGTAAAATTGTGGAATTATTTCTAAATATCATCATCATCGTCGAGTGCCTTCTCCGCAACGAAGGTTGGCTACCATGGATCGCCATTCTACTCTGTTTCTTGCTTTGATGGTGCAGGCAGTCATAGATTGACTTGTCCATCTTTTGATGTTACTCGTCCATGTTAGTCTTGGTCTGCCTCTGCCTCTTTTACCTTGTATTTTCCCTTCCAATATGACTTTTAGTAGGCTGTTGTGTCTTTTAACATGTCCCAAAAATTTTATTTGTCTTGTCTTAATTGTATTTAGTAGTTCTCTTTTTATTTTCAGTTGTTTTAAAACTTCATCGTTTGTTTTCTTTTCTTTCCATTCAATTCTACCTATTCTTCTATAAATCCACATTTCAAAGATTCTAAATATAAATTAGGCAATAAGTACAATACATTTTTTGTTCACTTCTGACTGTGAAATTCTCTTTAATTGTTGGTGAGACACCCAACAAACATTGGTAAACATGGGATAGACAATGAATGACTGCTCAAATAAAAACAAACATGCTGGCCAAAGACAAAGCACCATGCCAATAGACATAGTGCAGTGTGTCAAATTCCAGGATAGAAATCGGGTATATGTAGAAAAAAAAATTACCACATGCAATTCCCACTGCTCAACATAGGTAAACATAAAGATTTGTTCAATGAAAATATTTCTCCAAATTGCAAAGTATTTTGCGTAGTACATTTGACAAAGTATTGTAACAACTTGTCTCGCAGATAGGTGTTGTAATCTAGTGTTAACATCATTATCCCATTTTTGAGGTCTGATAGGGCAGGGGGGGGCCTATAGGACCAGAGAATAAAGACCACATGGCCAAATGCAGTCATCATGAGGTGTTCATGCCTGATTTTTTTTTTTACACCCCCTCCCTCCGAAAAATTTTTTTTTTTACCCTAAATGGTTTGATCTTGCATTCCCTGGGTTTGAAGCCAGAGAAATTTTTGATTCGGCCACACGCTTTTTTATTTTAATATGTATTGTGAAATTATCAGGAACAATAGGACAACAGACAAGAAAATCGCTTGAGGCTACAGAAATGTGGTTTTACAGAAGAATGTTGAGAATACCATGGACAGCTAAGAAGAGTAATGAAGATGTTCTGAAAGAGGTCAAAGCAAAAAGAGAGCTAATTTCCAATATTAAGAAGAAACAATCATAATTTTTTTGGACATGTAATGAGAAGGGAACAGCTGGAATATATTGTGACAACTGGGTAAATTTGAGGGATGAAGAGATGGAGGGAAGCAAAGAGAAAAGATACCAGACAGCTTAAGAGAATGGCTTGGCAGAAGGTTAACAATAGAAATGATAAATAACTGTCAAGATCAAAAGTTGTGGAGAGACATGATCACCTTTGCCAGCAGGGATGGTCCTTGATGATGATAATGAATGTGAAATTTGTTGATGCATTTTTAACCTGATAGCCCAGTTTCATTTTACAACAAATTGTACTCGTTCTGTGCCAGGGAGGAGATCCACAACAACAGCGTCCAATGGAACAGTCACTTTGAGTTCCAAATTAAGATGACAGCAAATGTTGATAGTGGTGTCCTTGATCCTTGTTACGTGAGAATCTCCGTCAGAAAGGTTTCTGGAATATTTCTATAAATTTATTTGTGTTGTAACAAGTGATTTATAGTTGTTAAATTATTGTTATTTTTTGTTGTTGCGAGTTTTATAAGAAAAGTGTGAAAATATATTAACAGTGAAGTGTAGCATTGAAGCTTTGTAATATGTTATCTATAACTTTGATTGTTCCTATGTTTTTAATGAGTTTATTCAAAGACTGATGGAACATACATACACTAATTGTTTCTGTAAATGCAATGAGTTAGTCAATGGCTGATGGAACATACACACACTAATTGTTCCTATGTATGCTATGAGTTAGTCAATGGCTGATGGCATGTACTCAAGCTGATCATTCCTGTGTCTGCTATGAGTTAGTCAATGGCTGATGGTATGTTCTCAAGCTGATCATTCCTGTGTCTGCTATGAGTTAGTTAATGGCTGATGGAACATACACACACTAATTGTTCCAGTGTGTGCTATGAGTTAGTCAATGGCTGATGGCATGTACTCAAGCTGATCATTCCTGTGTCTGCTATGAGTTAGTCAATGGCTGATGGCATGTACTCAAGCTGATCATTCCTGTGTCTGCTATGAGTTAGTCAATGGCTGATGGCATGTACTCAAGCTGATCATTCCTGTGTGTGCTATGTTATTCAATAGCTGATGACACATATTCACACTGATCGTTCCTGTGTGTGCTGTAAGTTATTCAGTGATCGATGGCACATACTTACATTGATCATTCCTATGTGTGCAATAAGTTATTCAATGGCCGATGACACATATTCACACTGATCATTCCTGCATGTGCAATAAGTTATTCAATGGCCAATGACACCTATTCACACTGATCGTTCCTGTGTGTGCTGTAAGTTATTCAGTGATCGATGGCACATACTTACATTGATCATTCCTATGTGTGCAATAAGTTATTCAATGACCGATGACATGTATTCACATTGATCGTTCCTGTGTGTGCTATAAGTTATTCAATGGCCGATGACACGTATTCACACTGATCATTCCTGTGTGTGCTATAAGTTATTCAATGGCCAATGACACGTACTCACATTGATCGTTCCTGTGTGTGCTATAAGTTATTCAATGGCCAATGACACGTACTCACATTGATCGTTCCTGTGTGTGCTATAAGTTATTCAATGGCCAATGACACGTACTCACATTGATCGTTCCTGTGTGTGCTATAAGTTATTCAATGGCCGATGACGCGTACTCACATTGATCGTTCCTGTGTGTGCTATAAGTTATTCAATGGCCGATGACATGTACTCACATTGATTGCTCCTGTGTGTGCTATAAGTTATTCAATGGCCGATGACACGTACTCACATTGATCGTTCCTGTGTGTGCTATAAGTTATTCATTTTCTTCCACTGAGTAAAGATTGCCTGGTCTTGGATATGGAGTTTGCTCTGTTGCAGAGTCCATATACAAACCAACAGAAGGCAATGGAAAGCCACTGTCGTACATTCCAAGAACAGTCATTTGTATTCAAGAAGACTGCTACAAAATTCATGAATAACAAAAATTACTAATGAGGAATGTTTAAAAAGAGCTGGTGCAGAAATCTCAAAATCATTAGGAAAAGAGAATCTACATTTTTTGGGGCATGTGATGCATACAAGAAAAAAGTATCTGGGTCTATGTCGCATGGGCCGGCCACTGCTCAAAAGGTCAATAGACTGATAGATAGATGCGTAAAGGTATTGAGATCAGAATGCTTTAATAATGGATAGAGTGATTAGAAAGAGGGGCAGAGGGAAACCAAGAGAAAAAGTACTGAACAGCATATTCAATTGACATATATTTTTTAACTTGTATGCGTAACACACTATTATATAGATCTGAAACCTGGACAACATATTCAATTGACATATATTTTTTAACTTGTATGCGTAACACACTATTATATAGATCTGAAACCTGGACAACATATTCAATTGACATATATTTTTTAACTTGTATGCGTAACACACTATTATATAGATCTGAAACCTGGACAACATATTCAATTGACATATATTTTTTAACTTGTATGCGTAACACACTATTATATAGATCTGAAACCTGGACAACATATTCAATTGACATATATTTTTTAACTTGTATGCGTAACACACTATTATATAGATCTGAAACCTGGACAACATATTCAATTGACATATATTTTTTAACTTGTATGCGTAACACACTATTATATAGATCTGAAACCTGGACAACATATTCAATTGACATATATTTTTTAACTTGTATGCGTAACACACTATTATATAGATCTGAAACCTGGACAACATATTCAATTGACATATATTTTTTAACTTGTATGCGTAACACACTATTATATAGATCTGAAACCTGGACAACATATTCAATTGACATATATTTTTTAACTTGTATGCGTAACACACTATTATATAGATCTGAAACCTGGACAACATATTCAATTGACATATATTTTTTAACTTGTATGCGTAACACACTATTATATAGATCTGAAACCTGGACAACATATTCAATTGACATATATTTTTTAACTTGTATGCGTAACACACTATTATATAGATCTGAAACCTGGACAACATATTCAATTGACATATATTTTTTAACTTGTATGCGTAACACACTATTATATAGATCTGAAACCTGGACAACATATTCAATTGACATATATTTTTTAACTTGTATGCGTAACACACTATTATATAGATCTGAAACCTGGACAACATATTCAATTGACATATATTTTTTAACTTGTATGCGTAACACACTATTATATAGATCTGAAACCTGGACAACATATTCAATTGACATATATTTTTTAACTTGTATGCGTAACACACTATTATATAGATCTGAAACCTGGACAACATATTCAATTGACATATATTTTTTAACTTGTATGCGTAACACACTATTATATAGATCTGAAACCTGGACAACATATTCAATTGACATATATTTTTTAACTTGTATGCGTAACACACTATTATATAGATCTGAAACCTGGACAACATATTCAATTGACATATATTTTTTAACTTGTATGCGTAACACACTATTATATAGATCTGAAACCTGGACAACATATTCAATTGACATATATTTTTTAACTTGTATGCGTAACACACTATTATATAGATCTGAAACCTGGACAACATATTCAATTGACATATATTTTTTAACTTGTATGCGTAACACACTATTATATAGATCTGAAACCTGGACAACATATTCAATTGACATATATTTTTTAACTTGTATGCGTAACACACTATTATATAGATCTGAAACCTGGACAACATATTCAATTGACATATATTTTTTAACTTGTATGCGTAACACACTATTATATAGATCTGAAACCTGGACAACATATTCAATTGACATATATTTTTTAACTTGTATGCGTAACACACTATTATATAGATCTGAAACCTGGACAACATATTCAATTGACATATATTTTTTAACTTGTATGCGTAACACACTATTATATAGATCTGAAACCTGGACAACATATTCAATTGACATATATTTTTTAACTTGTATGCGTAACACACTATTATATAGATCTGAAACCTGGACAACATATTCAATTGACATATATTTTTTAACTTGTATGCGTAACACACTATTATATAGATCTGAAACCTGGACAACATATTCAATTGACATATATTTTTTAACTTGTATGCGTAACACACTATTATATAGATCTGAAACCTGGACAACATATTCAATTGACATATATTTTTTAACTTGTATGCGTAACACACTATTATATAGATCTGAAACCTGGACAACATATTCAATTGACATATATTTTTTAACTTGTATGCGTAACACACTATTATATAGATCTGAAACCTGGACAACATATTCAATTGACATATATTTTTTAACTTGTATGCGTAACACACTATTATATAGATCTGAAACCTGGACAACATATTCAATTGACATATATTTTTTAACTTGTATGCGTAACACACTATTATATAGATCTGAAACCTGGACAACATATTCAATTGACATATATTTTTTAACTTGTATGCGTAACACACTATTATATAGATCTGAAACCTGGACAACATATTCAATTGACATATATTTTTTAACTTGTATGCGTAACACACTATTATATAGATCTGAAACCTGGACAACATATTCAATTGACATATATTTTTTAACTTGTATGCGTAACACACTATTATATAGATCTGAAACCTGGACAACATATTCAATTGACATATATTTTTTAACTTGTATGCGTAACACACTATTATATAGATCTGAAACCTGGACAACATATTCAATTGACATATATTTTTTAACTTGTATGCGTAACACACTATTATATAGATCTGAAACCTGGACAACATATTCAATTGACATATATTTTTTAACTTGTATGCGTAACACACTATTATATAGATCTGAAACCTGGACAACATATTCAATTGACATATATTTTTTAACTTGTATGCGTAACACACTATTATATAGATCTGAAACCTGGACAACATATTCAATTGACATATATTTTTTAACTTGTATGCGTAACACACTATTATATAGATCTGAAACCTGGACAACATATTCAATTGACATATATTTTTTAACTTGTATACGTAACACACTATTATATAGATCTGAAACCTGGACAACATATTCAATTGACATATATTTTTTAACTTGTATGCGTAACACACTATTATATAGATCTGAAACCTGGACAACATATTCAATTGACATATATTTTTTAACTTGTATACGTAACACACTATTATATAGATCTGAAACCTGGACAACATATTCACTTGACATATATTTTTTAACTTGTATGCGTAACACACTATTATATAGATCTGAAACCTGGACAACATATTCAATTGACATATATTTTTTAACTTGTATGCGTAACACACTATTATATAGATCTGAAACCTGGACAACATATTCAATTGACATATATTTTTTAACTTGTATACGTAACACACTATTATATAGATCTGAAACCTGGACAACATATTCAATTGACATATATTTTTTAACTTGTATACGTAACACACTATTATATAGATCTGAAACCTGGACAACATATTCAATTGACATATATTTTTTAACTTGTATACGTAACACACTATTATATAGATCTGAAACCTGGACAACATATTCAATTGACATATATTTTTTAACTTGTATACGTAACACACTATTATATAGATTTGAAACCTGGACAACATATTCAATTGACATATATTTTTTAACTTGTATACGTAACACACTATTATATAGATCTGAAACCTGGACAACATATTCAATTGACATATATTTTTTAACTTGTATGCGTAACACACTATTATATAGATCTGAAACCTGGACAACATATTCAATTGACATATATTTTTTAACTTGTATACGTAACACACTATTATATAGATCTGAAACCTGGACAACATATTCAATTGACATATATTTTTTAACTTGTATACGTAACACACTATTATATAGATCTGAAACCTGGACAACATATTCAATTGACATATATTTTTTAACTTGTATACGTAACACACTATTATATAGATCTGAAACCTGGACAACATATTCAATTGACATATATTTTTTAACTTGTATACGTAACACACTATTATATAGATCTGAAACCTGGACAACATATTCAATTGACATATATTTTTTAACTTGTATACGTAACACACTATTATATAGATCTGAAACCTGGACAACATATTCAATTGACATATATTTTTTAACTTGTATACGTAACACACTATTATATAGATCTGAAACCTGGACAACATATCCAATTGACATATATTTTTTAACTTGTATACGTAACACACTATTATATAGATCTGAAACCTGGACAACATATTCAATTGACATATATTTTTTAACTTGTATGCGTAACACACTATTATATAGATCTGAAACCTGGACAACATATTCAATTGACATATATTTTTTAACTTGTATGCGTAACACACTATTATATAGATCTGAAACCTGGACAACATATTCAATTGACATATATTTTTTAACTTGTATACGTAACACACTATTATATAGATCTGAAACCTGGACAACATATTCAATTGACATATATTTTTTAACTTGTATACGTAACACACTATTATATAGATCTGAAACCTGGACAACATATCCAATTGACATATATTTTTTAACTTGTATGCGTAACACACTATTATATAGATCTGAAACCTGGACAACATATTCAATTGACATATATTTTTTAACTTGTATACGTAACACACTATTATATAGATCTGAAACCTGGACAACATATTCAATTGACATATATTTTTTAACTTGTATACGTAACACACTATTATATAGATCTGAAACCTGGACAACATATCCAATTGACATATATTTTTTAACTTGTATACGTAACACACTATTATATAGATCTGAAACCTGGACAACATATCCAATTGACATATATTTTTTAACTTGTATACGTAACACACTATTATATAGATCTGAAACCTGGACAACATATTCAATTGACATATATTTTTTAACTTGTATACGTAACACACTATTATATAGATCTGAAACCTGGACAACATATTCAATTGACATATATTTTTTAACTTGTATACGTAACACACTATTATATAGATCTGAAACCTGGACAACATATTCAATTGACATATATTTTTTAACTTGTATACGTAACACACTATTATATAGATCTGAAACCTGGACAACATATTCAATTGACATATATTTTTTAACTTGTATACGTAACACACTATTATATAGATCTGAAACCTGGACAACATATTCAATTGACATATATTTTTTAACTTGTATACGTAACACACTATTATATAGATCTGAAACCTGGACAACATATTCAATTGACATATATTTTTTAACTTGTATGCGTAACACACTATTATATAGATCTGAAACCTGGACAACATAATCAATTGACATATATTTTTTAACTTGTATGCGTAACACACTATTATATAGATCTGAAACCTGGACAACATATTCAATTGACATATATTTTTTAACTTGTATGCGTAACACACTATTATATAGATCTGAAACCTGGACAACATAATCAATTGACATATATTTTTTAACTTGTATGCGTAACACACTATTATATAGATCTGAAACCTGGACAACATATTCAATTGACATATATTTTTTAACTTGTATACGTAACACACTATTATATAGATCTGAAACCTGGACAACATATTCAATTGACATATATTTTTAACTTGTATGCGTAACACACTATTATATAGATCTGAAACCTGGACAACATATTCAATTGACATATATTTTTTAACTTGTATGCGTAACACACTATTATATAGATCTGAAACCTGGACAACATATTCAATTGACATATATTTTTTAACTTGTATGCGTAACACACTATTATATAGATCTGAAACCTGGACAACATATTCAATTGACATATATTTTTTAACTTGTATGCGTAACACACTATTATATAGATCTGAAACCTGGACAACATATTCAATTGACATATATTTTTTAACTTGTATGCGTAACACACTATTATATAGATCTGAAACCTGGACAACATATTCAATTGACATATATTTTTTAACTTGTATGCGTAACACACTATTATATAGATCTGAAACCTGGACAACATATTCAATTGACATATATTTTTTAACTTGTATGCGTAACACACTATTATATAGATCTGAAACCTGGACAACATAATCAATTGACATATATTTTTTAACTTGTATGCGTAACACACTATTATATAGATCTGAAACCTGGACAACATATTCAATTGACATATATTTTTTAACTTGTATGCGTAACACACTATTATATAGATCTGAAACCTGGACAACATATTCAATTGACATATATTTTTTAACTTGTATGCGTAACACACTATTATATAGATCTGAAACCTGGACAACATATTCAATTGACATATATTTTTTAACTTGTATACGTAACACACTATTATATAGATCTGAAACCTGGACAACATATTCAATTGACATATATTTTTTAACTTGTATGCGTAACACACTATTATATAGATCTGAAACCTGGACAACATATTCAATTGACATATATTTTTAACTTGTATGCGTAACACACTATTATATAGATCTGAAACCTGGACAACATAATCAAATCACGAACAAAGACTGCATGTCTTCCACGTGCGATGTCTCTGCAGAATAATGCACATCAGATGAAAGGATAAAATAACCAACTTAACTGTCAGAAGACGAAGACTAAGATGGCTGGGGCACGTCCAGCGAATGGAAGAAAAATGCATCCCAAGCAAATACTATATGGTGAACTAATACACAGAAAAAGAGAAAGCAGCAGACCTAAACTACGATATAGAGATATCTGTAAATCATCTCTCAATGACTTCTCCATCTGTGAAAATGACTGGGAACATCTGGCAAGTGATTGCACATCATGGAGAGCATGTATAAGGAACGGTATAACAT
Source organism: Megaustenia siamemsis (assembly GCA_032433765.1). Lineage (NCBI taxonomy): Eukaryota > Metazoa > Mollusca > Gastropoda > Stylommatophora > Ariophantidae > Megaustenia > Megaustenia siamemsis. The sequence goes on from JAVIAB010000159.1 coordinate 24,234,219, forward strand.
CGTTTGAGACTGTGCTAAAGCAAAATTTAGAAGAGAAAAGACTCATGAAAAAGGATGGAAACTCTGTGGATCAATGGGCCTGACTTGTTTATTCTGTGGCCGTGTGTGTTTGTCAAACATTGGTAGAATTAGCCATGAGAGAAGCTGTTCGACAAAAGCAAAACCTAAAAAAAAATACACAACAGCCTCCACTAGACCGTCTGACAAGACGAAAAGGGATATATATATATATATAACTGAAATTATGACATGCACAAGAACTGAGAGATGTGGAGAGAGATGATCACCTACACCAACCGACATTACACATGATGATGATGTAGCAGTTGTATATGGTGTGTTCTATGAGATGACCACTTCATGTCGCTTGCTAGAGGAGAATGGTTATGGTTATGGTTATGGAAGGCCCCAGTATTACTGCAAATGAATTAAAATCCATAATTGCTCAACCGCCCGTGCCATTGGAATCATCTGAATTACTATCTCATCTACCAAACAAAGAAAGATAGCTGTATTCCCCATCATAGCAGTCTCAGCACATGCCAAAAGGCATAAGGCGAAACCGCACACAAAGTGAACACAACTGTCTGTTCCTGTCATACGATATCATCATTTATCGTAAACAATCAGAATATTGAAACATGATTTAAAAGGATGAAACACACAGCTCATGGGGTGCACAAAGCACTTAACTCAGTAACTCCTGCAACAAGCCGGACTTGGAATATGAGGAAACTGCAACAAGGAACATTTTTCATGTATAGCCTTCAATTGTCCCCGCCACCTATCCACCATATACGGGAAGTTCACGTCCTCTTGAAAAATTATGTTGTTTGGGCAGCGAATGTTTTAAGTCGAAGGTTAGTAACACATAATGTCATAGAAGAGTGAAGTAGGCAACTTCATAACACCGGATCATATTCTCTGCTGCAATCAAAGGTTATAAAGGATTTCTTAAATAGGAATAATCTTTCATTATGTAAAAAAAAACAAAAAAAGGATTTATCATTGGAAGAATCCATCCTGATGTTACAAAAAAAATCTTTCATAGGAAGAATTCATTCTAATATTGAAAAAAAGGATGCATCGTAGAAAGAATTCATCCTTGTGTAAAAAAGAAAGCATCTATCATAAGAAGAATTCATTATAATGTAAAAAAAAAGTAAGGATCTATCATAGGGAGAACTCATCCTTGTATAAAAAAGTAAGGATCTATCATAGGGAGAACTCATCCTTGTATAAAAAAGTAAGGATCTATCATAGGGAGAACTCATCCTTGTATAAAAAAGTAAGGATCTATCATAGGGAGAACTCATCCTTGTATAAAAAAGTAAGGATCTATCATAGGGAGAACTCATCCTTGTATAAAAAAGTAAGGATCTATCATAGGGAGAACTCATCCTTGTATAAAAAAGTAAGGATCTATCATAGGGAGAACTCATCCTTGTATAAAAAAGGATACTCAATTGGTATTTTCAGGCTAGGGTATGCTCAAATGGTGTGAGGAATAGTCCCTGAAATAGAAAGGGTAAGTATCCTCAGCTCGATGTTGGCAGCTGCCATGACCTTCAAGGTGGTTAATTTTGCAGGATTTTGTTATCACATGGTCGATGTGGTCCCTAAAACAAACTTGGCCACGATCAAACTTAACTCCGAGGTACGTCATCAACCTGTCCCTAGTCACCTCATCAGCTCCCATTTGTACCACCGGTGTTTCCGTGTTAACGATATGATTGATAAGGGAGAACTATGCAACTGGTTCTTTATTATAATTAACCAGGGCACCTGGTACTCTACACCAGGAAGAGATGAAATCAAGTTCGTTTTGCAGTGTGGAGGCGCTTTCCCTTCTGTCTCTTCCCTGTCGATGGACCAGAATACCATCAGCAAAATTCATAGTTCTTCCCCTCCCGTCCAACTGTTGTTGCGTGATCGTTATTGTGTACACATTAAGTAGAGCTGGTGACAATGGTGAACCTTTCCATATTTTTTTTTTTTTCATTTGCCAGCTTTGACCTCTGACAAAGTCTCTAGAGACTAGGAACTGAATTTTGTGTGTTAATCCATTTTTCCCTGGCAGCCATGTGCACAAGGGTCCCTCGCCGCACAGGCAGATAACTCGACTTCGGAGGTACTCATATTTTTTCTATCAATGAATATTTAACGTTTCAAGCTGGTCCTCGCTGCTGAGACCAGGGGTGGTTGCTGCAGAGAGAAATCATAAATAAAAATCCCAACCTATGTAGCCAGGATTTGAACCCACAACCTCTCTGTCTTGAGGCCGGCGTCTTGCCTCAAGACCAACCAGTCCCCCTATATTTCCATATAACTCTCTGCATTCAGTTTCCTAGCTTGTTTCAGGATTGTTTTTATTTCTTTGAGGATCTGAGGTTGGGCTGTTGAAAGTTCCCACCTGATCTTGAATCATCTGCTTTCTCATTTCTAAAATATACAAAATCACTGGAACAGTTGTTCCACTGAGTGGATGTATTATTGCCATCCGCTAATACCAAACTGGAAGTCACTGACTGCTTTGCCAAATTTTAGCCAATTAAAGAAGGTTTGCAAATGAAACGTGTTTGTATAAACCTGAGAGTTCACGTCTCTTTCTACAGGAAGTGAAAGGAGGGCGAACTCATCAAAACTGGGGTATGTAGATCTCAACCTTGCCCAGTTTGCTGGAGGGGGACGGATGTCAAGGCGGTGTCTTCTGGAGGGCTATGACACCAAACACAGGCAGGACAACTCCACAATCAAAGTCAGCGTGGAGTTAGTGCTAATTTCTGGAGATCCTGTGTTCAAAGTGTAAGTGGATTAGTTACAGAGTGTTGTTGACTTTTTAAAAAATATTTTACATTACTTTACTTTAAGGGGAGCTGGTAGTCTAGAGGAATGACATCGGCCACGGGACAGGAAGTACCTGGGTTCAAAACCCACCCCCACAGGAGGTGGTGTTATTATAAAAAAAAATCCATGGGGTTTTTTTGTGCCGCTGTCGCCCTGCAAAATGTCTGGTGAAATCCTATATCTAGCCCTATTAGATAATGGCAATATAACAGGAGGTATTGTGTGCATGTTTAGGGACCCTTGGCATTTAAAATTGAAAACTGTAGGCCATACGAACAGCATGATAGATGTAAGGTTAAAACTCTGTAACAAAGTTTGACTACATTTAACTCTTTCCATTCAGAAGCTTTTTATCAACCCAACGGAAGAGATTTCAGAGACAAAATTTTTCATGGTTTTAAGAATCAATCTACATATTTATATTTATCTAACATATAACATATATATGAATTTGAAGATGGAAGCTTGTCCGCATCCGTGCCATGGTGTAAACAATGTTGACTTTGAACATCACGCTATCTGTTATCACAGCGAGTTGGCGGATTTTTAGAAATGTAACCACGGGTTTGATAATAAATGTTTGTACACAGTTCGGTAACCATCGCTGTAGATCAAGTCTTTATTCTGCTGGCTTCGTTCGCGATCTTGGAAGTTAATGACCTAATTTGTGCAGCCAGTTGGTATAGGGTGAATTGTACGTTACAATGTCACTGCTATAATAACTCAGTTTGTGACAAAACTACAGAGACATGCTCAAACAATGACAGATGTCAGTATGAATATTTCGGACCCCAGTATCAGTACTTGGATCTCGTTTACAAATACACCCAAAAACGTGAACCTGCTTTCCTGTTGGATAACAATGATACCCCATGTAATCCGGACACAGATTCTACATCAGTTGAGGCAACTCTCAATCAATCTTTGCTGTTCTCCTGGTTTAGGATTTATGTGAATGACTTAATAGATCTGGACAGTTTCACGGTAAAACTAAATGGTTCTGCCTCATGTAACAATGAATCACGGTTTATAGTTAGTTCGCACGAGATTGATGTCTTTTGCTTTGGTGCTGGTCTGATCAACAAGTTACGGATTGAAGGGTGATAGTTGCAAATATCTGCTCCATCTACATTGGTGGGGGTCGGAATGTGGCTCTCAAACAAAACACAAACCAGACCAACACATTTAATGCTTGTTATACAGGAGACGGATGTGGACCAGAGGCCGCAGTTAATGGCAAAAAAAAGACCAATCTCTATGACAAAGACTGCACACACACACACACACACACATAAGAAGTGGAACCAATTCTGTTTACTGGTATCTGAACTTTGCCACGCCCCAGAAGACTCACACCATTCGAATTTATCACTGAGCTAGCACTATGATTTGGGTAAAGAATGCCACTCTAAGTGCTTTCTCTGACAGTGCGGTGTAGTGTTCCAGTATAATGATATATCATTCCCAAACATTTCTGTGAACACTATTGTAGTCACCACACAAGCGACAATGTCACACATTAAGATTGAGTTCTCACCGACCATTTCGCAGGCTGACAGTGCACTGACGGTGAGTGAGGCGCAAACATTTACAGACACCTATTGTCTGGATGGGCATTTTTGGTCGTTTTGTGCAGTGTGTAATGGGTGCTGCAAGGGCTACAACGTCATCATCGGTACGTGTCACGGCAACTGTTCACATGGGATCTATGGACACGACTGCTCCAGGTTTTGTCTTAGTGTCTGTCCTTTATGTGAGGAAAAATCTGGAAAATGCCTACAATGTAAACATCCTGGCTATACCTGTAGTGACACTTGTCCCTATGGTAATTTTGGGCTGCAGTGCAAACAGACGTGATGGCTGTGACATCATATGTGACCCAGAAAGTACAGACTGTGCGTGCAAGGAAACGTACTACGGATCAGACTGCACTCTCAAATGTCTGGGCAACTGTTTCAACGACACCTGTGAACAGTCAACCGGGAACTGTACATGCAAGGGAACGTTCTACGGGTCAGACTGCACTCTCCAATCTCCGGACAACTGTTTGAACGAAACCTGTGAACAGTTAATCGGGGCCTGCGTCTCGTATGTCGATGATTCCCACGTTAAGAAGAGTCTGCAGACTACAATAAACCCAAGCATATGGATACCTTAATGTGTTTCTGTGCTGGACATGGTTCATTTCTTGGAGTTTTTCCGTGAAGCCATGGCTCATATTTTGATGTGTTTCTGTGCTAGCCATGGCTCATATCTTAGCTTGTGTGTGTGTGTGTGTGTGGCCATGGCTCATATCTTGGTGTGTATCATGTTAGTCATATCTCATATCTTGGTGTGTCCGTGTTAATCATGTCTCATATCTTTATGTGTGTATGTGTTTAGTCATATCTCATATCTTTAGTGTGTATCTGTGTTAGTCATGTGTCATATCTTTGTGTGTGCATGTTTGGGTTAGTGATATCTCATATCTTTGTGTGCATGTTTATGTTAGTCATATCTCATATCTTTGTGTGTGCATGTCTGTGTATGTCACATCTTATATCCCTGTGTGTGCATGGCTATGTTAATCACATTTCATATCTTTGTGTGCATGTCTATGTTAGGCATGTGTCATATCTTTGTGTGTGCATGTCTATGTCAGTCATATCTCATATCTTTATGTGCATGTTTATGTTAGTCATGTGTCATATATCTTGATGTGTGCCAGTGTTAATCATGCCTCGTATCGCTGTGTGCATGTCTGTGTTGGTCACATCTCATATCTTTGTGTGTGCATGTCTGTGTTAGTCACTTCTAGTGACCTGGGCAGATGGTGCTCATAAACCTGGGAGGGCCGACCATCTAAGGGCAGAATCACCCTACAGAAAAGATCATCTGCTGCCTTGCAGGAAGATTGGGGACAATCAAAGGCTAAGGAAAGCAAACCTGAATAAAATGCTGGCTGAAATCGGATGCATTGGGCCACTGGCGCAGAACACAGTGCAAAATTTTAACGGGTGTTCAATCAGAGGGGATCTGGCAGACTCTAATTGTGATGTTCTGTCTGTGGGGGCGATCAACACACTTAACCTGACAGCTGACTTCATGTTTGAGTCTGGAATCCTACTCTGATTGAGTCCTGATCGCAGAGAGATATGAATTTTTAGATAATTGGACAAGGTGTTAGATTTCACCAATATCATGATGATACAAGACATGTAAAAGGAATATGGTTTGATGGCATTCACACTAATCTAATTGAACGTGGTGCAGTATGTGGCAGAACGTACGCTGCCGAAATCTGACTACATTTAATGATACCAATACTTCACACCAGGCCTTCAGCGTGATGTCTGACAGCACTGGATAGATCTTAGATGTCAAACTACTCTGTAACAAAGTCTGACTACATTTAATGATACCAATATTTCACACCAGGCCTTCAGTCCATGCCGTAATGCAGAGCTCATCAGCGATTGGTCACCAAACTGACCACAGTGACCCAAGAACTTCTGATAATCAAAGCAAAGGGAGTCTAGCCTCTAACAGTAGTCTGAACCGTCGAGGGAAGATGGTGGCCTCTGGTGAGTTGTTGCTGATGTAGTAACTCAACTGTCCTGTATGTGATCCATACCATCTTTGTTCATCATCATCATCATAGAGTGTCATCTCCGCATTGAGGTTTGGCTACCATGGAGCGCCAATCCGCTCTGTCTCTTGCTTTAATAGTTCAGGTTGTCATGGGATGACTTGTCCATCTTTTGATGTTACTCGTCAATGTTAGTCTTGGTCTACCTCTGTCTCCTGTATGTGATCCATACTATCTTTGTTCATCATCATCATAGAGTGCCATCTCCGCATTGAAGTTTGGCTACCATGGAGCGCCAATCCACTCTATCTTTTGCTTTGATAGTTCAGGTTGTCATAGGATGACTTGTCCATCTTTTGATGTTACTCATCCATGTTAGTCTTGGTCTACCTCTGTCTCATTTACCTTGTATTTTCCCTTCCAAGAATACTTTTAGTAGGCTGTTGTGTCTTTTAACATGGCCCAAAAATCGCATTTGTCTTGTTTGAATTGTATTTAGTAGTTCTGTTTTAATTTTTAGTTGTTTTAAGACTTCATCGTTTGTTTCCTTTTCTTTCCATCCAATTTTTCCTATTCTTCTATAAATCCACATTTCAAAGGCTTCAATATTTTGTTCTATTTTCTTGTCTATGTCCATGTTTCTGCACCAAACAGGAATGCTGAGAAGGTATCATATTTTGCTATTCTTAGTTTTAGCCCTGGTGTTATTTGTTTTGATATTAGTATATTTTTCATGACATTAAAATTACTTTTTGCCATTCCAATTCTTTTGTTTATTTCAGTTGTACATTTCCCTTCACTGGTTATAGTATGTCCAAGGTAGTTGTAGTTCTTTTCATCTTTGTTTCATTTATATCTGTCTTTAGTCCATTCAAAGTATAAAATTGATGGAAGCATTTCTAAAAATAGAATTGGACCGAGTTCCTTTCTTTTGGGGATGTGGTGAAAATTGCAGTAAGAGAGTGGATTTGTAGTTTAATGTCAGCCTTTTCTCACTCTCTCTCACTCTCTCTCTCCATCTTTTTATTTCTGTCTCTCTCACTTTCCCTCTCTTTCTATCTCTATTCCTCTCTCTCTCTTTCTATTTTTCTTTCTCTCCCTACATCTCTATTTCTTTCTCTCCATCTCTCTCTCATGATCCTCGTAGTGTCCTCACATATTTCCTGTTATATCTCTTTGGCCATGCTCGATGCAAAAATTTGGCACTGTTTTTGCACTTCTGTAGAGTGTGTTCCAGCGTGTGGGTACCAATTTTTCTGTAGATGTTATTCCCAGTCTGTGTAAGGTTTCAAAAACAGCCGTAACACCTCCAGACATTGATTTTGTTAACATTCTAATTTATGCACAGATTGTGTGGAGACGGATGCACCGCAAGATGGACTGGCCCACTCTCGTAACGCAAGCTATATCTCCCAACACTCTCGAGGATCAGGGTAAGCCATTGTCATTACAGTAACGGTCTCTTTAGATCTAAAGTCTCCTTAGACCTTTAGTCTCTAAAAGTCTCGAAGATCAAGGTAAGCTATTGTAGTTACAGTAAAGGTCTCTTTAGACCTAAAGTCTCTTTAGACCTTTAGTCTCTAAAGGTCTCGAGGATCAGAGTAAGCTATTGTAGTTACAGTAACGGTCTCTTTAGACCTTTAGTCTCTTTAGACCTTTAGTCTCTTTAGACCTTTAGTCTCTAAAGGTCTCGAGGATCAGGGTAAACCATTGTAGTTACAAAAACGGTCTCTTTAGACCTAAAGTCTCTTTAGACCTTTAGTCTCTAAAGGTCTCGAGTATCAGAGTAAGCCATTGTAGTTACAGTAACAGTCTTTTTTAGACCTTTAGTCTCTTTAGACCTTTAGTCTCTAAAGGTCTCGAGGATCAGAGTAAGCTATTGTAGTTACAGTAATGGTCTTTTTTAGACCTTTATTCTCTTTAGACCTTTAGTCTCTTTAGACCTTTAGTCTCTTTACACCTAAAGGTCTTGAGGATCAGGGTAAGCCATTGTAGTTACAGTAAAGGTCTCTTTAGACCTTTTAGTCTCTTTATACCTAAAGGTCTTGAGCATCAGGGTAAGCCATTGAACTTACAGTAATGATCTCTTCATTTTAGTGTTTCCCTGTTAAGTGAGCATGAATGTGTTGTGTTGTTGGTTTATTGCAAAGCCACGATATCTGCACCTTTCGGCCCAACACATCTGTCTTTAGAATTCATTTAACAAATTTTGCTTGGGCAACAAAAATTTTTGGCCTACTTTTTTCAACTTTTAACTAACAGCTGTTCTTTAATGTATGCAAGTGTACATGGAACTTTCTATTTTTGACTGTTATCCGAGAGGCCTAGACATCGGATACCGTTACCATGAGACCCATGGGAGGGTAAAGCCATGAGGAAACAACATATTTGATGTGAAAAATTCCCACTGTCTGTGATGGGATTTGAACCTGTGACCCTTCTATCCAGAGGCTGACATCTTAACTGTAGACCACCAAAACCTTCTCAGTTACGGTATAAAGTAAAGTAAAGTACCCCCCGTCACGCCGAGTGGCGTATAGGGAAATATGGTGTTAGTAGGAACTGAATTTTGCGTGTTAATCCATTTTTCCCTGGCAGCTGTGTGCACAGGGGTCCCTCGCCACACAGGCAGATAACTCTGACTTCGGAGGTACTCATGTTTTTTCCGTCGATGAGCAAGTAATGTTTCAAGCCAGTCCTTGCTGCTGAGACCAGGGGTGGTTGTCGCAGAGAGAAATCATAAATAAAAATCCCAACCGGTGTAGCTGAGATTTGAACCCACAACCTCTCTGTCCCGAGGCCAGTGTCTTGCCTCGAGACCAACTAGTCCCCCTTGAACTTGGAATATGAGGAAACTGCAACAAGGAACACTTTTCATGCATAACCTGCAATGGTTCTTGCCGCCTATCCACCATATACCGGAAGTTCACGTCCTTCCGAAAATGATGATCATCATGTTTCTTTAAAAATGTATAGCGCTTGATGATGTTAGGCCATCGTTGTTGACTCCAATTTCGAACATATAAACACACAGTTAGTCATCAGATTATCCCCGTCGCACATCAAACAACAGACCGTAAGATTAGCGTACGACCGGTCTAGGGATTTACGATGAGCCATTATGATGACGTAGCACACATAATAATGTCGGACACACTGCAATGATGCACCCTTTAGAATCCTGATTACTCTAGTGAATGTAGCCTACGATGAACAGAACATGGTGCAAATTCCCTAAAGAGATAAAACTGCGGCTGACGAAGCATTTCATATTAATGAGTAACATGGAAATAACTTGCATCAAGCAAATCCAACAACGGCCATGAACAGCACCAATGTGACGTAAAGCGCAGAACAAGCCTAGATGATGGAAGGTCGCATTCACAACACTTGATTTGTCGAAAATGGAATATTGCCGGCATACGGCATTGTTTTATCAGTGCAGATGAAATAAGTAGATCATCATCTTGACTTTAACGCATAGGAGTGCAATGGAGAACCAAAATTAATCAGACACCGAATGGACTTTCTGCAGCGATTGAAAGAAAGTGGACTAGATCCGCCATCTCAGAAACAGAAGTCTTGTTCCAAGTGAATTCCATAGAATCATGCTGAAGCCGAATGTGTTGGGCCGAAAGACACAAATATCACAATTTATCTGCAGACCACAACACAATGCAAACACAGCCACATAATTTTCTTTTATTGGCGAATAACAGAGTGGTCTAACCTTTGGTCATCAGATGAATGCAAACAAATGAACGATTCCATAGAATCATAGACAAAAACAAGACATAAAAATTCATGCTCTTGAAAAATGCATTTTTGTCAAAATGGTCAGAATTTGGTGGGGCAGAGAAGAGATTTTGCTGCCCTCTAAACTAGACAGGTTTTGACCAGTAACATTGTAACTAGACAGGTTTTGACCAGTAACATTGTAACTATAGCTTGTTTCATAACTCGTGCCCAACTTTTAAAATCGATAGCTTTTTAACCGCTTGTTGTAAGTTGTTAAAAATTTGCATGTAAAGTTATAATGATTAGAACCCAACAGGGGATTAATTTCATAAAAAAAAACTATTTGGTTATTATTGTTGCTTATTTGATTTATATAAATTTATAACGACCCATTGATGTAGTGAAAACTTAATGTTTACAGTATTTTAAGTTAAAAATAGCGAGTAAAAATCCATACACGGTAAAATTGACATGTTTGCACGCTTTCGCCATGGTTTTGTGACACAATTAGACACTTGAGAAATTATGTGTTCCATTTCCGTTCTTTCAGAGGTGTAGATGTGGAACGATAACATTTATCATGAGTCTTAAAATGAAATTCTGCAGTTTACAAAACATCGCAATAAAAATGTATGACTATTTTTGCAAAGAGGCTAAACTAGGAAGATTATTTCATTCTTTAGAAAACCCTGAGAATAGAACAAGACACATTTTGGATGTATCTAAACGGTCATTTATTCGCTGGATTCAAGCACGTGACCGTCAATGTTCAAAATATACAAAATCACAAGGAAGAGCAAAAATGTTGGATAATTTCGACAGTGAACTTATTAGAAGTGAAATTCGCAAAATGTTGGGTATGAATGAAACTGTTACAATAAGAAAATTAAAAATTTCGCTGAAAAAGAACAACAGTATTGAAATATCAAAGTCTACATTATGGAGGAATGTGAGAGCTGCAGGCTTTACATTCAGAAAGTATTCCAATGGACGAAACATCATCTGTGAGAAGCCACATATAGTAGTCATGAGAAGCAAGTACTTACGTGAAGTAAAAGAGGTGCGCAAGCAAGGTTATGATATTGTGTACTTGGATGAAACATGGATCAATGCTCACCACACTAACCAAAGGGAATGGCAGTCATCAGATGGAAAGATTAAGAGATTAATACCTAGCAGCAAAGGACAGCGCTTGATAATTGCTCATGCAGGTAGTCGACAACATGGACTAATACAGAATGCAGAGCTCATTTTTCTTTCAAAATCTATAGACAATCGGGATTATCACTCTGAGATGAATGGTCACATATTTAGACATTGGATTGAAAATTCTGTTCTCCCATCACTAGATCGACCATCTTGCCTAATAATGGACAATGCAGCGTACCACAACATTGTTGCACTTGAAGATAAAGTCCCGACGTCATCCAGTACAAAAGATGCTATTAAGATATGGCTCACAAAGGAGCACATACAATTTAATAACATGTATTTAAAACCTGAATTACTATCTCTAGTAAAGCAAAAACAGAGGACAAAGATTTTTCAAATAGATAAGATTATCCAAGAGCACGGTCATATAAGTTTGAGGCTGCCATCTTACCATGCTCATTTAAATCCAATAGAACTAATCTGGGCAAAATTAAAAGGACAAGTGGCAGATGAAAACAACATTCAAAATATGCGATGTAAAGACTCTTGCTAATCTCGCTTTATTAAATATAGACAAAGATTATTGGGCTAAATGTGAAGACCACGTCTTAAAACAGGAAGAGGAATATTGGAAATATTGATGGTTTGTGGAATGTTCAACCCCAAACAGTTATTAATCTTTTAGACTCGTCTGATTCAGAATGAAAGTATATAGCCCCCACAATGTTGGCCCCTATATTACCTTAAATTAGTTCAACAAACAGTCCTTTTCAGGACCACACAACTATGAAAATTGGACATACAAGTATACCTTGATATTATCGTCCGTCCTCGAACTGAGAAGACAATAATTCTCCTGGTGTTTTGTCTTATTAGGTTATTTCCCCATTACGGCCACGCCTTTACCTAGTGAAAATTAATCATAGACCAGCAACTACGGTAATTTCTATTATTTAGGGGTTCACAATTTACAATTTTGACAAACATCAAAGAAATTCGCCGCTTTAAGAAAACTGCAGCTGCAAGATATTTGTTAAATATACATTTAAAGGGTCTTTTGCATTCTAATAACATTTGGAAAATTTCAACAGATTTTAACAAACGGTTACTGAGTAATAGCGTTTTGAAGTTGGGCACATGATTTGAAACGAGCTATAGACAGGTTTTGACCAGTAACATTGTGACTAGACAGGTTTTGACGAGTAACATCGTGACTAGACAGGTTTTGACCAGTAACATTGTGACTAGACAGGTTTTGACCAGTAATATCATGACTATCAAGGTTTTGACCAGTAACATTACGATAGACAAGTTATTGAGTTATTTGCGGGTCATCATCATTGCACTCCGAACATGTCCATAGGTGCTCAGATCCCCTCCTCAGCAATTCCCGCAGTGTCCAGCGACTGACAACTCCAGTTCTAATGTTGGTTGATAAGTCTTCTTACACGGCCACCAAGTTTCTCATTTCTGGCTGTGCCCATCTTAACTCCCATTTCCATCATCCGAAGAAGTGACGTTGATCTGTGTTTGTCGAAGTTCTGTGCTCTTCCCACATCTCGGAGGGCATTGATGATGTCCACCCGATCCATCGGTTGCCCGTCCTCAACGACAGCGCAGCTAGCCAACCTGTCCACTCTCTCATTTCCCCGTACTCCCGCATGTCCAGGGACATAGACAAAGGTGACCTTACGTATTTTGGATTTCTGCAACGACTCTACCCATTGCATGCGTACAAAGCCCGCCTCCACTTTTTTATCATGCTCATCGAATCACTCAGTATACATGCGTGGATGTAGTCTTGTGACTCTAACCATTTGAATGCCTTGGTCACTGCCATCACCTCCATTGTCATGCTACTCGTGGTCACGACGTATGCACCACTGTCTTCGTAGACTATTCTGCCTGTCGAACGTGCTGTAAATGCCCATGCACTTCTTTGGTGTCGTCTTACAGATCCGTCTGTATAGATGACTGCATCTTTCTCATCGGTGTTATCGTAGACGAGACCGTTGACCTCAGCATTAACCACGACCGGGTTCTGTTCCCTACTTTTCCTGTCGAGTGTGACAATACATGAGAAAGTCCCCTTGAATGACGTAGGCACCGGTATCCACTCCTCACCAACGCTGATATTGGTAAGCCCACAGACCTGTTTGATGACATCTTCTGCTCGGCCCACCCATGATTTGCCTCTTTTTAGCCTGGCACCTTTCTCTGTGTTGAGCATGTGGTGCAATGGGTGCTCTTTATCTGTACTAATCTTCAGGTATGCTCGTGCTCTCCAGATCTTGATTCTGTCATCAATGGTTGGAAAGTCAAGAAGATACCTCATTGCTACACAGGGAGTTGACTAGACAGGTTTTGACCAGTAACATTGTGACTAGACAGGTTTTGACCAGTAACATTACGACTAGACAGGTTTTGACCAGTAACATTGTGACAAGACAGGTTTTGACCAGTAACATTGTGACTAGACAGGTTTTGACCAATAACATTGTGACTAGACAGGTTTTGACCAGTAACATTGTGACAAGACAGGTTTTGACCAGTAACATTACGACTAGACAGGTTTTGACCAGTAACATTGTGACTAGACAGGTTTTGACCAGTAACATTACGACTAGACAGGTTTTGACCAGTAACATTACGACTAGACAGGTTTTGACCAGTAACATTGTGACAAGACAGGTTTTGACCAGTAACATTACGACTAGACAGGTTTTGACCAGTAACATTGTGACTAGACAGGTTTTGACCAGTAACATTACGACTAGACAGGTTTTGACCAGTAACATTGTGACAAGACAGGTTTTGACCAGTAACATTGTGACTAGACAGGTTTTGACCAGTAACATTACGACTAGACAGGTTTTGACCAGTAACATTGTGACAAGACAGGTTTTGACCAGTAACATTGTGACTAGACAGGTTTTGACCAGTAACATTACGACTAGACAGGTTTTGACCAGTAACATTGTGACAAGACAGGTTTTGACCAGTAACATTGTGACTAGACAGGTTTTGACCAGTAACATTGTGACAAGACAGGTTTTGACCAGTAACATTACGACTAGACAAGTTTTGACCAGTAACATTACGACTAGACAGGTTTTGACCAGTAACATTACGACTAGACAGGTTTTGACCAGTAACATTGTGACAAGACAGGTTTTGACCAGTAACATTACGACTAGACAGGTTTTGACCAGTAACATTGTGACTAGACAGGTTTTGACCAGTAACATTACGACTAGACAGGTTTTGACCAGTAACATTGTGACAAGACAGGTTTTGACCAGTAACATTACGACTAGACAGGTTTTGACCAGTAACATTGTGACTAGACAGGTTTTGACCAGTAACATTACGACTAGACAGGTTTTGACCAGTAACATTGTGACAAGACAGGTTTTGACCAGTAACATTGTGACAAGACAGGTTTTGACCAGTAACATTGTGACAAGACAGGTTTTGACCAGTAACATTGTGACAAGACAGGTTTTGACCAGTAACATTGTGACAAGACAGGTTTTGACCAGTAACATTGTGACAAGACAGGTTTTGACCAGTAACATTACGACTAGACAGGTTTTGACCAGTAACATTGTGACAAGACAGGTTTTGACCAGTAACATTATGACTAGACAGGTTTTGACCAGTAACATTGTGACAAGACAGGTTTTGACCAGTAACATTGTGACAAGACAGGTTTTGACCAGTAACATTGTGACAAGACAGGTTTTGACCAGTAACATTGTGACAAGACAGGTTTTGACCAGTAACATTGTGACAAGACAGGTTTTGACCAGTAACATTGTGACAAGACAGGTTTTGACCAGTAACATTACGACTAGACAGGTTTTGACCAGTAACATCACAACTAGGCAGGTTTTGACCAGTAACATTGTGACTAGACAGGTTTTGACCAGTGACATTGTGACTAGACAGGTTTTGACCAGTAACATCACAACTAGGCAGGTTTTGACCAGTAACATCACAACTAGACAGGTTTTGACCAGTAACATCACAACTAGGCAGGTTTTGACCAGTAACATCACAACTAGGCAGGTTTTGACCAGTAACATCACAACTAGACAGGTTTTGACCAGTAACATCACAACTAGGCAGGTTTTGACCAGTAACATTGTGACTAGACAGGTTTTGACCAGTAACATCACAACTAGACAGGTTTTGACCAGTAACATCACAACTAGACAGGTTTTGACCAGTGACATCACAACTAGGCAGGTTTTGACCAGTAACATCACAACTAGACAGGTTTTGACCAGTGACATCACAACTAGACAGGTTTTGACCAGTAACATCACAACTAGGCAGGTTTTGACCAGTAACATCACAACTAGACAGGTTTTGACCAGTGACATCACAACTAGACAGGTTTTGACCAGTGACATTGTGACTAGACAGGTTTTGACCAGTAACATTGTGACTAGACAGGTTTTGACCAGTAACATCACAACTAGGCAGGTTTTGACCAGTAACATCACAACTAGGCAGGTTTTGACCAGTAACATCACAACTAGACAGGTTTTGACCAGTAACATCACAACTAGGCAGGTTTTGACCAGTAACATCACAACTAGGCAGGTTTTGACCAGTAACATCACAACTAGGCAGGTTTTGACCAGTAACATCACAACTAGGCAGGTTTTGACCAGTAACATCACAACTAGGCAGGTTTTGACCAGTAACATTGTGACTAGACAGGTTTTGACCAGTAACATTGTGACTAGACAGGTTTTGACCAGTAACATTGTGACTAGACAGGTTTTGATCAGTAATATCGTGACTATGGTGCCTCATCATCCCTATTCACCAGACTTTGCTCCATGCAACTTGTTTTAATTTTCAAAACTAAAAATTAAGCTAAAGAGATAACGATTTCAGACAGTGAAGGAAGCACAAGCAGACTTACAAGCTGTTTTATACATCTTGTTGTTATTATTGTTGTTGTTTTTCTTGTTATTGATCTAGAAACATGTGAGGTAATCTCCTTTGACCCAATATCTACAGGTATTTATGAGTTACCTTGTTGTTATTGTTGTTGTTATGGATCTCATCTATGTATGTTAGCTTGTGAGCTAACCCCTTTTGACCCAATGATATCTACAGGTATTTATGAGTTCCCTTGTTGTTCCATACAAGGTGTTATGTTTATCAGGTCTTTGAGGAAGTAGAGTTACTCTGATATCGGTGAGCTTTGGACAGTCACAAACGGTGATGTTCTGCTGCTTTATTGAGTCATGATCACAGATTTATTATTTGCTTATTGTTATTTTGTTTTCTCTCCCTCTTTTATTTGATATTTTTAGTGATTATTCTTCGCCTAGACCACCATAATTAAAATATATGCTATCTTTTGATAAATTGATTGATTTTATAAATATTTATTTTGAAATAGGACACCCAGCAGTTTGTCATCAACATTGGAACGGAGAAGGGTAAGTTTGTTGACATCGCCTGGAAATGTGTCGTTAAATGAAGTGAATGATGAGGATTGTAATAGTGTAGTGACAAGAGCATGTGTGTGTGGAAATTGTGGGGATTGGGCAGTGCGTGACGAGAGAATTAATTCGATAGAAAATATTAAGTCTGAGAATGTATCCAAGGTCGAAAGTTCAAGATAGAGTGATCTGGAAGTTTTGAATGAGGGGAAGAGGGCAGTGACGTGTTGTTTTGTAAATGGGAGACAATGATAATTCAATGTGTCGAAGTTTGATTGGTTGTGCAAAGGAGCCTGGGATAATAGGACTGGGGGATATTTAAAGACACGAAGCAGATTCAGCATAGACAGACTAGAGCTGATAAGGAGATGACAAGCAGTCAGTCAGTCAAGTTGTAGAGCAATGTTAGAGTTATGTGATAGACAGACTAGAGCAGATAAGGAGATGACATGTAGTCAGTCAAGTTGTAGAGCAACATTAGAGTTATGTGATAGACAGACTAGAGCAGATAAGGAGATGACATGTAGTCAGTCAAGTTGTAGAGCAACATTAGAGTTATGTGATAGACAGACTAGAGCAGATAAGGAGATGACATGTAGTCAGTCAAGTTGTAGAGCAACATTAGAGTTATGTGATAGACAGACTAGAGCAGATAAGGAGATGACATGTAGTCAGTCAAGTTGTAGAGCAACATTAGAGTTATGTGATAGACAGACTAGAGCAGATAAGGAGATGACATGTAGTCAGTCAAGTTGTAGAGCAACATTAGAGTTATGTGATAGACAGACTAGAGCAGATAAGGAGACGACATGCAGTCAGTCAAGTTGTAGAGTTATGTTAGAGTTATGTGATAGACAGACTAGAGCAGATAAGGAGACGACATGCAGTCAGTCAGTCAAGTTGTATAGCAACGTTAGAGTTATGTGATAGACAGACTAGAGCAGATAAGGAGACGACATGTAGTCAGTCAGTCAAGTTGTAGAGCAATGTTAGAGTTATGTGATAGACAGACTAGAGCAGATAAGGAGACGACATGTAGTCAGTCAGTCAAGTTGTAGAGCAACATGTAGTCAGTCAGTCAAGTTGTAGAGCAACATGTAGTCAGTCAAGTTGTAGAGCAACATTAGAGTTATGTGATAGACAGACTAGAGCAGATAAGGAGACGACATGTAGTCAGTCAGTCAAGTTGTAGAGCAACATTAGAGTTATGTGATAGACAGACTAGAGCAGATAAGGAGACGACATGTAGTCAGTCAAGTTGTAGAGCAACATTAGAGTTGTGTGATAGACAGACTAGAGCAGATAAGGAGACGACATGTAGTCAGTCAAGTTGTAGAGCAACATTAGAGTTATGTGATAGACAGACTAGAGCAGATAAGGAGATGACATGTAGTCAGTCAAGTTGTAGAGCAACATTAGAGTTATGATAGACAGACTAGAGCAGATAAGGAGATGACATGTAGTCAGTCAAGTTGTAGAGCAACATTAGTGTTATGTGATAGACAGACTAGAGCAGATAAGGAGACGACATGCAGTCAGTCAGTCAAGTTGTAGAGCAAGATTAGAGTTATGTGATAGACAGAATAGAGCAGATAAGGAGATGATTAGTCAGTCAGTCAAGTTGTAGAATAATATTAGAGTTATGTGATAGACAGACTAGAGCAGATAAGGAGACGACATGTAGTCAGTCAGTCAAGTTGTAGAGCAATGTTAGAATTATGTGATAGGTTGAACAGTTCAAAAGTGGGATAGTTGTGCCAGTAGAGAGCTGAGATAAGCAATAGAAGACAATTTCACTATCCATCAGTCAGACAAGACTGTGTTTTGTCGCCGGATTTGTTTTCACTTTACAGTGAACATATTATGAGATCAATAGTAGACAAAAAAGGAATTGAAGTCAACGGTCACAACATAAGTAATTTGCAATATACAGATGACGCAGTCTTAATAGCAGAGACAGAGAATGAACTACAAGAAATGATAGACATAATAGTAAAAGAAAGCAACAAGAAAGGTCTCAGTCTGAATAGTAAGAAAACAGAAGTAATGGTCATATCAAAGAAACAATCATCACCATCATGCAGCATACAAATAAACAAGACAAATCTGAAACAATTGCAATGCATCAAATACTTGGGCACAATAATAACATCAGATGGGAGATGCACCACAGAAATAAAAAGCAGAATAGCTCATTCCAAAATAGCATTTCAGAAAATGAATAATATCTTATGCAACAAATCTATGTCAATAGAAATGAGAAAGAGAGTTCATCGGTGCTATATAGAACCAATTCTGACCTATGGAAGCGAATCATGGACAGTAGACAAACAAATGAAAAGACAATTAGTGCCATGGAGATGGGATTTCTCAGAAGAATGTTGAAAGTTTCCTAGACAGCTAAAAAGACCAATGAGGAAGTTCTCAAAGAGGCCAACACAAAAAGAGAACTCCTAAAAAACATCAGAAAGAAACAATCAACATTTTTCAGACACATCATAAGAAGAGGACAGTTGGAATACTTGGTTACAACTGGCAAAATAAAAGGAAAGAGAGATCGCGGACGACAAAGAGAGAAAATACTGGATAGCTTGGTGTCATGGCATGGAAAACAGTCAACAACAGAACTGATACGATGCACTGTAGATAGAAGATTGTGGAGGGACATGATCACCTACGCCAACCGGTAATGCACATGATGATGATAATCAGTGTTAGCCTAGAAGTTATCTCAACACTAACATTTATCAATATTATGACTAATTGATCATCAGACGAAAATGATATCCAGTAGCTAGATGTGAGGAAATGATAGACAGATCACTGATTGTGTAAAACTATGTCATCTGTATGTATTTATAACATATATGATGTTCAACGACATGCTAGATGCTGTCAAATATACTCATATAATGTTACATTGGTTGGTTGTTCACCTGTGTCCACCCAGTAAGAACCAAGATCAAAATTCTGATAAGGATATTACAAGATCATTATGTTGCTGTGATCTATAACAAGATCATTATGTTGCCGTGATCTATAACAAGATCATTATGTTGCCGTGATCTATAACAAGATCATTATTTTGATGTGATCTATAACAAGATCATTATGTTGCCGTGATCTATAACAAGATCATTATGTTGCCGTGATCTATAACAAGATCATTATGTTGCCGTGATCTATAACAAGATCATTATGTTGCCGTGATCTATAACAAGATCATTATGTTGCCGTGATCTATAACAAGATCATTATGTTGCCGTGATCTATAACAAGATCATTATGTTTCCGTGATCTATAACAAGATCATTATGTTGCCGTGATCTATAACAAGATCATTATGTTGATGTGATCTATAACAAGATCATTATGTTGATGTGATCTATAACAAGATCATTATGTTGCAGTGATCTATAACAAGATCATTATGTTGATGTGATCTATAACAAGATCATTATGTTGCCGTGATCTATAACAAGATCATTATGTTGCCGTGATCTATAACAAGATCATTATGTTGATGTGATCTATAACAAGATCATTATGTTGATGTGATCTATAACAAGATCATTATGTTGCTGTGATCTATAACAAGATCATTATGTTGCCGTGATCTATAACAAGATCATTATGTTGCCGTGATCTATAACAAGATCATTATGTTGCCGTGATCTATAACAAGATCATTATGTTGCCGTGATCTATAACAAGATCATTATGTTGCAGTGATCTATAACAAGATCATTATGTTGATGTGATCTATAACAAGATCATTATGTTGCTGTGATCTATAACAAGATCATTATGTTGCTGTGATCTATAACAAGATCATTATGTTGCTGTGATCTATAACAAGATCATTATGTTGCTGTGATCTATAACAAGATCATTATGTTGATGTGATCTATAACAAGATCATTATGTTGATGTGATCTATAACAAGATCATTATGTTGATGTGATCTATAACAAGATCATTATGTTACTGTGATCTATAACAAGATCATTATGTTGCTGTGATCTATAACAAGATCATTATGTTGATGTGATCTATAACAAGATCATTATGTTGATGTGATCTATAACAAGATCATTATGTTGCTGTGATCTATAACAAGATCATTATGTTACTGTGATCTATAACAAGATCATTATGTTGATGTGATCTATAACAAGATCATTATGTTGATGTGATCTATAACAAGATCATTATGTTGCTGTGATCTATAACAAGATCATTATGTTACTGTGATCTATAACAAGATCATTATGTTGATGTGATCTATAACAAGATCATTATGTTGATGTGATCTATAACAAGATCATTTTTGGTGCAGTATCAAGAATTCAGATGTAACAAAGTAGCCTATAACAAGATAATAGGAAAATGTGTATCAGCATGTAGCAACACAATAGGAGTTGAATTGAGGACAAAATGAGAGGGTGATAAGGATGAGAAAGAATTAGGTAATTAGGTGAATTGGGAAGGTTATTGAATGTTGTATGTGTCTTGAATACAAAAATAGATTACATTGTAATTGAGAAATAAGCAAAACTATCATTGACATTAGATTATGATATCTTCATTAAAATGATGATATCAAAGTAAAATTCTTGAAATTTAACAGTTTGTCGCACAATTTTTTTCCCTACCTTATACTTTTTTCGTGGACATACTAAAATCAGTGATGGAAAATGTAAAACTGAAATAAACAAAAGAATAGTTATCGGCAAGAGGTAATTTTAATACCATGAAAAATATACTAACATCAAAACAAATAACACCAGGGCTGAAACTAAGAATAGCAAAATGTTGCATCTTCTCAATATTCCTGTATGGTGCAGAAACATGGACATTAGACAAGAATACAGAACAGAGAATTGAAGCCTTTGAAATGTGGATTTATAGAAGAGTACATAGAATTGGATGGAAAGAAAAGAAAACAAATGATTCAGTTTTAAAACAACTAAAAATGAAAAGAGAACTACTAAACACAATTAGAACAAAACAAATGAAATTGTATGGGTCATGTTAAAAGACACAACAGCCTAATAAAAGTAATATTGGAAGGGTAAATACAAGGTAAAAGAGGCAGAGGCAGACCAAGACTAACATGGACGAGTAACATCAAAAGATGGACAAGTCAACCTATGACAATCTGCACCATCGAAGCAAGAGACAGAGAGGAATGGCGCTCCGTGGTAGCCAACCTTCGATGCGGAGATGGCACTCAATTATGATGATGGTACTTTCTTATTGTTGTTCCTGCTGGTGTCCCCTGATAAGTCACCGCTGACTGAATTTTTTTTTTGAAGCTACATGCCCATATTAAAATGAGGATAAGGATGCGAAAGAGGAGGAAGAATAAGGTCATTACGATGGGGATGAGTAGAATAATTGAGGTTTTAGAGTAGTGATTCATATCGTCAGATATCATCTTCCCACTGAAGGTTGGCTACCATGGAGCACCATTTAAACTCTGTCTCTTGTCTTGATGGTGCATGTTGTCATAAGAAGTTCATCTGTCTATCTTTTGATGTTATCTGTCCACTTTAATCTTGGTCTGCCTCTACCTTGTACAGTCCCTTCCAAGATGACTTTTAATAGAGTATTGTGTCTCTTCACATCTCCCCACAATTTCAGTTGTTTTGTTTTAAATGTGTTAAGTTGTTCATTTTGATCAATTCAAAGCTTCACTGTTTATCCTCTTTTCCCCATAAACAAAGAAATAAAACTGTTATTGTGTACCACCACTCAAAACTTTGGGGGCCTCAGTATCTTAGTTGGGAAAAAACCCGACTGGACTGCCAATGTTCGGACAACCCATATTCAATTCCTGCTGGAAACAGTGTGAATGGGCCTCATGGCTGGGAAAGAAAAATATACTCCCTCGGTCGACCCAGCCACTGGCAGAAATAGGTACCAGGGTAGTACTCTGGGAAGGTGAAGAATGCTGACTCACATTGTGAGTTCCGATGCTTGAAGCAACACTGTTTAGAAGGCTCCAAACACTTCTGGATAGGCGGCCAAGCACATATGGGTGAAAACTCGCGTGCTAAGACACCGTTTCAAGTCTCATACTTTACATTTACTCAAAACTTCTTGTACTGTGTGTTTGATAATTCCTCTAGTACTTTTTTGGTTTCAGAAAATAGAAGAGTCTGGAAAGGAAGGGTTTGTGGAAGCAACGAGAGTAGATGCTGAATCTCTGATCAATGAGCTTCTACAGAGTACAAACCTGGAGCCAGAAGAGACTGACGACGGTGAGTTCTTTGATTGTCCTTCAGTGTTGCTGATGTGTTGATTGATCTAATGCTGATGTATGCATTGATCTAATGCTGATGAATTGATTGATCTAATACTGATGTATTGATTGATCTTATGCTGATGTACTGATTGATCTACTGCTGATTTATTGATTAATCTAATGCTGATGTACTGATTGATCTAATGCTGATGTATTGATTGATCTAATACTGATGTATTGTTTGATCTAATGCTGATGTATTGTTTGATTGGTTATTTGGTTATGGAAGGCCTCGGTATCACTGCAAACAAATTAAAATCCATAATTGCTCAACCACCAGTGCCAGTGGAATCATCCGAATTACTAACTCATCTCCCAAACAAAGAAAGGTAGCTGTAGTCCCCATCATAGCAATCTCAGCACACACAAAAAGACATAAGGCGAAACCGCACAGAAAGTGAACACAGCCATCTATTCCCTGCCATATGATTTCAGCATTCATTGT
The DNA here is from genome assembly GCA_032433765.1 of Megaustenia siamemsis. Classification (NCBI taxonomy): domain Eukaryota; kingdom Metazoa; phylum Mollusca; class Gastropoda; order Stylommatophora; family Ariophantidae; genus Megaustenia; species Megaustenia siamemsis. The sequence continues at coordinate 24,257,747 of JAVIAB010000159.1, forward strand.
AAACAATTGGAATATTGAAAAATAATAAAAATGAACACACAGCTCACGGTGTGTACAAAGCACCTAACTCAGTAGCTCCTGCAACAAGCCGGATTCTCCTTGATTGATCTAATGCTGATGTATTTGATTGATCTAATGCTGATGTTTTGATTGATCTAATGCTGATGTTTTGATTGTTCTAATGCTACGGGATGAACGTGAGCCAAAAGCTCATGCACTCAAGAAGGTAATATGGCAGGTTGGGCTAACTCTCTTGATTTGTTTGGTTCTTGTGTAGAAGTTTGAACTTGTCCAGCCTAGATGTCTTCATTATCAACAGATATCAACATCATGTTGAAATAATTGGTTCATCATCATCAAGTACCTTGCCTGCTGGCGTAGGTGATCATGTCTCTCCACAACTTTTGATCTCGACAGTTATTTATCATTTCTGTTGTTGACCTTCTGCCAAGCCATTCTCTTAAGCTGTCTGGTATCTTTTCTCTTTGCTTTCTTCTGTCTCTTCATCCTTCAATTTTCCCAGTTGTCATAATATGTTCCAGCTGTTTTCCCTCTCATTGCATGGCCAAAAAATGATGATTACTTCTTCCTAATATTGGAAATTAGCTCTCTTTTTGCTCATTCAGAACATTTTCATTACTCTTCTTAGCTGTCCACGGTATTTTCAACATTCTTCTATAAAACCACATTTCTACAGCCTGTAGTGATTTTATTAAAGCAAATTCTTGGTTACACCTGGAAAAATACAGGGAAAGAGAGATTGAGGATGACGAGACTTGAATCAACATCTTAGCATGCGAGTTTTCACCCAAATGTCTCTGAACACTTCTGGATAGACAACCAAACACATATGGGTAAAAACCTGCATGCTAAGATGCCAATTCAATCTGGTACTTTACCTTGACTTTTTAATATTCAACTTTCATTTTCTCTAACAGAATCTGGACTCCATTTTGTTGTTCAGAAAGATGGAACCATGGCTTTCAGGTAGCTGATGCATAACTTCAGGACATCTCTAGATGGTAATAGCAGCTCGGATGTTGGATACTCCGATGTGATGGGAGTGGATATTGGATTCCTTTAATGCTACAGTTGTTGCTATTATATATTGATGGTTGTGGATGTTTGATATCACTGGTGAACATTTAAGTATATGTGATCCTTTCTGGTGGTTGTGCATTAAGTAACTGTAGATCTGGATTTGTATAATTTGTTTGAAGGGTTGTTGAATCTGTACGGTTTGACAACAGATGTAGATGTTGGATACTTTAAACTTGATGGTTGTAAATGTTGGATATTTTAAACTTGATGGTTGTGGATATAGGATATATTAACATTTATAAATGTGGATATTGAGTACCATAATCTTGATGATTGTAAATGTTGGATACCTAATCTTGATGGTTGTGGAAAGTTGATTTATTTAGCTTGGATATTTTGGAAGTTGAATATTCCAATGTGTTTGAAATAAGTGATGAGATATTATGAGGCAAGACAAACAAATAATTAGAAAACTGTGATGGGTAGTGAAATATAAATAATGAGAAAACTATGATGCGTAGAGAAATATAAATAATGAGAAAACTATGATGTGTAGAGATATATAAATAATGAGAGACCAGAAAGAGTAGATCTAGAAAAACACTAAAAACAACAGTGATGAGGGAGGCAGAAACAGCTGACATCAGCTTCCTCTGCTGAGATTGAGTAGCTTGCTCAGAACAGGTGTGTGTGTGATATGATGTGGGTCATGTGCAGAGTATCCCTCAACTTAAACAGCAATGGTTGTCAGACTTTGGGATAATGGTTTCTGCTCTGCGTGCAGTTTGCAACTAAAAAAGGACAATTGATCACTATGTGATATAGAATCTCTTGTACAGACCTGAGCAGGACAATGTTGTACACACCCACCTCCCTGGTAGAGAAATTATACTGGGCGACCGAATCACTTAAACAGACAGCTGCCTTCATAAGAAAGTCCGGAATCCTTCTCTGAATGAGCCATGATCGCAGAAGAAGATGAAGAATCTCTTGTCATTCTTTTCACATGAGCAAACCATTTAATTTGTTGTCTCTGTATGTAGTTCATAGTTGATTTAATGCCCCAATCTCTCTCAACTTAAACAGCAATGATTGTCAGAATTTGGGATAATGGTTTCTGCTCTGCATGCAGTTTGCAACTAAAAAAATACCATTGATCACTGTGTGATATAGAATCTCTTGTCATTCTTTCAACATGAGTAAACCATTTAATTTGTTGTCTCTGTATGTAGTTCATAGTTGATTTAATGCCTCGATCTCTCTCTCTTTGGACATCATTTCTGATTCTGTCTTTCTGTTCACTCCAGGCATCTCTCTCAAACCTTCTCATCTCTCTCAAACCTTCTCATCTCTCTCAAACCTTCTCATCTCTCTCAAACCTTCTCATCTCTCTCAAAAATTCTCATCTCTCTCAAACCTTTTCGTCTCTCTCAAACCTTCTCATCTCTCTCAAACCTTCTCATCTCTCTCAAACCTTCTCATCTCATTGGTGACTCAATCAGCCTGTGGGAACATTTCTCAAAATCTTCTGCTTTCCTTCCTCGTCTGCCTTTCAGCGTCGAGGGAAGATATAATTTGCGGTCTTTTGCTCTTCTGTTAGCTTCTCCTGCTATTATTTTTCCTAGTGTTTCTAATATTCTGTCAATCCATCTTTTTGTGGTCAGCCTGGGGTCTGGCGTTTTCACAATGTTTATTAAAGGTTTGTTGTGTTGTGGTTTGATCTTTCTGACTTGTCACGTGGCGAAACCATTTTAACTGTTGTTTATATATATTCTGTGGCAGGTTTTTTTTTTTTGTGTTCGCCAGCTTTTACCTCTGATGAAGTCCCTAGAGACTAGGAACCGAATTTTGCGTGTTAATCCATTTTTCCTTGGCAGCCATGTGCACAGAGGTCTCTCGCCGCACAGGCAGATAACTCCATCTTTGGAGGTACTCATATTTTTTCCATCCATGAGTAATTGATATTTCAAGCTGGGCCTCGTCTCTGAGACCAGGGGTAGTTGCCACAGAGAGAAATCATAAATAAAAATCCCAACTGGTGCAGCGGGATTTGAACCCACAACATCTCTTATCTGAGGCTGGCGTCTTGTCTCCAGACCAACCAGTCCCTCTTGGCAGGTGTTCCTAGCTTTCTTCTCAGTTCTTCACTTCTGATCTTATCTCTCAGGCTGTTTCCTGTCATTCGTCTAACACATTTCATCTAAGTGGAGGTTATTTTTCTTATTGTTCTTGCATCTAGGGTCCAGGTCTGGCATTGGTAGCGCAACGTTGGGATGAAGATTGTATTGTAGAGTGCCCGTATTGCCTTGAGTTATTTCCTTGTTGGACAATATAATATTGCTTGTTTCTCAGAATATGATAAATAAAAGTAACCAAGGATTAATCAACAAACACAATTCTTTATTAATGCACAAAATGGTATCAAGCAGATGCAAGCATCACATAGATCACATGCTTAAGGGAGATCTGGAAGTAAGCAATTACCAGTGGATGCTTGGAAGGAGAAAGACCGAGAGATAAAGGACAGCCTACTGGAGAATGGAGATGAACAGTGGGCTAGAACTGGGATAGCATGAGAAGATTGGTCAAGACTTGTACAAGTTTGGAGATTTTGTTGTTCCCATATAAAGTAAAAGAAAAGTGCCCCCATCACGCCAAGTGACGTATAGGGAATATGGTGTTAGTGACCCTATATTTTACAGACCTTCGGCACATGATTTTTGGGGTAATGTGGTCGGTATTACACCCGTGCTGCTTTACTTTCCAGGGAAAAAATCCGATACTCATTAAAGGCTGGGTGAACCGGAAGCCATCATTTGGGATCATACCCTACCTCTTGTTTTTTGTAGTCCAGTTCACTAACCACTGAGCTATCACAGTTCCCGTTGTTACCATATAAGACATTATAATTATGCTGATCAGACAGTTTAGTTTAATCAACAGATCTTCATTGTACAACAAGCAACTACATAGAGCTCAGATTTACTCCTCTGTTTAGTTTAATCAACAGATCTTCATTGTACAACAAGCAACTACATAGAGCTCAGATTTACTCCTTTGTCTAGTTTAATCAACATATCTTTATTGTACAACAAGCAACTACATAGAGCTCAAATTCACTCTTCTGTCTAGTTTAATCAACAGATCTTCATTGTACAACAAGCAACTACATAGAGCTCAGATTTACTCCTCTGTCTAGTTTAATCAACATATCTTTATTGTACAACAAGCAACTACATAGAGCTCAGATTCACTCCTCTGTCTAGTTTAATCAACAGATCCCTTCCTCAGCAGTTCCCCTGTTCCCAAGCACACACTAGTGAAAGCACTGAAAATGGCTTCAGTTGATATGCATGAACTTATTAATACCAGCAGAGACCTTGACCCCCAACCTCCTTAGTCACCGCTTACAACTGGTGATGATTGCTCTATTCCTTTCTTCCCTGACCATGGTCAGCACCACGGTAGCCACATGGGTGTGAACAAACCCACTTATCAGTGACTGAAAAGAAGAACAAATCTAAATAGAGGGGGACTGGTTGGTCTAGAGGCAAGATGCCAGTCTTGAAGTAGAGGGATTGTGAGTTCAAATCCCCACTGAGATTTTTATTTGTGATTTCTCTTTGCGGCAACAATCCCTGGTCTCAGCCGTGAGTCCCGGCTTGAAACATCAATTACTTATCAATGGAAAAATATGAGTACCTCAGAATTTGAAGTTTTCTGCCCTCGCAGCGAGGAGTGACCCCTGTGCACATGGCTGCTGGGGAAAAGCAGATTAGAATAACACCAGGGCTAAAACTAAGAATAGCAAAATGTTATGAATTCTCAACATTCCTATGGTGCAGAAACATGGACATTAGACAAGAAAACAAAACAGAGAATTGAAGCCTTTGAAATGTGGATATATAGAAGAATAGGTAGAATTGGATGGAAAGAAAAGAAAACAAACGATGAAGTCTTAAAACAACTAAAAATGAAAAGAGAACTACTAAACACAATTCAAACAAGACAAATGCGATTTTTGGGCCATGTTAAAAGACACAACAGCCTACTAAAAGTAATCCTGGAGGAGAAAATACAAGGTAAAAGAGGCAGAGGCAGACCAAGACTAACATGGACGAGTAACATCAAAAGATGGACAAACCAGCCTATGACAACCTGCACCATCAAAGCAAGAGACAGAGCGGAATGGCGCTCCATGGTAGCCAACCTTCAGAGATGGCACTCGATGATGATGATGATGGATGATGAGTCTCTAGGGTCTTCGCCAGGGGTGAAAGTTGCTGAACAAAAAAGTACAAATCTAAATAGTTGGACCCTATTTAACTGTTGCTGTTTTAGTGTATCTGTGCCAGTGGCTCTCAGGAGTGCCGCTAAAACCTGGCAATGGTGCCGAAGATATTGCCATGTGCTTACTTAGTGGTTAGAAATCATACAATGTTAACATCCGCATAAGCTTAATATTTTTTTACTACATAAATGAGTTTCTTGTTTGTAATATTTTTTAAAAAAATCTGTTCTGTTTTAAAAAAAAGAGAAATTTTATCATAACAAACTCTATGTATTTTCTGAGTAGGTGATATAATTGTTGTGTTTAAGAAGATGGCATTTGTAAACGTAAATATGCTGTAGTTTTTGGTTACTACTTTTATGTGTTTATTGTAACTGCATTTAATTTCTGTACCTAAAGTAGTAATCTACCCGTGAATAAATAAAAGGATCAGAGTTTACATGATTTATACAATCGTAATTGCCATAAGGCCGCTGCTGGTGCATGATCAGCAGGAAAAAGGAGCTGCAGGTCTCAAATGTTTGGGAACTGCTCATGTAAGGGGATTATATTGATAGTGTTTATATTTTTCGTCGACCAATGGTAGCAGCAGCCATTTTTGGCCTACTCTTTTAAATGTCTAACTGCCAAAGGTCCTTTAATATGCTTAGAATGCACATCGGGTCCTCTGTTTATAGCATTTATCTGAGAAAGAGACTTTAAAAACATCAGATCTCCCTACCCAGAAAGGGCTAGACATCAGATCTCACTACTCAGTGACCAGACATTAGATCTCACTACCCAGAGAGGGCTAGACATCAGATCTCACTACCCAGAAAGGGCTAGACATCAGATCTCACTCTCCAGAAAGGGCTAGACATCAGATCTCACTACTCAGTGACCAGACATTGGATCTCACTACCCAGAGAGGGCTAGACATTCGATCTCACTACCCAGAGAGGGCTAGACATTGGATCTCACTACCCAGAGAGGGCTAGACATTGGATCTCACTACCCAGAGAGGGCTAGACATTCGATCTCACTACCCAGAGAGGGCTAGACATTCGATCTCACTACCCAGAGAGGGCTAGACATTCGATCTCACTACCCAGAGAGGGCTAGACATTGGATCTCACTACCCAGAGAGGGCTAGACATTCGATCTCACTACCCAGAGAGGGCTAGACATTCGATCTCACTACCCAGAGAGGGCTAGACATTGGATCTCACTACCCAGAGAGGGCTAGACATTCGATCTCACTACCCAGAGAGGGCTAGACATTGGATCTCACTACCCAGAGAGGGCTAGACATTCGATCTCACTACCCAGAGAGGGCTAGACATTCGATCTCACTACCCAGGGAGGGCTAGACATTGGATCTCACAACCCAGAGAGGGCTAGACATTAGATCTCACAACCCAGAGAGGGCTAGACATTGAATCTCACTACCCAGAGAGGGCTAGACATTAGATCTCACAACCCAGAGAGGGCTAGACATTAGATCTCACAACCCAGAGAGGGCTAGACATTAGATCTCACAACCCAGAGAGGGCTAGACATTGAATCTCACTACCCAGAGAGGGCTAGACATTGGATCTCACTACCCAGAGAGGGCTAGACATTCGATCTCACTACCCAGAGAGGGCTAGACATTCGATCTCACTACCCAGAGAGGGCTAGACATTCGATCTCACTACCCAGAGAGGGCTAGACATTCGATCTCACTACCCAGAGAGGGCTAGACATTGGATCTCACTACCCAGAGAGGGCTAGACATTCAATCTCACTACCCAGGGAGGGCTAGACATTGGATCTCACTACCCAGAGAGGGCTAGACATTCGATCTCACTACCCAGAGAGGGCTAGACATTGGATCTCACTACCCACAGAAGGCTAGACATTGGATCTCACTACCCAGGGAGGGCTAGACATTGGATCTCACTACCCAGAGAGGGCTAGACATTGGATCTCACTACCCACAGAGGGCTAGACATTAGATCTCACTACCCACAGTGGGCTAGACATTGGATCTCACTACCCAGAGATGGCTAGACATTGGATCTCACTACCCAGAGACCTGGGGGTGGGTAAAGCCACAAAGAACCACAGATTTCAAGTAAAAATGTCCATTTCTTGTGGTAGGATTTGAACCTGGACCTTCTTGTCCAGAGGATGATGTCTTACCTCAAGACCACTCATTCCCTCCAATATACCTGTGATATTGGGCATTCCATTTTTATACAAATGAATAAAGAAGAAAGTCTTGTCAAGTCCCAAGGTATACAGAGAATATGCAACTAAAGTCCATATTTTTTTGCCACCAGTATTACACCATTACAAATAGTGACACTGTGACCTTCCAGGCATGTCGTAAGAGGCGACTAAGGAGGTTGATCGATAGCTTGACAAGCTGTCATTGTAAAAAGTATTGTTATGGAAACAGCGCCATATATTTTAGAGCAGTTATTTCTGCAATATGTGCCACTTTGGCACGCAAGGTTTCTGTTTTTGAGATTGTGGTTCTGCCCTATGTGCCGTCTTCGGCTCGAAAGGATGATAGATAGAGATAGATAGATTACACCATTAAAAGTTCATTCAATTGAAGACAAATGGCTAATGAAGGATACTTTACATGAAATGGAATGAGTTCAAGACTAATGCTGAAATAAGAGAAATGGCCATGTAACCATTTATTGTATCTACTATTAAGAAAAGAAGATGGACATATGTCCGGCATGTATTTAGAAGAAACAACCAGATAATTACTAAACAGGCTTTTGAATGGGAAACATCAGGTCAGAGGAAATGAGAATGACCTCGAGAAACACTGAAAAGAACTCTAACTATAGAGACAAGTAGTTATAGGCTCACTCTATAATCGAACAACGCACCCAGAATAGAAATTGGTTGGAGACTCTACAAGTTGTATGTGCTGTCTAACAGCCCTGGAAGAATCAAGGATTACCCCAGTGCTGTTGTTCTCTCCCAGAACAAAATTCTTACACAATTTTGGCTGAGTGAACCTGGAAGCAAAATAATCTTCATCCCAACGTTGTGCTACCAATGTCAGACCGGGACCCTAGATGCAAGAACAAAAAGAAAATTAATCACTGCTGAGATGAAATGTGTTAGACAAATGACAGGAAACAGTCTAAGAGATAAGTTCAGAAATGAAGAACTGTTAACAAAGCTAGGAATAACTCCTACCATAGAATATATAAAGAAACAACAAATAAAATGGTTTTTTTACCATGTGACGAGGTAGTAAGATCAAAACACAACACTATTTGTCTCTTTGAATCGGTGATTTTTTTTTTATCTTCCCTGCCACTGGGTAGTGAGATTCAGAATCTAGGCCTCACTGATAATTGCAACCAAAAAACATGAGCCCCCTGATATATTTTGTGCATGTTAAAGAACTCTTGTCGGTTGGAAATCAAAAAGAGTAGGTGAAAAATGACTGCTACTTGAACAGATTGATAGAAAAAATAAGAATCATCCCAAAAACTATCTCATTGAGAGAGCTGATTCCTGCTGCTCTTGCCTCTCTCATCAATGTTCTTCTCAGTGTCTCTCTGGATCTTCCTCTTTTCCTCTTACCTGTTGTTTCCCACGTGAGGGCTTGCTTTGCTATTCGGTTATTATCTCTCTTCATCACATGTCTAACATATGACCATCGTAAGAAGACTTATCAACCAACATAGAACTGGAGTCGTCAGTCGCTGGACACTGCGGGACTTGCTGAGGGGGGATCTGAGCACCTATGGACATGTTCGGAGTGCAATGATGATGACCTGCAAATAACTCAATGACCATCGTCTTTTCTTGATTACTGAAGTTATATCTCCTGACTTTGCTAGGGATATAAAGCTGGTGTATATAATTAACTTGTCCATGACACTTTGTGTGATAACTCAAAGCCACAGTCTTGTATATCTTACAAAAGTTTATTATAGTACAGCTCTAGTTACACTTCACAATCTTATCTGGTTAGTTATTTTGTTTAAGTCTAATAGGCTCTCATTAGACATTAATACTTGTTATGACCATTTATAAATTCATAAGTGGTTTATTATATAGTGTGTAAGGCAACTGCCAATGGTTTGACACTCTCTATGCTCTCTAAGAAAACCAGCACAACTTCTTTGGCTGCCACAAAATAAAACAAAATGGTTTAATTTCTGTGCATGTTCACTTTAGAAATATCTTAAAGTCCATGCAGGAAATCTAATTTGTCATCCTAGAAATAATCTAAACTAATCTCAGCTAATGGCTCATAAGCCATTACTTCTCTTCCTCTCAACACTATTCTCTGTAACATAATTTCCTGTGTAAATTTTGTATACTCAACCAGCTCAAGAACTTCTCCTGACTTTCCTCTGAGATCTTTCTTAAACTTTGAGTCCAGCCAAGTTTGACAAAGTTTACATATAGGCCAATACCCCTTTTCCTAAAAATGAAGAAAACAGAAGTAACGGTCATATGAAAAAAAACAACCATCACCATCATGCAACATGAAAATAAGTGGGACAAATATGGAACAAATACAGAGCGTCAAATACTTGGGCACAATAATAACATCAGACGGAAGATGCTCTACAGAAATAGAAAGCAGAATATCACAGGCCAAAATAGCATTTCAGAAAATGAAAAATATGCAACAATATGTCGATAGAAGTGAGTTCATCAGTGCTATGTAGAGACAATTCTGACCTAAGGAAGCGAATCACAGACAGTAGAAAAATAAATGATTAAACACTTGAAGGCCACAAAGATGGGATTTCTCAGGAGAGTGTTGAGAGTTCCCTGGAGAGCTAAAAAGGTCTAACGAGAAAATTCTGAGAGGCCAAAATGGGAGCTCCTAGAAATAGAAATAATTTTGTAGGCATATCTTGAGTAGTAAGTTGGAATACTTGGTTACAACTGGCAAAATGCAGGAAAAGGGAAACTGTGAATGACAAAGAGAGAAGATACTAGACAGCTTGGTGTTGTGGTAAAGAGTCAATAACAGAATTGATACGATGCACAGTGGATAGAAGATTGTGGAAGGACATGATCACTACACGAACCTGCAAGGCACACGATGATGATTCTCCATTGGTCAAACCCTGCAATCACAGTATCAAATGTGCCAATGTTTCTTTTACAGTTTGGCTCCTCTCAAATCAATAGCTAAGGTGTGGCATGTGTCATAAGGACAGAATAGAACATTTATGTCTTCTTTCTTCTTCTTTCCTTTCTCATTTACCATTCATCATCAAGGGGAGATATAATTTCCTGTCTTTTGCTCTTCATTTGTCCTCTCCTCTTGTTATATTTCCTAGTGAATCTAATATTCTGTCAATCCATTATTTTCGTGGTCAGCCCTTGAACCTGGTCTGGTGCTCTCATAACATTTATTAAGGCTCGTGTTGTGATTTGACCTTTCTGTATTATCATGTGGCCAAACCATTATATCTGTTGTTTCTTTATGTATTCTATTATGGAAATTATTCCTAGCTTTTTTTTTTTTTTCAGTTCTTCATTTCTGATCTTATCTCTCAAGCTATTTCTTGTAATTCTTCTAACATATTTCATCTCATTAGTGGTTATTTTTCTTATTGTTTTTATGTCAATTGGCTAATATTGTTGATGGATTACCACGAGTTGATATGAGCATGTTTGCCCTTTGACTCATAGAATGTGGCGGGTCATAATGGTTTTCTTGACATTCCCAGCTCTTACTGGAGGTTGGAGGTCGTCTGTCCCAGGCTACACTGGGAAACTACTAGTCCAGCCCAGAGGTACTGCAATACTGGGTCCTCAATCAGTAACAGCCACCACTACAGGGAACACGTCGATCCTAGCTTCTGTTAGCCAGTCTGTTTTGACACAGACTGTTACCAGGGGAGACCACGAGGAGGTAGAACTGCTAGGTCTTGGCCAGCTGATGGTGCGCCAGCCCTGCTATTGCGACCACAGGTCGCAGGCGCTTATGCTCCCCTATTGGCTAATATTAATCATGTGTTCAGTTTGGCCTAACACTTACCGCCATCGCATCAGATGTAACTCAGATTAACTGTATTTTATTAATTTTCTTGAATTAATCAATTAGTCAAATTAATTGATTGATTCACTGGTTGATTAGCTAATAAGCATTTTATTGATTGATTTATAACATTCATTATTTGATTGATGAATAAGGAATTCCTTGTCTAAATGGTGAATGAGCAATTCATTGATTAATTGACTAATTAGTAATTCATTTGATTAATTGATTGATGATTTCTAATTAGTAATTGATTGAATGACTGCTAATTAATTCATTGATTTATTTAATAATGATTGGTTCATTCATAGAAGGACTGATGACTAATTCATAGGTCAAAGGGCACCAGCTCACAGGCTGTTGGATCCACAACAAAAGCAGCGACATGACTAATTCTCCAGCCTATTGCTAAATGATTGTTGATTGATCGAAGAATGGTTCTGTGATGGATTGACTGATATGTGATTTATTGTTGATTGATGTATTAGTTAATAATTGATTGATTATAATAATTGATTACATAAATGTATTTATTAGCGATTGATGTATTATATCTGTTAATTTGATTGATTGACTATGTGGCACATTGATTACAATATATATTTATTGGTTGGATGATTTTATCAGTCAAGTGATTGATGTATAATTTAATGATTTGATCTAATTGTTTAAATTTTGTATTCTATTTTTAGATTGTATATTGATTTAGATTCTTGATTGTCTTTTTCTTTTGTTCATTTTAATACAAATATATTGCACACAATTTGACAATCTTAAGACATACAGTTTAAAGATATATCTTTTACAATTATTTATATCAAATCTTTATCTACCTCCTGCTAATGACTGGGTCCTTGGAGATTCTTCTTCGACAATTCATCTTTTTTTCACAGCTGCTTGCTTCAAACATAAAATGGTATTTTAAATGTACTTCTATAAATTTGTGCAGCAATGATGAGTAAAGATGCTGTGATCCTAATACTTTCTGTTTATTTTCTTGAAATCAATATTTTGTGGGAGAGGTTCTGATTTGCAACACAGCACAAGAGTGTATATTTTTTTTTTTTTATTTCATTTATTTTTGTCTTAATGTTATTTCATTATGATAAATCCTGTTAGAAGACCTAATGCAACTATTCTCATTTTGTTTCTTCTTCTTCCTTTTAACTCCTTATATGTCTTCAACATTTTCCAAGCCGTTCCGCTAGGTGTCATTTTCTTAAGACTGCTCTGTCTACCCTTTTTTCTTCTTCATCTCTACTTCCGTCTTCTCCAAGCTTACTTAAAGGTAAAGGTAATGTATGAGACTTGAATCAGCGTCTCAACATGCACATTTTCACCTATATGTGCTTGGCCGCCTATCCAGAAGTGTTCGGAGACTCCTGGGCAGTGTCACCTCAAGCATCAAAACTCACAATGCAAGGTGGCATTTCTGACTTTCCAGAGTACGACCCTGGTACCCATTTGTACCAGCAACTGGGTTAACCTTGGAGGTAATTTTTTTCCCAACCACAATGACAGCTCACACAGCTTCCAGTGGGAATCGAACATGGGTTGTCCAAACGCTGGTAGCTCAGTCGAGTGGTTTTCCCTTCAAGGCTCCCAAGCTTACTTGCTTGTGTTCACCTGATGACTTTGTCACCTACTCCTATAAAGCATTGTTTTGTGGTTTGCAGTAAACTGTGATATTTGCGTCTTTTGGCCCATCCGACTTCAACACAGCATTTTTGAGTACCAAGTTGCTTCCCCTCCCAATCCCTATTCACTTGACCAGACTAGACTTGCTAGTTTGTTTCTAGGGGCACCATGAAGAGGTGGAGTATGGTCTAGATAGTTTTTTTTCACCGATCCTGGCATAAGTCAACAGCTATGAGTCACTAACAAATTTAAGCTTTTTTGCTGTTGAGCACCTCTGCTCCTTCTTAGCAAATTTTGGCTCTCTATTTTGTCAATTCCCATCTATCTTTTCCTATTTAACATCCTTGTAAGTAAGTAAAGAGCCCCATCACGCCAAGTGGCTTATAGGGAATATAGTGTTAGTGACCATAAATTTTACAGATCTTCAGCACATGATTTTTGGGGTAATGTGGTCGGCATTATGCCCGTGCCGCTTTACTTTCCCAGAAAAAAATCTGGTACCCATTTAAGGCTGGATGAACCCGGAAGCCATCGGTTGGGATCAAACCCTACCTCTTGTCCTTTACAGTCCAGTTCACTAACCACTGAGCTATTGCAGCTCTCTTTAACATTCTTGTGTGGACAGATAATGAAGAGGCGTGACAGGTGAACGCAGGTGAAGAAAAAGAAAATGTCATTTTAAACTCTTTGTACAAGAGCATTGTGGTTGAGACATTGATCTTATCTTGTTGTTAATAACAGAGGACATTTAAGTGATTTCTACCTGCCTTTCTGTCTGTCTATCGTTCTGTCTGTCATTCTGTCTGTCTATCGTTCTGTCTGTCTGTCTATCGTTCTTTTGAGTCAAAGATGACAGAAATTCTAGTCTCTCTAGGATCTATGTTGAGTAATCTTTATTATTAAGTGTCAGACAGGACCAGGAAAAGTGAAACACCAACATTTTGAAATTGGATGCACTGGGCTACATGCCTAACATTACAGTGGAACATAACTCTTCCCGCCGTGAAGATAGATATGACAGATAAGACAATGGATTGATTTGATATCTTTCAGCTCTTTGTAACTCATGTTTCATACAAAAGTGTTTGTCTTATTCAGCTGTTATCATGGTGACGTGTGTTGTCAATGGTTTCATGTTTTGGGAGTTACTGGAGTTGCAGGATTGGTAGGTACATGGTCAGCGTAGCTGTAGATGATCCTATATTTCCAAACGTTCACCCAATTGGCTGCAATTTGCTTTATACAAAGAATTTAGTCTGTTTATATGTTAACCACATTATGACAGTTTCGTAAAATTTATTAATATTTAACTCAGAATATGTTTTTTGGAATTCACCAGTTTGCTGCAAGCAAAGATTTCAAACCTCTTTATACCTTCCTAATTATTGCTACTGATGACCTTCCTAATTATTGCTACTGATGACCTCTGAATGTTTGATTTGTTTCCTTTTATTTTGGATTTTTTTTTTATCAAACACAAAGTACTCTTCATAAAATTTATGGAGGTGTCATAAGTCTCTCTGCAATCAAGACTCAATCAGAGTAGGATTCCAGACAGTCTCATGAAGTTAGCTGTGTGTCGTATAAATGCAGGTGTTCTTTTTTTTATTTTTGTTATAATAGTAACCATTTTCAATAAAAAATTGTTTTCTTGTATTTTTAAAAATCTTTTGACTGTCGGAAATCTCTTCAGCTGTCAGCGAGACATCAAACCAAACCTTTGTAATGGGAGATAGGCAGTGAACGATGCGAAGAGAATGCCAAACATACGGCTCGAATAAAGGACTGATGGCTGATGCATGAATAGACAATGTAACACTTCTGGTAGCCATGGCGCCATGCATTCAAATTTCAGGCCACAAATCAAATGTAAGCCAGGAAATGATTGCAGCATCTGATTCCCATGTCTCTCCTAGTGTCAACACGCAGCTGGGTAGCAAAAGTTCACAGAAAATACTATTTTTGAAACTCCAAATGTAACATTTAGTGTTCGTAAATGTTTCACAGGTGTCGTAAGAATGTGATTCGTGATTCCATACCCGCTGCGGCCATAAAATTAAAACTGTGATTACTTTTATTAAAATGTGATTACTTTTATTAAAATCTGGATACTTTTATTAAAATGTGATTACTTTTATTAAAATGTGATTTACAAGCCAAGGATAATATTGACAGGGCTAATTAATGAACAGCACAATCACCTCAAGGAGTTCATTTCATGCATTTTGATTTCACTTGCGACAGAAAATATATTTAGACACCCCCATGATTCAAATTCACTTCCACCTCATTTGTAGCACAGCAATGGGTGTTTTTTTTCCCCCATTCAATCACCTGCTCTCTGAATCATCTTCTTTCCTTCCTCATTTGTCTTTCAACAATGTGAGGAGATATAATTTACTATCTTTTGCTGCTCTTTGAATCTTCTTTTCTCTTTCACTGATACCTAAAAGGTGTCGTGGTTTATATCATTTGTCGTTCTTGAGCTGCTCGAACTGTCTGAATTAGTGATTTTCCTTTGTTGTTACATGTCTCTGTCACTGCATCTATCCATCTTCTTCTTTTCTCTTTCTCACTGATACCTAAAAGATGTCGTGGTTTATATCATTTGTCGTTCTTGAGCTGCTCGAACTGTCTGAATTAGTGATTTTCCTTTGTTGTTACATGTCTCTGTCACTGCATCTATCCATCTTCTTCTTTTCTCTTTCTCACTGATACCTAAAAGGTGTTGTGGTTATATCATTTGTCGTTCTTGAACTGCTCGAACTGTCTGAATTAGTGATTTTCCTTTGTTGTTACATGTCTCTGTCACTGCATCTATCCATCTTCTTCTTTTCTCTTTTCACTGATACCTAAAAGGTGTTGTGGTTATATCATTTGTCGTTCTTGAACTGCTCGAACTGTCTGAATTAGTGATTTTCCTTTGTTGTTACATGTCTCTGTCACTGCATCTATCCATCTTCTTCTTTTCTCTTTTCACTGATACCTAAAAGGTGTCGTGGTTTATATCATTTGTCGTTCTTGAGCTGCTCGAACTGTCTGAATTAGCGATTTTCCTTTTTTGTTACATGTCTCTGTCACTGCATCTATCCATCATCTTCTTTTCTCTTTTCACTGATATCGAAAAGGTGTCGTGGTTTATATCATTTGTCGTTCTTGAGCTGCTCGAAGTGTCTGAATTAGCGATTTTCCTTTGTTGTTACATGTCTCTGTCACTGCATCTATCCATTTTCTTCTGGGTCTTCCTCTTGGTCTTTTCCCATGCATTCATGAGAAGAACGCCCTTGATGGTGATTGGTAAGGATTCATTCTGACCAGGTGGCCAAACCATTTAAGTTGTTGTTCTATATATTCTTGGCAGGGTTTTGTTCCTACCATTTTTCTTATGATTTCATTTGACTCAAAATATGCTAATCTTTCAGTTTAATTTAAAGGTTATTATCAAGTCATATTTTTACAAATTGTATGTCTTATATGATGTGATCTGTAGATTCAGATTAATGTTAAATTAATTAACTTTACAAAAGTTATAAATCAAAATGTTCAGATGTTTTTTTAGTTCAAATTTGTAATCTAGTCAAAAATTTAAAAAATTATATAGATATATTACTTCCCTTGATGTGATTTGTAGACTAAGGTTAATATATGTTTTGATTATCATTATGACCATAATAAAGCTGTATTTTTTCCACATAACAATTGTTGTTTCTCTCTGAATATAGCTATCTCAGTTCCAGATACTGTGATCTCTCACATTTGTTTCTCTCTGAATATAGCTAACTCAGTTCCACATATTGTGATCTCTCACATTTGTTTCTCTCTGAATATAGCTATCTCAGGTCCAGATATTGTGATCTCTCTCATTTGTTTCTCTCTGAATATAGCTATCTCAGTTCCAGATACTGTGATCTCTCACATTTGTTTCTCTCTGAATATAGCTATCTCAGTTCCACATATTGTGATCTCTCACATTTGTTTCTCTCTGAATATAGCTATCTCAGTTCCACATATTGTGATCTCTCACATTTGTTTCTCTCTGAATATAGCTATCTCAGGTCCAGATATTGTGATCTCTCACATTTGTTTCTCTCTGAATATAGCTATTTCAGTTCCAGATACTGTGATCTCTCACATTTGTTTCTCTCTGAATATAGCTAAGCTATCTCAGTTCCAGATACTGTGATCTCTCACATTTGTTTCTCTCTGAATATAGCTAAGCTATCTCAGTTCCAGATACTGTGATCTCTCACATTTGTTTCTCTCTGAATATAGCTAAGCTATCTCAGTTCCAGATACTGTGATCTCTCACATTTGTTTCTCTCTGAATATAGCTATCTCAGTTCCAGATACTGTGATCTCTCACATTTGTTTCTCTCTGAATATAGCTATCTCAGGTCCAGATATTGTGATCTCTCACATTTGTTTCTCTCTGAATATAGCTATCTCAGTTCCACATATTGTTATCTCTCACATTTGTTTCTGAATATAGCTATCTCAGGTCCAGATATTGTGATCTCTCACATTTGTTTCTCTCTGAATATAGCTATTTCAGTTCCACATATTGTGATCTCTCACATTTGTTTCTCTCTGAATATAGCTAACTCAGGTCCAGATACTGTGATCTCTCACATTTGTTTCTCTCTGAAAATAGCTAAGCTATCTCAGTTCCAGATACTGTGATCTCTCACATTTGTTTCTCTCTGAATATAGCTATTTCAGTTCCAGATACTGTGATCTCTCACATTTGTTTCTCTCTGAATATAGCTAAGCTATCTCAGTTCCAGATACTGTGATCTCTCACATTTGTTTCTCTCTGAATATAGCTAAGCTATCTCAGTTCCAGATACTGTGATCTCTCACATTTGTTTCTCTCTGAATATAGCTAAGCTATCTCAGTTCCATATACTGTGATCTCTCACATTTGTTTCTCTCTGAATATAGCTATCTCAGTTCCAGATACTGTGATCTCTCACATTTGTTTCTCTCTGAATATAGCTATCTCAGGTCCAGATATTGTGATCTCTCACATTTGTTTCTCTCTGAATATAGCTATCTCAGTTCCACATATTGTTATCTCTCACATTTGTTTCTGAATATAGCTATCTCAGGTCCAGATATTGTGATCTCTCACATTTGTTTCTCTCTGAATATAGCTATTTCAGTTCCACATATTGTGATCTCTCACATTTGTTTCTCTCTGAATATAGCTAACTCAGGTCCAGATACTGTGATCTCTCACATTTGTTTCTCTCTGAAAATAGCTAAGCTATCTCAGTTCCAGATACTGTGATCTCTCACATTTGTTTCTCTCTGAATATAGCTATTTCAGTTCCACATATTGTGATCTCTCACATTTGTTTCTCTCTGAATATAGCTAACTCAGGTCCAGATACTGTGATCTCTCACATTTGTTTCTCTCTGAATATAGCTTACTCAGGTCCAGATACTGTGATCTCTCACATTTGTTTCTCTCTGAATATAGCTAAGCTATCTCAGTTCCAGATACTGTGATCTCTCACATTTGTTTCTCTCTGAATATAGCTAAGCTATCTCAGTTCCAGATACTGTGATCTCTCACATTTGTTTCTCTCTGAATATAGCTATCTCAGTTCCAGATACTGTGATCTCTCACATTTGTTTCTCTCTGAATATAGCTATCTCAGTTCCACATATTGTGATCTCTCACATTTGTTTCTCTCTGAATATAGCTAAGCTATCTCAGTTCCAGATACTGTGATCTCTCACATTTGTTTCTCTCTGAATATAGCTATCTCAGTTCCAGATACTGTGATCTCTCACATTTGTTTCTCTCTGAATATAGCTATCTCAGGTCCAGATATTGTGATCTCTCACATTTGTTTCTCTCTGAATATAGCTATCTCAGTTCCACATATTGTGATCTCTCACATTTGTTTCTCTCTGAATATAGCTATCTCAGGTCCAGATATTGTGATCTCTCTCATTTGTTTCTCTCTGAATATAGCTATCTCAGTTCCACATATTGTGATTTCTCACATTTGTTTCTCTCTGAATATAGCTTACTCAGGTCCAGATACTGTGATCTCTCACATTTGTTTCTCTCTGAATATAGCTAAGCTATCTCAGTTCCAGATACTGTGATCTCTCACATTTGTTTCTCTCTGAATATAGCTAACTCAGGTCCAGATACTGTGATCTCTCACATTTGTTTCTCTCTGAATATAGCTAAGCTATCTCAGTTCCAGATACTGTGATCTCTCACATTTGTTTCTCTCTGAATATAGCTAAGCTATCTCAGTTCCAGATACTGTGATCTCTCACATTTGTTTCTCTCTGAATATAGCTATCTCAGTTCCACATATTGTGATCTCTCACATTTGTTTCTCTCTGAATATAGCTATCTCAGGTCCAGATATTGTGATCTCTCACATTTATTTCTCTCTGAATATAGCTATTTCAGTTCCACATATTGTGATCTCTCACATTTGTTTCTCTCTGAATATAGCTAACTCAGGTCCAGATACTGTGATCTCTCACATTTGTTTCTCTCTGAATATAGCTTACTCAGGTCCAGATACTGTGATCTCTCACATTTGTTTCTCTCTGAATATAACTAAGCTATCTCAGTTCCAGATACTGTGATCTCTCACATTTGTTTCTCTCTGAATATAGCTAACTCAGGTCCAGATACTGTGATCTCTCACATTTGTTTCTCTCTGAATATAGCTAAGCTATCTCAGTTCCAGATACTGTGATCTCTCACATTTGTTTCTCTCTGAATATAGCTAAGCTATCTCAGTTCCAGATACTGTGATCTCTCACATTTGTTTCTCTCTGAATATAGCTAAGCTATCTCAGTTCCAGATACTGTGATCTCTCACATTTGTTTCTCTCTGAATATAGCTATCTCAGTTCCAGATACTGTGATCTCTCACATTTGTTTCTCTCTGAATATAGCTATCTCAGGTCCAGATATTGTGATCTCTCACATTTGTTTCTCTCTGAATATAGCTATCTCAGTTCCACATATTGTTATCTCTCACATTTGTTTCTGAATATAGCTATCTCAGGTCCAGATATTGTGATCTCTCACATTTGTTTCTCTCTGAATATAGCTATTTCAGTTCCACATATTGTGATCTCTCACATTTGTTTCTCTCTGAATATAGCTAACTCAGGTCCAGATACTGTGATCTCTCACATTTGTTTCTCTCTGAAAATAGCTAAGCTATCTCAGTTCCAGATACTGTGATCTCTCACATTTGTTTCTCTCTGAATATAGCTATTTCAGTTCCACATATTGTGATCTCTCACATTTGTTTCTCTCTGAATATAGCTAACTCAGGTCCAGATACTGTGATCTCTCACATTTGTTTCTCTCTGAATATAGCTTACTCAGGTCCAGATACTGTGATCTCTCACATTTGTTTCTCTCTGAATATAGCTAAGCTATCTCAGTTCCAGATACTGTGATCTCTCACATTTGTTTCTCTCTGAATATAGCTAAGCTATCTCAGTTCCAGATACTGTGATCTCTCACATTTGTTTCTCTCTGAATATAGCTATCTCAGTTCCAGATACTGTGATCTCTCACATTTGTTTCTCTCTGAATATAGCTATCTCAGTTCCACATATTGTGATCTCTCACATTTGTTTCTCTCTGAATATAGCTAAGCTATCTCAGTTCCAGATACTGTGATCTCTCACATTTGTTTCTCTCTGAATATAGCTATCTCAGTTCCAGATACTGTGATCTCTCACATTTGTTTCTCTCTGAATATAGCTATCTCAGGTCCAGATATTGTGATCTCTCACATTTGTTTCTCTCTGAATATAGCTATCTCAGTTCCACATATTGTGATCTCTCACATTTGTTTCTCTCTGAATATAGCTATCTCAGGTCCAGATATTGTGATCTCTCTCATTTGTTTCTCTCTGAATATAGCTATCTCAGTTCCACATATTGTGATCTCTCACATTTGTTTCTCTCTGAATATAGCTTACTCAGGTCCAGATACTGTGATCTCTCACATTTGTTTCTCTCTGAATATAGCTAAGCTATCTCAGTTCCAGATACTGTGATCTCTCACATTTGTTTCTCTCTGAATATAGCTAACTCAGGTCCAGATACTGTGATCTCTCACATTTGTTTCTCTCTGAATATAGCTAAGCTATCTCAGTTCCAGATACTGTGATCTCTCACATTTGTTTCTCTCTGAATATAGCTAAGCTATCTCAGTTCCAGATACTGTGATCTCTCACATTTGTTTCTCTCTGAATATAGCTATCTCAGTTCCAGATACTGTGATCTCTCACATTTGTTTCTCTCTGAATATAGCTAAGCTATCTCAGTTCCAGATACTGTGATCTCTCACATTTGTTTCTCTCTGAATATAGCTAAGCTATCTCAGTTCCAGATACTGTGATCTCTCACATTTGTTTCTCTCTGAATATAGCTATCTCAGTTCCAGATACTGTGATCTCTCACATTTGTTTCTCTCTGAATATAGCTATCTCAGGTCCAGATATTGTGATCTCTCACATTTGTTTCTCTCTGAATATAGCTATCTCAGTTCCACATATTGTTATCTCTCACATTTGTTTCTGAATATAGCTATCTCAGGTCCAGATATTGTGATCTCTCACATTTGTTTCTCTCTGAATATAGCTATTTCAGTTCCACATATTGTGATCTCTCACATTTGTTTCTCTCTGAATATAGCTAACTCAGGTCCAGATACTGTGATCTCTCACATTTGTTTCTCTCTGAAAATAGCTAAGCTATCTCAGTTCCAGATACTGTGATCTCTCACATTTGTTTCTCTCTGAATATAGCTATTTCAGTTCCAGATACTGTGATCTCTCACATTTGTTTCTCTCTGAATATAGCTAAGCTATCTCAGTTCCAGATACTGTGATCTCTCACATTTGTTTCTCTCTGAATATAGCTAAGCTATCTCAGTTCCAGATACTGTGATCTCTCACATTTGTTTCTCTCTGAATATAGCTAAGCTATCTCAGTTCCATATACTGTGATCTCTCACATTTGTTTCTCTCTGAATATAGCTATCTCAGTTCCAGATACTGTGATCTCTCACATTTGTTTCTCTCTGAATATAGCTATCTCAGGTCCAGATATTGTGATCTCTCACATTTGTTTCTCTCTGAATATAGCTATCTCAGTTCCACATATTGTTATCTCTCACATTTGTTTCTGAATATAGCTATCTCAGGTCCAGATATTGTGATCTCTCACATTTGTTTCTCTCTGAATATAGCTATTTCAGTTCCACATATTGTGATCTCTCACATTTGTTTCTCTCTGAATATAGCTAACTCAGGTCCAGATACTGTGATCTCTCACATTTGTTTCTCTCTGAAAATAGCTAAGCTATCTCAGTTCCAGATACTGTGATCTCTCACATTTGTTTCTCTCTGAATATAGCTATTTCAGTTCCACATATTGTGATCTCTCACATTTGTTTCTCTCTGAATATAGCTAACTCAGGTCCAGATACTGTGATCTCTCACATTTGTTTCTCTCTGAATATAGCTTACTCAGGTCCAGATACTGTGATCTCTCACATTTGTTTCTCTCTGAATATAGCTAAGCTATCTCAGTTCCAGATACTGTGATCTCTCACATTTGTTTCTCTCTGAATATAGCTAAGCTATCTCAGTTCCAGATACTGTGATCTCTCACATTTGTTTCTCTCTGAATATAGCTATCTCAGTTCCAGATACTGTGATCTCTCACATTTGTTTCTCTCTGAATATAGCTATCTCAGTTCCACATATTGTGATCTCTCACATTTGTTTCTCTCTGAATATAGCTAAGCTATCTCAGTTCCAGATACTGTGATCTCTCACATTTGTTTCTCTCTGAATATAGCTATCTCAGTTCCAGATACTGTGATCTCTCACATTTGTTTCTCTCTGAATATAGCTATCTCAGGTCCAGATATTGTGATCTCTCACATTTGTTTCTCTCTGAATATAGCTATCTCAGTTCCACATATTGTGATCTCTCACATTTGTTTCTCTCTGAATATAGCTATCTCAGGTCCAGATATTGTGATCTCTCTCATTTGTTTCTCTCTGAATATAGCTATCTCAGTTCCACATATTGTGATTTCTCACATTTGTTTCTCTCTGAATATAGCTTACTCAGGTCCAGATACTGTGATCTCTCACATTTGTTTCTCTCTGAATATAGCTAAGCTATCTCAGTTCCAGATACTGTGATCTCTCACATTTGTTTCTCTCTGAATATAGCTAACTCAGGTCCAGATACTGTGATCTCTCACATTTGTTTCTCTCTGAATATAGCTAAGCTATCTCAGTTCCAGATACTGTGATCTCTCACATTTGTTTCTCTCTGAATATAGCTAAGCTATCTCAGTTCCAGATACTGTGATCTCTCACATTTGTTTCTCTCTGAATATAGCTATCTCAGTTCCACATATTGTGATCTCTCACATTTGTTTCTCTCTGAATATAGCTATCTCAGGTCCAGATATTGTGATCTCTCACATTTGTTTCTCTCTGAATATAGCTATTTCAGTTCCACATATTGTGATCTCTCACATTTGTTTCTCTCTAAATATAGCTAACTCAGGTCCAGATACTGTGATCTCTCACATTTGTTTCTCTCTGAATATAGCTTACTCAGGTCCAGATACTGTGATCTCTCACATTTGTTTCTCTCTGAATATAACTAAGCTATCTCAGTTCCAGATACTGTGATCTCTCACATTTGTTTCTCTCTGAATATAGCTAACTCAGGTCCAGATACTGTGATCTCTCACATTTGTTTCTCTCTGAATATAGCTAAGCTATCTCAGTTCCAGATACTGTGATCTCTCACATTTGTTTCTCTCTGAATATAGCTAAGCTATCTCAGTTCCAGATACTGTGATCTCTCACATTTGTTTCTCTCTGAATATAGCTAAGCTATCTCAGTTCCAGATACTGTGATCTCTCACATTTGTTTCTCTCTGAATATAGCTATCTCAGTTCCAGATACTGTGATCTCTCACATTTGTTTCTCTCTGAATATAGCTATCTCAGGTCCAGATATTGTGATCTCTCACATTTGTTTCTCTCTGAATATAGCTATCTCAGTTCCACATATTGTTATCTCTCACATTTGTTTCTGAATATAGCTATCTCAGGTCCAGATATTGTGATCTCTCACATTTGTTTCTCTCTGAATATAGCTATTTCAGTTCCACATATTGTGATCTCTCACATTTGTTTCTCTCTGAATATAGCTAACTCAGGTCCAGATACTGTGATCTCTCACATTTGTTTCTCTCTGAAAATAGCTAAGCTATCTCAGTTCCAGATACTGTGATCTCTCACATTTGTTTCTCTCTGAATATAGCTATTTCAGTTCCACATATTGTGATCTCTCACATTTGTTTCTCTCTGAATATAGCTAACTCAGGTCCAGATACTGTGATCTCTCACATTTGTTTCTCTCTGAATATAGCTTACTCAGGTCCAGATACTGTGATCTCTCACATTTGTTTCTCTCTGAATATAGCTAAGCTATCTCAGTTCCAGATACTGTGATCTCTCACATTTGTTTCTCTCTGAATATAGCTAAGCTATCTCAGTTCCAGATACTGTGATCTCTCACATTTGTTTCTCTCTGAATATAGCTATCTCAGTTCCAGATACTGTGATCTCTCACATTTGTTTCTCTCTGAATATAGCTATCTCAGTTCCACATATTGTGATCTCTCACATTTGTTTCTCTCTGAATATAGCTAAGCTATCTCAGTTCCAGATACTGTGATCTCTCACATTTGTTTCTCTCTGAATATAGCTATCTCAGTTCCAGATACTGTGATCTCTCACATTTGTTTCTCTCTGAATATAGCTATCTCAGGTCCAGATATTGTGATCTCTCACATTTGTTTCTCTCTGAATATAGCTATCTCAGTTCCACATATTGTGATCTCTCACATTTGTTTCTCTCTGAATATAGCTATCTCAGGTCCAGATATTGTGATCTCTCTCATTTGTTTCTCTCTGAATATAGCTATCTCAGTTCCACATATTGTGATCTCTCACATTTGTTTCTCTCTGAATATAGCTTACTCAGGTCCAGATACTGTGATCTCTCACATTTGTTTCTCTCTGAATATAGCTAAGCTATCTCAGTTCCAGATACTGTGATCTCTCACATTTGTTTCTCTCTGAATATAGCTAACTCAGGTCCAGATACTGTGATCTCTCACATTTGTTTCTCTCTGAATATAGCTAAGCTATCTCAGTTCCAGATACTGTGATCTCTCACATTTGTTTCTCTCTGAATATAGCTAAGCTATCTCAGTTCCAGATACTGTGATCTCTCACATTTGCTTCTCTCTGAATATAGCTATCTCAGTTCCAGATACTGTGATCTCTCACATTTGTTTCTCTCTGAATATAGCTAAGCTATCTCAGTTCCAGATACTGTGATCTCTCACATTTGTTTCTCTCTGAATATAGCTAAGCTATCTCAGTTCCAGATACTGTGATCTCTCACATTTGTTTCTCTCTGAATATAGCTATCTCAGTTCCAGATACTGTGATCTCTCACATTTGTTTCTCTCTGAATATAGCTATCTCAGTTCCAGATACTGTGATCTCTCACATTTGTTTCTCTCTGAATATAGCTATCTCAGTTCCAGATACTGTGATCTCTCACATTTGTTTCTCTCTGAATATAGCTAAGCTATCTCAGTTCCAGATACTGTGATCTCTCACATTTGTTTCTCTCTGAATATAGCTAAGCTATCTCAGTTCCAGATACTGTGATCTCTCACATTTGTTTCTCTCTGAATATAGCTATCTCAGTTCCAGATACTGTGATCTCTCACATTTGTTTCTCTCTGAATATAGCTATCTCAGTTCCAGATACTGTGATCTCTCACATTTGTATTTTCTTCTTTTACTTTGAGCCTGCAACTATGAACAGATTGTATGATGCCAAGATGGTAGTGCTGTGCAGAAATCCAAAGAAGACTTGTCAACCAACACAACGCCGATGTCGTTAGTCACTAGATGTTGATGGGTATAGTTTGGAAGAGATCTGTCCGTTTATGGACTTGTCTGATGTACAATGAGGATAACCTGTCAAGTAAATTCAACTTTTTCTTTGACCATGACTCATTCAGACTGGGTCATGACTCATTCAGACTGGGCCATGACTCATTCAGACTGGGCCATGACTCAATCAGACTGGGTCATGACTCATTCAGACTGGGTCATGACTCAATCAGACTAGGTCATGACTCAATCAGACTGGGCCATGACTCATTCAGACTGGGCCATGACTCATTCAGACTGGGCCATGACTCAATCAGACTGGGTCATGACTCAATCAGACTGGGTCATGACTCAATCAGACTGGGCCATGACTCAATCAGACTGGGTCATGACTCAATCAGACTGGATCATGACTTAATCAGACTGGGTCATGATTTAATCAGACTGGGTCATTACTCATTCAGATTGGGTCATTACTAATTCAGATTGGGTCATAACTCAATCAGACTGGGCCATGACTCAATCAGACTGGGCCATGACTCAATCAGACTGGGCCATGACTCATTCATACTGGGCCATGACTCAATCAGACTGGGCCATGACTCAATCAGACTGGGTCATGACTCAATCAGACTGGGCCATGACTCAATCAGACTGGGCCATGACTCAATCAGACTGGGCCATGACTCAATCAGACTGGGCCATGACTCAATCAGACTGGGCCATGACTCATTCATACTGGGCCATGACTCATTCAGACTGGGTCATGACTCAATCAGACTGGGCCATGACTCAATCAGACTGGGTCATGACTCAATCAGACTGGGCCATGACTCAATCAGACCTGAATCCCAGAATATCTTATGAAGTCTATTATCTGTTTCGTAAGGTCACCTTTGTCTATGTCCCTGGACATGCGGGAGAACGGGGAAATAAAAGAGCGGACAGGTTGGCTAGCTGCGCTGTCGTTGAGGACGGGCAACCAATGGATCGGGCGGACATCACCAATGCCCTCCGAGATGTGGGAAGAGCACAGGACTTCGACAAACACAGATCCACGTCACTTCTTCGGATGATGGAAATGGGAGTTAAGATGGGCGCAGCCAGAAATGAGAAACTTAGTGGCCATGTAAGAAGACTTATCAACCAACATAGAACTGGAGTCGTCAGTCGCTGGACACTGAGGGAATTGCTGAGGAGGGGATCTGAGGACCTATGGACATGTTCGGAGTGCAATGATGATGACCCGCAAATAACTCAATAACTGAGGAGGGGAACTGAACACCTATGGACATGTTCAGTGTGCAATGATGATGACCCGCAAATAACTCAATAACTGAGGAGGGGATCTGAGCACCTATGGACATGTTCAGTGTGCAATGATGATGACCCACAAATAACTCAATAACTGAGGAGGGGAACTGAGCACCTATGGACATGTTCAGTGTGCAATGATGATGACCCACAAATAACTCAATAACTGAGGAGGGGAACTGAGCACCTATGGACATGTTCGGTGTGCAATGATGATGACCCACAAATAACTCAATAACTGAGGAGGGGAACTGAGCACCTATGGACATGTTCGGTGTGCAATGATGATGACCCACAAATAACTCAATAACTGAGGAGGGGAACTGAGCACCTATGGACATGTTCGGTGTGCAATGATGATGACCCACAAATAACTCAATAACTGAGGAGGGGAACTGAGCACCTATGGACATGTTCGGTGTGCAATGATGATGACCCACAAATAACTCAATAACTGAGGAGGGGAACTGAGCACCTATGGACATGTTCGGTGTGCAATGATGATGACCCACAAATAACTCAATAACAATTCAGTCCTAGTCTCTAGGGACTTTATCAAAGGTAAAAGCTGGTAAACACTTAAAAGAAAAAGGACATTAACGGAGTGACAATGTGTTGTGGTTTACAACAAGCTTTGATAATTGTCCCTCTCATCCTAACAAATTTGAGTACTTTCTTTATGTACTGGAGTGCCTATTATCATCAATCATTATCTCTTTATCTATCAATATCTTATGCCTTTTCATAGTAACAAAGAAGTGAATGAGTAAGATAAATGAACAGCATTAGTAACGTCAGTAAGCAGTACATGATAAGTTGAAGGTCATCACAACTATCTTCTATCAACTATCATTTCCCAGTCATATTTTATTTCCATTTTCAGGAACTTCAATCAAAAAGTTTTTTTCTTTTTTAATGAAACTGGTCTCCTCTAGTGTCTTCCTATAATAACACACACCTTTGAAATCACAACACAACATACAATTAAGGAATTTATTTACAACCTCTACATTTGTAGTTTTCAAAAAACACTCCAAAAAGCAACCATTTCACTACACACCATGTGCTATGTTCATTCCCAACACAAGCTGTTTTATGAATGACAAAACTTACACCTGCATGTGTTTTATTGTCAGTTATATTGTCTTCACTTTGCATTAAATCTGCACTACATAAAAGACATTTTGAGTCAGACTTGACCTCCGTTTTCTCAAGTGTGCTTTTATTTATATATTGATTAAAACTATCATCACGCAAATCAAACTTGCATGGTTTCAGCCTTGTTACCTTGCTCTTTGTCACATGTTTTTATATCCTCATTCATACAATGAGTGCCATGTGACAACATCACTGACAAGTATGTAAATGAAATAACACAACAAATTTGATACAAACCAAAGTCAACAACAGTTTATAAAATATATAATTATAGTCTAAGTTTATCACACCCAACACATTGTACAACATCTGTCTGTCATCTTTCATTTGCCTGAAGTATTGTCTTTATCTGTAATGTCCTTTCTTGTATAAATGTTACTATTTTTTGTAGTTATTGCAGAAATCTATCCAGTTTTGCATGTAGTGTTGTATCTATAGGCCAAAAGTGTTTTGCTCAATGTTTTATATTCAATACGACCATGAAGTATCTGCCAGTCAACATGTACATGTGGTGAGATGCCAATCTCAAATATTGTGTACTTGTGGCTAAGGATCCAATTGTGTCTTTGTTCAAGGCTGCCATAATTTCTTTCTACTTGACAGTCTTGCTTGCTTGTGTTCGCCTGGTGACTAAAGGAGTATACCTCTTCATCATCCGCCCTTAAAATGACGTTATGTGGGTGTGCCTGCGTTATGTTGTGGTTTGTAGTATAACTGTGATATTTGTGCCTTTGTTCAAGGCTGCCATAATTTCTTTCTACTTGACAGTCTTGCTTGCTTGTGTTCGCCTGGTGACTAAAGGAGTAAACCTCTTCATCATCCGCCCTTAAAATGACGTTATGTGGGTGTGCCTGCGTTACGTTGTGGTTTGTAGTATAACTGTCATATTTGTGCCTTTCGGCCCAACACAATTAACTTCAGCACAACATTTTTGAGTACCGAGCTGTCTTCCCTCTTCAATCCCTACTCTCTTGACCAGACTAGACAGGTTAGTCTGTTACTAGAGGCACCATGAAGAGGTGGAAATGAGTAATGGTTCTGGTTCATGTATCCTAGCACAAGCCATCAGCTGTTGGTTGCTGACAACTTTCAGCACTGGTGATGTGAAGAGTGCCTTCGCCTCCCTTGACAGTCTGTTCCCTGAACCTTAAATATGATCATTTTACTCCACTCTGTAATGCTCTAAACATTTGTGAGGATTCTCTCCTGCATGTGTTCTTTTGTGTTATTAGGTCTGTAATCTCCACAAGACATGCAGCACAGACAACACATGCAGCACAGAAAACACATGCAGCGCAGACAACACATGGGTAAGGATTCTCTCCTGCATGAGTTCTTTTGTGTTATTAGGCCTGTAATCTCCACACCACATGCAGCACAGAAAACACATGGGTAAGGATTCTCTCCTGCATGTGTTCTTTTGTGTTATTAGGCCTGTAATCTCCACACCACATGCAGCACAGAAAACACATGCAGCACAGACAACACATGTGTAAGGATTCTCTCCTGCATGTGTTCTTTTGTGTTATTAGGCCTGTAATCTCCACACCACATGCAGCACAGAAAACACATGCAGCACAGAAAACACATGGGTAAGGATTCTCTCCTGCATGTGTTCTTTTGTGTTATTAGGCCTGTAATCTCCACACCACATGCAGCACAGAAAACACATGGGTAAGGATTCTCTCCTGCATGTGTTCTTTTGTGTTATTAG
Source organism: Megaustenia siamemsis (assembly GCA_032433765.1). Lineage (NCBI taxonomy): Eukaryota > Metazoa > Mollusca > Gastropoda > Stylommatophora > Ariophantidae > Megaustenia > Megaustenia siamemsis. The sequence continues at coordinate 24,287,930 of JAVIAB010000159.1, forward strand.
GCCTGTAATCTCCACACCACATGCAGCACAGAAAACACATGGGTAAGGATTCTCTCCTGCATGTGTTCTTAGGCCTGTAATCTCCACAAGACATGCAGCATAGAAAACACATACAGCACAGACAACACTTGCAGCACAGAAAACACATGCAGCACAGACAACACATGCAGCACAGAAAACAGATGCAGCACAGACAACACATGGGTAAGGACTCTCTCCTGCCCATGTTCTCTAATGTTATTATAACTGCACACAAGGCAAAACAAGTTGCACACACATCACGTTTAAGGCTACTCTCCTGTATGTGTTCTCATATATCTTTTCAGATGTCCTCTATAACCAAAATATGCAACTCATTTATCACATTGTAAGTCTTCACATCTGTAAGTGCTCTCTTTTGTTCATGTAGATTAGAAGCATTAATAAAACATGCTGTACACACTTCACATGTGTACAAGGCATCTCCCCTCTGTTGTACCCTTGTGTTTCTTAGATTTTCAAGACGAGTAAAATGTTCAACACACAAATCAGATGTTTAAAGGTTTCTCACCAGTATGTGTTCTCTTGTGTATTTTTAGATGCTGAAGTTAAGTAAAACCTACACCACACACATCACAGGTGTAAGGTTTCTCTCCTGTGTGTGTTCTCTTGTGTATTTTTATTGTTTCAAACTGAGCAAAGCCTACACCACGCACATCACATTTATAAGGCTTCTCCCCTGTGTGTGTTCTTTTGTGTTTTTTTAGAGTTCCAAGTTCAGCAAAGCAGGAACCACATACATCACATTTGTAAGGCTTCTCTCCTGTATGAGTTCTCTTGTGGATTTTTAGTTCTGCAAATTGAGTAAAACATGCACCACACACTTCACATTTGTAAGGTTTTTCCCCTGTATGAGTTACCATGTGTGTTTTTAGAGAAACAAGATGAGCAAAATATGCATTACATAGAACACATGTGTAAGGCTTCTCCCCTGTATGTGATATCTTATGATTTTTTAGATGATGAAGTCGAGTAAAACTTGCAAAACAATCATCACATCTATAAGGCTTCTCCCCTGTATGTGTTCTCTTGTGTTTCTTTTAAAACAGAAGAATCAGCAAAACATGCAACACACAAATCACATTTGTAAGGATTCTCCCCTGTATGTGTTCTCTTGTGAATCTTTAGTATGTCATGTTGAGTAAAACATGCAGCACACACTTCACATGTATAAGGCTTTTCCCCTGTATGTGTTCTCCTGTGTGATTTCAGTGTTCCAAATTGAGCAAAACTTGCATGACATACATCACACGTGAAACGCTTCTCTCCTGTATGTGTTCTCTTATGTGATTTTAGTGTTCCAAATTGAGCAAAACTTGCATGACATACATCACACATGAAAGGCTTTTCCCCTGTATGTGTTCTCTTGTGTATTTTTAGATATTGAATTTGTGAAAAACATGTACCACACACATCACATGCATAAGGCTTCTCCCCTGTATGAGTTACCACGTGTGTTTTTAGAGAAACAAGATGAGCAAAATATGCATTACATAGAACACACGTGTAAGGCTTCTCCCCTGTATGCGTTCTCTTATGTTTTTTTAGACTTTGAAGTTGAGAAAAACTTGTACCACACACATCACATGCATAAGGCTTCTCCCCTGTATGTGTTCTCTTGTGTATTTTTAGATATCGAATTTGTGAAAAACTTGCACCACACACATCACATGTATAAGGCTTCTCCCCTGTATGAGTTACCATGTGTGTTTTTAGAGAAAAAAGATGAGCAAAATATGCATTACATAGAACACACGTGTAAGGTTTTTCCCCTGTATGTGATCTCTGATGAGTTTTTAGATGATGAAGTTGCGAAAAACTTGCACCACACACATCACATGTATAAGGCTTCTCTCCTGTATGTGTTCTCTTATGATTTTTTAGATGATCAAGTCGCGAAAAACTTGCACCACACACATCACATGTATAAGGCTTCTCTCCTGTATGTGTTCTCTTATGATTTTGTAGACTTTTAAGATGAGAAAAACTTGTACCACACACATCACATGTGTAAGGCTTCTCCCCTGTATGAGTTCTCTTATGTTTTTTTAGACTTTGAAGATGAGAAAAACTTGTACCGCACACATCACATGTATAAGACTTCTCCCCTGTATGAGTTCTATTGTGTATTTTTAGATGTTGAATTTGTGAAAAACTTGTACCACACACATCACATGCATAAGGCTTCTCCCCTGTATGTGTTCTATTATGCATTTTTAGAGCATAAGAATTATTAAAGCATGCGCCACACAAATCACATGTGTAAGGTTTCTCCCCTGTATGTGTTCTCTTATGTTTTTGTAGATGTTGAAGTTGTGAAAAACCTGCACCACACACATCACATGTATAAGGCTTCTCTCCTGTATGTGTTCTCTTATGATTTTTTATACTTTGAAGATGAGAAAAACTTGTACCACACACATCACATTTGTAAGGCTTCTCCCCTGTATGTGTTCTCTTATGTCTTTTTAGACTTTGAACATGAGAAAAACTTGTACCACAGACATCACATTTGTAAGGCTTTTCCCCTGTGTGTGTTCTCTTATGTTTTTTTAGATGTCCAAGTCGAACAAAACCTGCACTACATACATCACATTTGTAAGGCTTCTCCCCTGTATGTGTTCTCTTGTGTGCTTTTAGATGTCCAAGTCGAGCAAAACCTGCACCACAAACATCACATTTGTGAAGCTTCTCTCTGGTTTCTGAATTTCTATGTGCTGTTTTAATAGATCTGGCCCCATCATCACTATGATTGTCACAAACAAGCGATTGAAACAACTTTTCATTTTCTGACATTTGATTAGGTTTATTTTTAGTTTCCTGAAATTGGGGGCTAGAATCTTGACTGCTGTTCTCATCTTGACTTACCTGAGAACAAATGGAGATTACAATGTTAAAAATAGATCATGACACAATGTTGATGAAATAGGACATAGATATAGGTGTGGATAATTTCTTTGTTAACATGTTGATAAATGAACACTTTATATCTATAACTAACATCAGTAAGTGTTAATAAGAGTGGGTGAAGATCCTGTTTGTAGTTGTACGATGTACAAAAGAGGTGAGATACAGAATGACCCAGGCAAAAGCAGTTTTCTAAAAAATTAGGAAGATACTGTGAAATCCATTTTTGACAACAGAATCAAGAAAAGAGTTCTTAAATGCTATGTAGAGCCAGTTTTAACATATAGATGTGAACCATGGACAATAGGACAACAAACAAGAAAATAACTAGAGACTGTAGAAATGTGGTTTTACAGAAGAATGTTGAGAATACCATGGACAGCTAAGAAGAATAATGAAAACATACTGAAAGAGACCAAAGTGAAGAGAGAGCTACTTTTTCAATATTAGAAAGAAACAATCATCATTTTTTTGGGCCATATAATGAGAAGGTAATAGCTGGTATATATTGTGACAGCTGGAAAAAATTAGGGAAGAAGAGATAGAGGGAAGCAAAGAAAAGATACCAGATGGTTTAAGTGAATAGCTTGGCAGAAGGTCAGCAACAGAAATGATAAATAACTGTCAAGATCGCAAATTGTGGAAAGACATGATCACCTATGCCAGCAAGCACGGTGCTTGATGAAGATGAGATCCTCTTCTCATAAAATTAATTAAGACTTAAAATTTTAATTTTATGAAAATGACGAGATATTCCAATTTTTGTTAGTTGTAATTGTGTACTTTACCTCAGGATTATCGATATAGATTAGAGGTCCATGTTTAGGGCAGTCTCCTTCATATTTCAGCTGACAATTCTCACAATCTAAATATAGAAATCAGTTATCAATACATTTAAAAAATAAATAAACAAATATCTGTCTCTCTGTCTTCTATTGTTTTTTGAGCCAAAGATGGCACACAGGGCAGAAGTTCTAGACTCTTGTGCCCATTAATCTTTGAACTATTAGACCTTGTACAAAACTTGTATTGTGTCTCACCATATGGCTCTATTCTGGGCAGGTTGTTCAATATCAGTAAGGGAGCTGGTGCCTGCTGTTCTTGTCTCTCATTTAATTTGTTCTCTTTAGTGTTTCTCTAGGTCAGCCTTTTTTTCTTTTACCATCTGGTTCCATTTGTGGTCCTGCTTTGAGATTCTTTTGTTGCCTCTTTTCATCACATGGCCAACATGTGACCACTTTCTTCTCTTGATTATAATTGATTTTATGTTATGCCTTGTCATTTCTCTTATATAAACTGTTTCAATAACAATGGATGTTTTATGATGACAGCTTGTTAAACTATTGATCAACCATGCATTGCAAGATGTAGAAAAACAAAAACTCCATCTTGTATTAGAACCAAAAATAAACAAATATGACAAGATTAAACGGGGCACAACTTTTGTAATAACTGCCAGCATTAACAGATCAATTAAAATCAGACATACTTGAGTCAACTAAATGTAGCCTGCCTGACTGATGCCATAATTCTTGAACCCCTTGGAGTGTCAGATATGTGCCAGATTCTGCATTTGTTTAAGAGATTTCCCTATCTATTCATTGTTGACACCAATCATTTCTGCACATTCTGTTTTAGCTTTGGTGCCTGAGTAGTTAGTGTACACGCTACCAGGAGGGGCTAAGTTCAAACCCCAGATCTGGCAAATATTTTCAGACCAACAAGGTTTTGGAGCATACCCAGAATCTAACATTGGGTACCAGAGATTGTCTGGGAAGTAAGGGTGGCCTGGAGTGATCACATTCACATAAAGTGAGAATAAATGGGTCATTTGTCAAAGAAAAATGTGGTCACTACAACAGATTATGAGTATATATTCCTCATTTATGGTCAGGACAATAGATTATGAATATATATTCTGTTGATAGCAAATCAAATCTTACATAGAAGACTTTCCATCTCAGAAAAGAGTATTGAAGTAGCTCCTGCAGCCTCCATGACAGTGGACACATCACTTTCTTCAATTTCATTGGCTTCCTCCTTCTTTACCTGATCCTGCAAACAATTGTTAATACTTTTAGAATAGGTCACAGTGTAACCTTGAACAACTGAACAGAGATAGTAATATTTGATGGCACTATTGTTTGACTGAAATGTGTTATATGCAGTGCTGTATTAAGTTGACTTTTCAAAAAGTGTAATTTCAGTTTGCATAAGTTTCTAATTAAAAGGAGATTACCATCAAAAGAAAGAGATAATCAAATCAATCAGGAAACTACAAATCCCAAATCAAGATGCCTACCATAAAATAATTAGATGGGTACAAGTTATCATTATACACCTTAGAACAAGACACAATTGACTCCATTGTCACATTTATATTTTATTATTTTCTAGCCCATAGGGCATAGACCCAGATACTCCTCTGATCTAAATTTTTATTCTGGCAGTTTTCAATCCTTCTAAAGATATTTTATCAAATCTCACCGTTTGTCTCTGTTCTGTGCAAGCAACCCTATCTCATTGAGGGAGTAGATTCCTGCTGCTCTTGACTCTCTGATCAATGTTCTTCTCAGTGTCTCTCTGGGTCGGCTTCTTTTCCTCTTACCTGTTGTTTCCCACATGAGGGCTTGCTTTGTTATTTGGTTAATATCTCTCCTCATCACATGTCCAACATATAACCATCGTCTTTTCTTGATTACTGAAGATATTAGTGGTTGATTGGTGATTTGTCTAATTTCTTAATTTCTTTTCAATTCGTTCCACGCTATACCATGTATTTTCCTTAGACATTTATTTTCAAATGCGTTCAACTTTGTTTCTATGTCTGTTTTCCTGCTCTCACACGCATAGATAAAGGTAGATAGTACATTTGATTTAAATAGTCTAAGTTTTGTGTTTGTGCTGATGAGTTTTGATTTCTTCAACTTTTCAAGGCTTCTGAACGACATTGCTGCTTTAGCTGTTCTGATTCTAATAAAAAATATATTAGACTCAGGAAAACCCAATGCCCTTAGATTCAATGCTACAGACAAAACTATATGGACATTTGCAAGAACTACAAACAAATAGTTAAAATTTATACCTAATGATTCAATCAATGATGATGAATCAATAACCATGCCTAATCTCCACAAACATCAGGTCAAAATTGGAGATGTCAGAAAGGAGAACTATGCTGGGAGACACAGAAGAATAACAAAGCAGCACATAACTGGAGTTGTCAGTCTCCACACACTGAGGGACATAATGGGGAGGAGATGTGTCTGATGTGCAATGAGTATGATCCACTTTTGGATGTGTCTGATGTGCAATGAGTATGATCCATTTTTGGATGTCTCTGATGTGCAATGAGTATGATGTGCAATGAGTATGATCCACTTTTGGATGTGTCTGATGTGCAATGAGTATGATCCACTTTTGGATGTTTCTGATGTGCAATGAGTATGATCCACTTTTGGATGTGTCTGATGTGCAATGAGTATGATCCACTTTTGGATGTGTCTGATGTGCAATGAGTATGATCCACTTTTGGATGTGTCTGATGTGCAATGAGTATGATCCATTTTTGGATGTCTCTGATGTGCAATGAGTATGATGTGCAATGAGTATGATCCACTTTTGGATGTGTCTGATGTGCAATGAGTATGATCCACTTTTGGATGTGTCTGATGTGCAATGAGTATGATCCACTTTTGGATGTGTCTGATGTGCAATGAGTATGATCCATTTTTGGATGTGTCTGATGTGCAATGAGTATGATCCATTTTTGGATGTGTCTGATGTGCAATGAGTATGATCCACTTTTGGATGTGTCTGATGTGCAATGAGTATGATCCACTTTTGGATGTTTCTGATGTGCAGTGAGTATGATCCACTTTTGGATGTGTCTGCAATGAGTATGATCCATTTTTGGATGTCTCTGATGTGCAATGAGTATGATGTGCAATGAGTATGATCCATTTTTGGATGTCTCTGATGTGCAATGAGTATGATCCACTTTTGGATGTGTCTGATGTGCAATGAGTATGATCCACTTTTGGATGTTTCTGATGTGCAGTGAGTATGATCCACTTTTGGATGTGTCTGCAATGAGTATGATCCACCTTTAGATGTGTCTGATGTACAATGAGTATGATCCATTTTTGGATGTGTCTGATGTGCAATAGTTTGATCCACTTTTGGATGTGTCTGATGTGCAATGAGTATGATCCATTGACTAAACTAAATTAACAAAAATGGAGCAAAAAATTCCATATATGCCAATCTTTAACATCAAGATTGTTGATTATTTGTCATCTTTTCCAAGGAAAGAGACATAACATGACCAACAAAAACATCTAGAACGAGAGAGAGCGAGAGAGAGAAGATGAGGTGGTGGGGAGGAGGGATGCCCCCTCATCTCTCATACATTTTTTGTAAGAAAGCTGACAATACTACTCATTGTATGGCTCATTTAACCATTGAGACATGGCCTATACTTTTATTTTCATTGCTTGAAGAGACATTCATTTCTGTTTTTCTGTTTATGAAAATGTGTTCAAATTCTAGATTAATCTTTGACATGTAACTGTTGCTGAATCATAGTTCAAAACCTGGACAAAATATGAAAATCAAAAATACAATGGAAGAAGACCAAATTTAGAATATTCAACTCAAACGTATTATCAACATATACCTATACATGTGAAAGCTATGCAGTGCTGCGGTAAAGCTGGTAGTAAAGAGCCAGTAGACATATAGACTATGGAATGGCACTATATAATATGTATATATTCTTCAAGAAAATCCATTAGAGACTGTAAACAAAATATTCAAGAGTATCCATAATAGGAGACTTCAGATCAAATCAACAAAAGAACTATTATTAGATAAATAAGTGACATAAAGAAACATTTAGGTATCTCTCTCTCTCTCTTTCTCCCACTCTCAGTGATCAAGACTCAATCAGAGTAGAATTTCAGACTCTCTCATGAAGTCAGCTGTCTGTTTAAGTGATTTGATTGCCCCATATAGTTTCTATTCCAGGGAGGTGGGTGTGGACCACATTGCTCTTCTCAGGTCTGTGTACTGGGGGAAATCCTGTAGAACATGTTTTGTGGTCATATTGTCCAGTGTACAGTGGCATAGGCTGGTTGTACCTATTTGAATTTGGTGAACATGTGATTTCTCATTCTATTGTGGCCAGTGCGTAGGTGAAGTATGATGACTTAATCCCTCCTTGATAGTTGGTGGTATCCGTCCCTCTCGTTATGCTTTGGGTGTTCTCGTTTCCATTTTTCATGGAACTGACATTTGAGGATGGATAGTATCCACACAATGTACCTCATCCTACTTTAAGTGTTTCATTTATAGACACCACACAAATGTACCTCATCCTACTTTAAGTGTTTGATTTAAAGACATCATACAAATGTACCTCATCCTACATTAAGTGTTTGATTTAAAGACATCACACAAATGTACCTCATCCTACATTAAGTGTTTGATTTAAAGACATCACACAAATGTACCTCATCCTACATTAAGTGTTTCATTTATAGACATCACACAATGCACCTCATCCTACTTTAAGTGTTTGATTTATAGACACCACACAAATATACCTCATCCTACACTAAGTGTTTGACTTATAGACACCACACAATGTACCTCATCCTACATTAAATGTTTGACTCATAGAAACCACACAAATGTATCTCATCCAACATTAAGTGTTTGACTTATAGACACCACACAATGTACCTCATCCTACATTAAATGTTTCACTTATAGACACTACACAATGTACCTCATCCTACATTGACACTACACAATGTACCTCATCCTACATTAAGTGTTTGACTTATAGACACCACACAATGTACCTCATCCTACATTAAATGTTTGACTTATAGACACTACACAATGTACATCATCCTACATTAAATGTTTGATTTATAGACACCACACAATGTACATCATCCTACATTAAATGTTTGACTTATAGACACCACACAATGTACATCATCCTACATTAAATGTTTGACTTATAGACACCACACAATGTACCTCATCCTACATTAAATGTTTGACTTATAGACACCACACAATGTACATCATCCTACATTAAATGTTTGATTTATAGACACCACACAATGTACATCATCCTACATTAAATGTTTGATTTATAGACACCACACAATGTACCTCATCCTACATTAAATGTTTGATTTATAGACACCACACAATGTACCTCATCCTACATTAAATGTTTGATTTATAGACACCACACAATGTACCTCATCCTACATTAAATGTTTGACTTATAGACACCACACAATGTACCTCATCCTACATTAAATGTTTGACTTATAGACACCACACAATGTACATCATCCTACATTAAATGTTTGATTTATAGACACCACACAATGTACATCATCCTACATTAAATGTTTGATTTATAGACACCACACAATGTACCTCATCCTACATTAAATGTTTGATTTATAGACACCACACAATGTACCTCATCCTACATTAAATGTTTGATTTATAGACACCACACAATGTACCTCATCCTACATTAAGTGTTTGATTTATAGACACCACACAATGTACATCATCCTACATTAAATGTTTGACTTACAGACACCACACAATGTACATCATCCTACATTAAATGTTTGACTTATAGACACCACACAATGTACATCATCCTATATTAAATGTTTGAGCTATAGACACCACACAATGTACCTCATCCTACATTAAGTGTTTGATTTATAGACACCACACAATGTACATCATCCTACATTAAATGTTTGACTTACAGACACCACACAATGTACATCATCCTACATTAAATGTTTGACTTATAGACACCACACAATGTACATCATCCTATATTAAATGTTTGACCTATAGACACCACACAATGTACCTCATCCTACATTAAATGTTTGACTTATAGACACCACACAATGTACCTCATCCTACATTAAGTGTTTGATTTATAGCCATCATACAAATGGACCTCATCCTACATTAAGTGTTTGACTTATAGACACCACACAATGTACCTCATCCAACATTAAGTGTTTGACTTATAGACACCACACAATGTACCTCATCCTACATTAAGTGTTTGACTTATAGACATCACACAATGTACCTCATCCTACATTAAGTGTTTGACTTAAAGACAACACACAATGGACCTCATCCAACATTAAATGTTTGAATTATAGAAACCACACAAATGTATCTCATCCAACATTAAGTGTTTGACTTAAAGACAACACACAATGGACCTCATCCAACATTAAATGTTTGAATTATAGACACCACACAAATGTATCTCATCCAACATTAAGTGTTTGACTTAAAGACAACACACAATGGACCTCATCCAACATTAAATGTTTGAATTATAGACACCACACAATGTACCTCATCCTACATTAAATGTTTCACTTATAGACACCACACAATGGACCTCATCCTACATTAAATGTTTGACATATAGACACCACACAATGTACCTCATCCTACATTAAATGTTTCACTTATAGACACCACACAATGGACCTCATCCTACATTAAGTGTTTGACATATAGACACCACACAATGTACCTCTTGAGTTATTGAGTTATTGAGTTATATGCGGGTCATCATCATTGCACTCCGAACATGTCCATAGGTGCTCAGATCCCCTCCTCAGCAATTCCCTCAGTGTCCAGCGACTGACGACTCCAGTTCTATGTTGGTTGATAAGTCTTCTTACACGGCCACCAAGTTTCTCATTTCTGGCTGTGCCCATCTTAACTCCCATTTCCATCATCCGAAGAAGCGACGTTGATCTGTGTTTGTCGAAGTCCCGTGCTCTTCCCACATCTCGGAGTGCATTGATGATGTCCGCCCGATCCATCGGTTGCCCGTCCTCAACGACAGCGCAGCTAGCCAACCTGTCCGCTCTCTCATTTCCCCGCACTCCCGCATGTCCAGGGACATAGACAAAGGTGACCTTACGTATTTTGGATTTCTGCAACGACTCTACCCATTGCATGCGTACAAAGCCCGCCTCCACTTTTTTTATCATGCTCATCGAATCACTCAGTATACATGCGTGGATGTAGTCTTGTGACTCTAACCATTTGAATGCCTTGGTCACTGCCATCACCTCCATTGTCATGCTACTCGTGGTCATGGCGTATGCACCACTGTCTTCCTTGGCCATTCTGCCTGCCGAACGTGCTGTAAATGCCCATGCACTTCTTTCGTGTCGTCTTACAGATCCGTCTGTATAGATGACTGCATCTTTCTCATCGGTGTTATCGCAGATGAGACCGTTGACCTCAGCATTAACCACGACCGGGTTCTGTTCCCTACTTTTCCTGTCGAGTGTGACAATACATGAGAAAGTCCCCTTGAATGTCGTAGGCACCGGTATCCACTCCTCACCAACGCTGAGATTGGTAAGCCCACAGACCTGTTTGATGACATCTTCTGCTCGGCCCACCCATGATTTGCCTCTTTTTAGCCTGGTGCCTTTCTCTGTGTTGAGCACGTGGTGCAATGGATGCTCTGTATCTGTACTAATCTTCAGGTATGCTCGTGCTCTCCAGATCTTGATTCTGTCATCCATGGTTGGAAAGTCAAGAAGATACCTCATTGCCACACAGGGAGTGTCCCTCATACATCCCAGGATAATGCGCATGGCTTCATTTTGTATTTTCGCCAGCCTATCAATTTGAGTCGTACTAACAGTAAGAATGGCCAGGGCATACTCGATTGGTGCGAGGACTAATCCCTGGAACAGAAGAGTAAGTAGCCTCTGCTCGATGTTGGCAGCTGCCATGACCTTCAAGGCGGCTAATCCTTTGCGGGATTTTGTTATCACATGGTCGACGTGGTCCCGAAAACACAGGCTGCGATCAAACTTAACTCCGAGGTATGTCATCAACTTGTCCCTGGTCACCTCATCAGCTCCCATTCGTACTACCGGTGTGGTCGTATTAACGATATGATTGTTAAGGGAGAACCATGAAACTGATGCTTTATTAGGATTAACCAAGGCACCTGAAACCCCACACCAGGAAGAAATGCGATCGAGTTCGTCTTGCATTGTGGAGGCGATTCCCCGTCTGTCTCTTCCCTGTCGATATACCAGAATATCATCAGCAAAAGTCATAGTTCTTCCCCTCCCATCCAGCTGTTGGGACGTGATCGTTATTGTGTACACATTAAATAGAACTGGTGACAATGGTGAGCCTTGTGGCAGCCCAGGACAAATGGATGTTGGCTCGGAAGACCAACTTCCACATCTGAGTATCACCTTCCTCTGAAACAGTGCCGCGGCGATCCATCTTATGAGGAAGGGGTTCACCGCCAGTTTGAGAAGCATATGCATGAGATATTCAAATGGTACCCTGTTGTATGCATCCTCCAGATCTATAGCAGCAGCACATGTCTCCTCTCGTCTGTGGAAGCCTTCGAAGACGTCATATGCAAATACTGCCGCATTGAGCCATGTCTCTTTGTTATATCTATAACCTCCGAGTGTGGATGGGAATACGCGTTTCTGTTCAAGGCGACACGTGAGGACACGGGCAAATATTTTCTCCAGCAGCTTGCCCACAGTGTTCTGCATTGTGACGCACCAAGATGGCGCCCTGTTGGCTGGCCTATTCATAAGATTCACAGATAAGTGCTGTTTTCCAGTGAAATTTCCTGTTTATTTGTTTGTTTTTATTTATTGTTTTAGGGTTCATGTGAGTGTGCGCGCTTTCTATTTGATGTTAATCACTTTGCTTCTTTTGATTCATTGCATTTTGTTATAATTTCCTTATCTCATTATTCAGCCTTGCTGCACTATTGAACGCGTCAAAATGGCGGTTTGTTTACGCCGGTCTGTTGTCAAGGACGCGTAAGTCATTTAATTTGTAGAAAGCTCTCAGTGTTTCCGCGTGCTGCTGAGCAAGTTACTGGAGTTGGCCAGTTTATAACGTGGAACGGGTTCTAGGCCGTGCGACTGAGCAAGTGCACGTGAGTCTAGGCCATCCAAATGTACCTCATCCTACATTAAATATTTCACTTATAGACACCACACAATGGACCTCATCCAACATTAAGTGTTTCACTTATAGACACTACACAATGTACCTCATCCAACATTAAGTGTTTGACTTATAGATACCACACAATGGACCTAATCCTATTTCCAAAGTTCAGTTAAAAATGTATACAAATTTGCCTGGTAACAAATAAATAAATAACTACACTCACATTATCATCCCATTCCATTTTCAGTGCATCTTTATGGCAAGGGATTTGTCTTTCAACTTTGACTTCAGTCTGCAACAACAAAATGATGATACTATTTTCCTTATAAATTACTTCATGCTGTTTTCTCTGCAAACTTTAAGACATATCATATTGTAAAACATTCTGCTGCTGATTAGTAAATTGTAAAAAACTGTGAAGCTAACATATAGCTTCATTTGTGGAAGTTTAAAGGCTGTACCTGTACAGGTCATAAAATGCAATGAATTTTGAAGAATTTAAATTTATTTTTCTGCAACAAGTATTGAACTAATAAATATGATAGACACAAGTCTGATAGATTATGGGTTTGTCTTTAGTGTTAATTTCATGTTGTTCCAGGCCCTTTCTGTGAGTTTGCAGAAAGTCATAGCTGCCTTACCAATTTGTCTGTTTATTTCATCATCAAGAGATTGTGGATCCAAGATACATGAATTTCTGAACTGACTTAAGTGGATAATCTTTCAAAGTGATTAATACAGGTTTGATGTCTACTTGACATAGATCTACTGTTTTCTGAATACTAATAAGACAGTGAGAAATAGCTGCATACTTTGTTAAGGTTGTCAATCAGCGATTGTAGAGTGACTTCACTATGAGTGGTGATATGGGCTGCATCGTCAGCAAATAAAAGTTCTTTAAGTAGTGCAACATTGTTTTAATTTTTGCTCTAAATCATGCTAAGCTGAACAGTGAACCATCTGATCCTGCGTGAATTTAAATTTCTCCTGGGTTATTTTCGAAGATATAATTTAGAAGGGCAGCAAAAAAGACGCCAAAAAAGGGTGAGAATGAGGACACATCTCTATTTTACTCCTCTGTTGACTTTAAAATTCACATCAACATGGATTCAGGCATTCATGTTTTCATGAAAGGACATAATCAGCTTAAGTGATATCTATCTATCTATAGTCCTTTCGAGCCGAAGACGGCACATAGGGCAGAACCACAATCTCAAAAACAGAAACCTTGCATACCAAAATGGCACATATTGCACGAGATCACTGTTCTAAAATATATGGCGCTTTAAATGATATAGGAGGCCATCATTTCTAACATCCTGTATAGTCCAGCTCTATTTACTTAGTCGAAGGTCTTTGTAAGTACCACAAAGGCAATATAGAGCAGCATATTTTGTTCTCAGCACTTTTCTTGTAGTTATATAAATCTGAAATTCATGTCAATGGTTGATCTCCCAGCTCTCAAACCGTATTGAGACTTGGCAAGCACATGCTCTGCAAATCTATGCAGGTGTTTTAGGACTACTCTCACAAAAGCCTTGCTGGCTGTACTAAGGAGAGAGATGCCGCAGCAGTTATTGCAATAAACCCTAGTTCCTTTGCTTTTGTTTAGTGTTATGATCTTAGCATTACTCATATCATGAGGTATTTTTCCAGCATTTTTGATTAACAGTTTGTATAGATGTGGAAGTACTACATTTAAGTTTTCCTTTAGTATCTCTGTGGGAATGTTGTCATTTCCTGCAGCTTTGCAGCTTGAGAGGCCATTTATAGCATCAGCAAGTTTACTAGGTTCAGCATCCATCACAGTTGCTGTAAGATATTTAGGTATTGACTGGGCTAGAGGTGTGTTTGCTGGTCAGTCTTCATGGTATATGTTTGAGTAGTGTTCTACCCATCTTTCCATTTGTTGTCCCTTGATAGTAATAGGTTCTCCAAACTTGGATTTTAGGGGGGCTAATTTGGTTATTTTTGGTCAAAGTGCCTTTTTTGTATTGTCATGGATGGTTTTTGAGTCACCCAGGTCTGGGGCTTTCTGGATTTCAAAGCATAAATTGTTTCAGTACCATCTGAAGTTGTTGGTAGAAATTGTCTTTCTTTGCCTGATGCAGCCATCGTTGATGCATAGACACTAATGATGTTTATTAATTCACTCTTTGTATGCAGCTGAAGTATCAATGAACATTCAGACACTCCTTTTGATGTGGTTATGGAGTTAATATGTTTGTTATGTACAGCAAAGCCTACTTCATGGAGACGTGGCTTTTCAGGGCTTAGACCTTGCAAAAACTTAATATATAAACATAAGCCAGCAACAATTTAATATGCATAATATGATAGCAATAAATCAACTCACTTGATATTCTGGTTCTTTTTTTACATTTTCAGCTGGTATCAGACTTGAGATGTCCATGACGTTGGTAGTCTGAGAATTAATTTTAAGATGCCACGTCAGTAACAGGAAATACTGGAATAATGAAACTAATGAAGTTTAACAGGAATATCTATCTATTGACCTTTCGAGCCGTAGCCGATCCATAAGGCGTAGACCAAGATACTCCTTCTCTTATCTGAATTTTTGTTCTAGCAGTTTTCAATTCTTTTAAAGATATTTTATCAAATCTTGTCATTTGTCTCTGTTCTGTGCAAGCAGCTCTATCTCATTGAGGGAGCCAATTCCTGCTGATTTTGCCTCTCTCATCAATGTTCTTCTCAGTGTCTCTCTGGGTCTTCCTCTTTTTCTCTTACCTGTTGTTTCCCACATGAGGGCTTGCTTTGCTATTCGGTTATTATCTCTTCTCATCACATGTCCAACATATGACCATTGTCTTTTCTTTATTACTGAAGATATTAGTGGTTGATTGGCGATTTCTCTAATTTCCTCGCTTGTTTTTAATTCATTCGACGCTATATCAAGTATTTTCCTTAGACATTTATTTTTGAATGCGTTCAACTTTGTTTCTATATCTCTTGTTGTTTTCCAGCCTTCACACGCATACAGGAATATGTTTGCCAAAAATTATATATATTTGTTCATTTATATAAAGATGAAAGATTTGAGAAGTTCAAATTTTTCACAATAAATAGAAAAATAATTCCAGAACACAGATAATTTGATGACACAATTTGATTTACTGATTCAAAATACAAATTCCTCTAAAGTTGACATTTTTCTGTATTAAAAAATTACCCCCCATCCCTTTCCATGTACCTTCCTTATACCAGCCCTACTTTGAATGTGTAATATAAAAAAAATGCACTCTGTGAGCTTCACAATATCAGTATCAACATCCAACTACTTTGATCAATGTTCAACTCCTATGATTAATAGTCCAACTACTGTGATCAATGTCCAACTACTCTGATTAGAGTACATCTACACTGATCAATGTCCAACTATTCTGATCAATGTCAACTACTCTGATTTATGCCCAACTTCTCTGATCAATGTCCAACTACTCTGATTAATGTCCAACTTCTGTGATCAATGTCCAACTACTGTGATCAATGTCCAACTACACTGATTAATGTCCAACTACTCTGATCAATGTCCAACTACTGTGATCAATGTCCAACTACTCTGTTCAATGTCCAACTACTATGATTAGTGTACATCTACACTGATAATGTCCAACCACTCTGATTAGTGTACATCTACACTGATCAATGTCCAACTACTCTGATTAGAGTACATCTACACTGATCAATGTCCAACTACTCTGATCAATGTCCAACTACTCTGATCAACTTCCAACCACTCTGATTAATGTCCAACTACTCCGATCAACATCCAACCACTCTGATTAATGTCCAACCACTCTGATTAATATCCAACTACTCCGATCAACATCCAACCACTCTGATTAATGTCCAACCACTCTGATTAATATCCAACTACTCTGATCAACATCCAACCACTCTGATTAATGTCCAACCACTCTGATTAATATCCAACTACTCCGATCAACATCCAACCACTCTGATTAATGTCCAACCACTCTGATTAATATCCAACTACTCTGATCAACATCCAACTGCTTTGATTAATGTCCAACCACCCTGATTAATCTCAAATTTCCTGCCTCTGATTTGTGGTGAGTAAAAATAATTAATAATTATAAATTACTATTACTCATTTTGATACTTGGTTAGGGTTGCCAAATGTCCTGGTTTTAAAATGAAAAAATCAAAATCAACGCTTGGTCTTTTTAACATTTCTCTTAGTTTCACGAAGTCATGACGTCAAATACAGAATTCTAGGGTTGTAGGTTTTTAATGTCTAACTTGAATGTTCTCCCTCTGGCTGCCCCTGTAAAATTTGTGATTTCATTCTTTCTCTGTGGTTTGTTAGTTACTGTCAATTGTTAATTGTGGTTGTGAAGTTGTAATATGAGCTGTTTATTTAACATTATGTAAGACTGAGCAAGAAAGCAGGGTAATAATTCAGAAAGTACAAATAACCTAATTATTTATGTGATAAAGTGAAAGCTTTCTTATTCAACTTTATAATAAATATTATTATTATTTCCCATTTGTCCTGGCTCAGAAGATTATGGTAACACTATAACTGACTTGCATGAAACAAACAGAAATGAATGTCACTCTTTCACATTATTATAATAAATAATTATAAAAATATAATTATTAAATTACTGAATTCTGTGAATTTGACAATTTTGTTAAAGTCGTTAACTTAAAGAAGTTAATAATAATGCCAGTAACTGTTTTTACTACTTGCAATAAAATTATGCCATGTGGTCGTGTACTACGTTTATTTTCATAACCGACTAAACAAATTAAAATCTGAAGATCATATCATATATTATATATATTATTATTTATTATTGTAAATCGTTTTGTATAATATATGATGTTGACGACGTATTTTTTTAATGAATGATATATTTTTATAACTGACTGAAGCTGCATCAGATACATTTTATCAATTGTATGGATCCCATTTGAAATCGAACACGATGATTTCAATAAAAATAAAACGTATTTCCTAATAGCAGGCTATGCTTTATATTTGAGCAACAACAACACATACTCTCACTGAGACCATGAGATGTCTGCTAGAGGGCTGATCAAAGCCATCACTACCGGAAATGACGTCACGTATTTAGTTACCGGTGTCACCAGATGACTCGTCTTCTTCTTGCTTACTTACGTTCGCCCGATAACTAAAGTATTCTAGAGTATTCGTAGACTGTAGAATTCCTCTTCGTCATCCGCCCTTAAAAGGATGTTAAGTGGACGTGTCTGCGTTGTGTTTTGCAGTATAACTGTTATATTTGCATCTTTCGGCCCAACACATCCGACTTCAACACGATATTTGTGAGTACCGGGTTGTCTTCCCTCTTCGATCCCTGCTCGCTTGGCCAGACTAGACAGGTTTGTCTGTTACTGGAGGCACCACGGAGAGGTAGAGAAGGGTGTGGATAGTTTTAGTTCACCGATCCTGGCGCAAGCCATCAGCTGTGGGTCGCTGAAAACTTCCAGCTCTGGTGCTGGGAGGCGCGCCTTCGTCTCCAGCGTCTTCTTCTTATTCTTTCCTTCCTCATTAGCCTTTCAGCGTCGAGGGGAGATATAATTTGCAGTCTGTTGCTCTTCTGTTCGCCTCTGCTGCTGTTATGTTTCCTAGTGCTTCTAATATTCCATCGATCCATCTTTTTCGTGGTCGACTCTTGGTTCTGGTGTTCTCACAATGTTTGCTGAAGGCTCGTTGTGTTGTGTTTTGATCTTTTTGCCTTGTCACGTGGCCAAACCATTTTATCTGTTTTTTTCCTTATATATTCTATGGCGGGGACTATTCCTAGCTTTTTTCTCAGTTCTTCATTTCTGATCTTATCTCTCAGACTGTTTCCTGTCATTCGTCTAACACATTTCATCTCTGTAGAGGTTATTTTTCTGATTGTTCTTGCATCTAGGGTCCAGGTCTGGCATTGGTAGCACAACGTTGGGATGAAGATTGTATTGTATAGTGCTCGTTTTGGCCCCAGAGTTATTTCCTTGTTGGACAATAGTGGTGATAGCTGTCAATGATTTGACAAGCTTTGTTGCATCTTGATTCTATCTCTGCTGTTTGAGAATTATCGTTTGTCACTAAACTTCCTAGGTATTTGAATTCCTCTACTTACTTTAGTTGCCTGCCTTCTATAGTTAGGTTGATGTTCTGTTTCTTCTAACTGATCTAACTTCGAAGTGGTCTGTGTAGCCTGCTGCTGTTCTGACCTTGCAGCTGATGTTGATGACTCGTAAATATATTTTTTTCTCTATCATTTTTTGCTTTTCTGGATCGAGGGAAAGTGTATTATCCTTGGCAGTGTTCTTTGTTGATCTCACTCATGGTTCTTTGTTCCGCTTCGGTTATCTTGCCTGCCCATCCCTTGGTAGGTCTTCCTCTTCTGTTGTTGCATCTATTTGCTTGTTGTGGAAAGCCGTTGTCTGGTAACCGAGTTACATGTCCCAACCATTAACTTATTGACTCTCTGGATGTAGCCCAGGACCGATGTAACTCCTACTTTAGATAGAGAACAAACTGGACTTCGCAATTTTTAACAGCTCTGAACAAATCAAAATCAGGAATTTTTTGTACAAAATTCCCTATTTTTTAAATTGTTATTTTATAACTTACTGATATGAGGCAGTTCAAACTTTTGTCACTAGACACCAAACTGAAAATGCATAGGATTTTTAATTTTAAATTAAATCAAATCATCTTTACAATATTTTCCATTAATGGGGTCTGCAAGGAAGGAAGACCTATAGGACCGGAAAATAAAGGCAGCTTGTTCAGTGCAATATATAGTCAACCCATCACAGACAGAGGAGATCAACGAGCTTTTATTTGCAGATGATCAGGCACCAATACATGAAACAATAGAAGACCTACAAGAACACTTAAACAAGTAGTGCAATTCAAATACCTAGGAAGTTTAGTGACAAATGATAATTCTCAAACAGCAGAGATAGAATCAAGATGCAACAAAGCTTGTCAAATTATTGGACAGTTATCACCACTATTGTCCAACAAGGAAATAACTCTGGAGGCAAAACGAGCACTGTACAATACAATCTTCATCCCAACGTTGTGCTACCAATGCCAGACCTGGACCCTAGATGCAAGAACAATCAGAAAAATAACATCTACAGAGATGAAATGTGCTATACGAACGACAGGAAACAGCCTGAGAGATAAGATCAGAAATGAAGAACTGAGAAAAAAGCTAGGAATAGC
This sequence comes from Megaustenia siamemsis, assembly GCA_032433765.1. Lineage (NCBI taxonomy): Eukaryota > Metazoa > Mollusca > Gastropoda > Stylommatophora > Ariophantidae > Megaustenia > Megaustenia siamemsis. The sequence continues at coordinate 24,308,163 of JAVIAB010000159.1, forward strand.
CCCCGCCATAGAATATATAAGGAAACAACAGATAAAATGGTTTGGCCACATGACAAGGCAGAAAGATCAAAACACAACACAACGAGCCTTCAACAAACGTTGTGAGAACACCAGACCCAAGGGTCAACCATGAAAAAGATCGAAAAAGGGTCGATGGAATATTAGAAGCACTAGGAAACATAACAGCAGCAGAGACGAACAGAAGAGTAAAAGCACGAAAACTTTTATTATTAAGGTGACCATATTTTTGAAATCCCATTCCGGGACGGAATAATTTTACTTCAATTTTCCACCAATAAAATTACATTTCTTCTTGCTGTCATTTTCAAGTGAATAATACATACATTTTAAAACATCTAATAATATAGACCTACAATACGCTATCAGGATAATCAGGAGATTAAAAAAAACAGTGATACTCACTTAAATTGAAGGTGAAACAGAGATGCTGTACTTTTCAGATGAGTGAATTTTCTGTAAAATGTCCGCCTTTGTATGCAGAATCTTATAAAATTCGACACATGTTCCCTCATAGTTCACTTTGGTGATCAACATGGCTTTTAAAGTTTCAACACCTAGTTGTGTTTTATCATTTGTCCACAAACTGTTCATCAGAGAAAACACTCGTTCTGTTGCAGCATTTGTTCCAGGTAGACACAAAAAGAACTCTGCCAACTTCAGAATATGTGAAACGGGCACATGATTGTTTCTGAAGTGGGAAGCTAGTTCAACCAAACGCTGCCCTGGTAATGTTTTATTAAGAATTTTTTGTGAAGTAACGAACTGTTTCATGTAGACATATTCGTCATACATTTCATTTTCTGGAAAGTCGACTGAAGGCACTGTTTGACTCACTAATGATGAAGACTTCTCAATATCTTCCCAATTTGGTGTTCTGTTCAGCATTACCCAGCTGTAAGACTCTAGGTTTTGAAAATTATTTGCAGCCCATTTCTTCAAATAACTTAAAGCTGTTTCATAAAATGAAGAAACACTGGCGTTAAACTTTTTCACATCATCACGTGGAAATCCTTCCATTTCCAGCTTTTTAAGGATTATCTGAACTCTTGATGGCAAGAAGCCGTCTTCCAGCTTGGACTCCAAGATAGCTTTCAACCTATGGATGTTGTCAATGACTTCAAATACAGTGACCATCTGTCCCTCTACTTTCTGCACTGCTTCGTGGAAAGAGGATACCTGACTGTGAACCAAAATAAGCCATGCCTCAGACAGTGGGTTTTCAAAGAATTCCTGTATAAAAACTGGGCATCTGTCTTGAGATTGAAAATATGATTTTAGAGGCAGGAACATGTAAAGAACCCTTTCAACAGCAGGCAAGAGCGCAAGCCACCTAGTTTGTGCATAACCTAAAATCATCTGGAAGTCTGTGTCGACAAACTGACAAAACTCCTTGAGACTTTCAACTCTAACTGTGTATGATTTGAAGTACAGATAAATTTTTGCAATAGTCTTTTCAACATCAACAGGCAATACGTCTGCAGCTGCTCGAACAGTGTTGTGGAAAATATGGCAAGCACACCCAACACCTATCAAACTATGTCCAAGGTTTTCTTTCAGTTTTGTGAAAACATTGTTCTGTCCTTTTCTTTCAGCGCCCCCAAAATTAGAATTTGTGTTGTCTGCACATAATCCAACTACTTTCAGTTCTAAACCATTTTCAGTTAGACAGTCAATAAGAAAACTACTTACTATATCAGATGTTTCACCCGGCAATGACTTCAACTCTAATATTTTAACTTCAGTCCCTTATTGCGATCAAAGTATCTGACAAGCAAAGGAAAAATCTTGATTTCTTTGTGGTTGGAGGCATCTGTCAGTATGGAGATAAATGTTACGTTTTCTAGGTCACATCTCAACTCGTTTAGAGCATGGGGTGTGAACACATTCCGAATAATAGCTTCTGTTTTCGTACGTGCACAGGCAAATTTTTTTTCTAAAGTTACCTGAAGCAATTTTTACGTGCAGTCCATAGATCTAAACGTGTGATTGTGCACCACTGTATGATATGCAAAGGCACCTTCTGTAGCAGCTAACTGTTCTTCTTTGTCACCAACCTGTTCAGCTCGAAAAAAATTTGTCAACGACGAGCTTGATGCAGCAGTAGCGACGGCTCTCTTATGTTTATCACTATTTATGTGGCTCTTAATATCACCACGTCCACTATGGTTAATAGTAAACCCGGATGAACATATATTACATCTTACAGTGAAGTCTGATGACGATGTAGACTTTTTTATAAAAGGGTATTCCTTTTGTAAATCTTGATTAAAACTACAATTACGCTTCGGTGCCATTTTTTGCGAAAGTGAAAGTTAGTAACACAACGAATATATACGAGATTTAAAACTAGGAGCGCATTCTACTGTTTTGATATTAAACAAAATTGTCTACACAGCAACGGAATAATATTTTTTTTTAATTGAAGAAATGTACGCCGTATACCAAAATGGCAAAATTTTGAAAATTGGTAAACTGTAAACGTTTGTGTCCCAAATTATTTTTTATCAAATCCGGGACAAAAGCTAAAAAATATGCCAAAATCGGGACAAAACCGGTACGGCAGCTAATCCGGGACAAAGGTTCAAAAAATGTCAAATTCCGGGACTGTCCCGGACAATCCGGGACGAATGGTCACCTTGCCTTATTATTATAGCTCCCCTCGACGCTGAAACTGAAAGGTTGATAAAGAAGTGGAAGGAAAGAAGCAGAAATGATTTATTAATTTTATGAATCTGAAATCTAACACTTAGATTTAGATCAAATAAAAGGTATTTCTTAAAATCACGTTATGCTTTATATATCAGCAACAATAACACATACTCTCACTGAGATATCTGTGAAAGAAAAAGGCTGATCAGATCGATCACTAATAGCGATCTCCGGCTACAATCAACCATTTTGATTAACCACCGGAAATGACGTCACTTATTTAGTTACTTGGAAATCCAGTGATGGAAAATGTGCAACTGAAATAAACAAAAGAATAGGAATGGCAAAATGTAATTTCTCTCTCTCTCTCTCTCTCTCTCTCTCTCTCTCTCTCTCTGCGTTCAGCCATGGCTTCACTAAAAAACACAAAAACTGATGTAGAATCTGTGTCCGGATTACATGAGCTGGTGTCGTTGCCATCAAACAGGAAAGTAGGTTCCGATTTTTGGGCATATTTGCAAATAAAATCCAAGTACTCAAGTACTGACACTGGGGTCCGAAAATTTTGTGCTGACAACTGTCATTGTTTGGGCATGTACCTGTAGTTTTGTCACAAAACTAAGCCATTATAGCAGTGACATTGTAACGTACAATTTGTCCCAAACCAACCGGCTGCACAAGTTAGGTCATTAGCTTCCATGGTTGCTAACGAAGCCAGCGAATAAAGACTTGATCTACAGCGATGGTTAATGAACTGTGTACACACATTTATTATCAAACCCGTGATTACATAAAAAAAAAAAATCCGCCATCTCACTGTGGTAACAGATAGCGTGAAATTCTCTAATAGAATGAGATAAACCGTTGGAGACAAGGAAAGTCAACATTGTTTACATGGCTTGGACGCAAGAAGCGTCCATTTTGGTGCGTCCCATGACGTCCCAATGTAATTTTAATGTCATGAAAAATATCATCATCATCATCAAGTACCGGGCCTACTGGCGTAGGTGATCATGTCTCTCCACAACTTTCGATCTCAACAGCTATTTATCATTTCTGTTGTTGACCTTCTGCCAAGCCATTCTCTTAAGCTGTCTGTTATTTTTTCTCTTTGCTTCCCACTATCTCTTCGTCCCTCAATTTTTCCAGTTGTTACAATATATTCCAGTTGTTCTCTTCTCATTACATGGCCAAAAATGATGATTGTTTCTTCCTAATATTGGAAATTAGCTTTCTTTTTGTTTTGACCTCTCAGAACATTTTCATTACTCTTCTTAGCTGTCCATGGTACTCTCAACATTCTTCTGTAAAACCACATTTCTACAGACTCCAGTGATTTTCTTGTATGTGGTCCTATTGTCCATGATTCGCATCCATATATTAAGACTGGCTCTACATAACATTTAAGAACTCTTTTTCTTGTTTCTATTGTCAAAAATGGATTGCATAGTACCTTCCTCATTTTTTGGAAAGCTGCTTTTTCCTGAGTCATTCTGCATCTCACCTCTGTTGTACATCTTCCGTCTGAGGTTAACGAAGTTCCCAAATATTTAAATTCATTTACCTGTTTTAATATTGTTACACTTGTCTTTATTTTGCACTGAGGTGATGTCTTTTTCTTTGTTGTTACCATTACCTCTGTCTTTTTGCTATTAAGGCTGAGTCCTTTATTTTTGCTTTCTTTCACTATAATGTCCAACATTTCTTGTAGCTCATTTTCACTCTTAGCGATTAAGACTGTATCATCAGCATACCTGAGATTATTTATTTTATGACCTCTAATGTTATTCCAGGCATGTCCCTTATGGAATGAAAAATATACTAACTGGGCTGAAACTAAGAATATCAAAATGTTACATCTCAATATTCCTGTATGGTGCAGAAACAGGGACAGTAGACAAGAAAACAGAACAGAAAATTGAAGTCTCTGAAATGTGGATTTATAGAAGAATAGGTAGAATTGGATGGAAAGAAAAGAAAACAAACGATGAAGTTTTAAAACAACTAAAAATAAAAAGAGAATTATTAAACACAATTAGAACAAGATAAATGAAATTTTTGGGACACGTTAAAAGACACAACAGCCTACTAAAAGTAATATTGGAAGGGAAAATATAAGGTAAAAGAGGCAGACCGAGACTAACATGGACAAGTAGCATCAAAAGATGGACAAGTCAACCTATGAAAACCTGCACCATCAAATCAAGAAACAGAGTGGAATGGCGATCCATGGTAGCCAACCTTCGTTGCGGAGACGGCACTCAATGATGATGATGATTTAGTTACCGGGGTCACCAGATGACTCTCGTAAATATCTTTTCTTCTCTATCATCTTTTGACTTTATGGGTCGGAGGAAAATGTATTGTTCTTAGCATTGTTCTTTGTTGGTCTCACACATGATTCTTTGTGCCACTTCATTTACATTGTGTATCCATCATCTTGTAGGTTTTAGCATTGTTCTTTGTTGGTCTCACACATGATTCTTTGTGCCAGTTCATTGACATTGTGTGTCCATAATCTTGTAGGTTTTAGCATTGTTCTTTGTTGGTCTCACACATGATTCTTTGTGCCAGTTCATTGACATTGTGTGTCCATAATCTTGTAGGTTTTAGCATTGTTCTTTGTTGGTCTCACACATGATTCTTTGTGCCAGTTCATTGACATTGTCTGTCCATCATCTTGTAGGTTTTAGCATTGTTCTTTGTTGGTCTCACACATGATTCTTTGTGCCAGTTCATTGACATTGTGTGTCCATAATCTTGTAGGTTTTAGCATTGTTCTTTGTTGGTCTCACACATGATTCTTTGTGCCAGTTCATTGACATTGTCTGTCCATCATCTTGTAGGTTTTAGCATTGTTCTTTGTTGGTCTCACACATGATTCTTTGTGCCAGTTCATTGACATTGTGTGTCCATCATCTTGTAGGTTTTAGCATTGTTCTTTGTTGGTCTCACACATGATTCTTTGTGCCAGTTCATTGACATTGTGTGTCCATCATCTTGTAGGTTTTAGCATTGTTCTTTGTTGGTCTCACACATGATTATTTGTGCCAGTTCATTGACATTGTGTGTCCATCAACTTGTAGGTTTTAGCATTGTTCTTTGTTGGTCTCACACATGATTCTTTGTGCCAGTCATTGACATTGTGTGTCCATCATCTTGTAGGTCTTCCTCGTCTGTAGGGGGTCAAGGCAAAGAACTGCATACAAATGCGAAGCTGCGGATTGTAAAGGAGAAATGGGGAAAAAAATGCATGGTTAAAGCTTTACGTAATTAATGGCGACACAAGTTTAAAGGATGTTTTGGTTCAGTATGCCTTCAGCAGAAACAACAAACCACACATACACATATATGTAATGAAATAAAATTAGCCCTACATGGCTAACTAGTAATGAAGTATAAGAAATAAAGATGTTCTCCATGCTTATTGCACTGTGGCCAGAAAGAAAATGAACAAGTGCTAGTCCGCGCAGGATACCCGGTGTAGTTGACCAGGTAATAGAAGGGCCAAGAAAACAGGTGGAAGGGTTCTAAAAATATTGGGGGGGGGGCGGGGTTGTATTTACTACGAACTAACAACCCTCGTCCATTTTCCGTCAGACCACAGAACAATATGTAGGGAATGCATTTTATTTTAAATTTTAGTTAGAAATTATTTTGTTTTAGATACTTCATTATTAGTTAGTCATGTAGAGCTAATTTTATTTAATGACATATTTGTGTGTGTGTGTTGTTTCTGTTGAAGGCTTACTGAGCCAAAACATCGTTTAAATTTGTGTTGAACATGAATTACGTAAAGTTTTAACTGTGCTAATTTTTTTTTGCATCTCTCCTTTCCTCTTCTATTGATGCGTCTCGCTACTTGTCATGGATAGCCGTTAGCTACTCATCATCATCGAGTTCCGCCTCCACATCGAAGGTTGGCTACCATGGTGCGCCATTTCGCTGTCTCTTGCTTTGGTAATGCAGGTATTCATATGATGATTTGTCCATCTTTTGATGTTACTAGTCCATGTTAGTCTTGGCCTGTCTCATTTACCTTATATTTTCCCTTTCTAGATTTCTCTTAGTAGGTTGCTGTGTCTGTTAACAATCCACAAAAAAAACCATTTGTCTTGTTCAAATTGCGTTTAGTAGTTCTCTTTTCATTTTTAGTTGTTTTAAGACTTCATCATTTGTTTTCTTTTCTTTCCTTCATATTCTTCTATAAATCCACATTTCAAAGGCTTCAATTTTCTGTTCTGTTTTCTTGTCTAATGTCCATGTTTCTGCACCATACAGGAATGTTGAGAAGATATAACATTTTGCTTTTCTTAGTTTTAGCCCTGGTGTTATTTGTTTTGATGTTAGTATAGTTTTCATGGTATTACATCTAATTTTTGCCATTCATGTTCTTTTTTTTCAGTTTTACATTTTCCATCACAGGTTGTAGTATGTCCAAAGTAGTTGTAGGTCTGAACTGTCTCCATGTCTATTCCTTCAACTATAAGGAATCTCTTTAACGTTATGCAAGTCTTCATCCAGAACTAGAGTGGAGATCTAAAGTAACTCTTTAACTTTGTGCAAATCTTCATCCAAAACTAGAATGGAGATCTAAGGGGTCTCTTTAACGTTGTGCAAGTCTTCATCCAAAACTAGAGTGGGGATCTAAAGTAACTCTTTAACTTTGTGCAAGTCTTCATCCGAAACTAGAGTGGAGATCTAAAGTAACTCTTTAAATTTGTGCAAGTCTTCATCCAATGTGAAAGATAATTGCTTGTCCCTTTAACATTGCTTTATCTGCCAATCGATATTGATGATGATGACTGATTACTAATGAACTCGATTACTTGATCACCTTGATTGATCAACTTGAGCTACCATGATCTTGAGTATCTGATAGTGATGAACTTGACTTTGAGCTACTCAAGAACTATAGCTCTAGCCTTCTGATAACGTGGAAGCCTCGCTTCCATTACCGTCGTAACTAGTAGTACTTTGCGTTGTGTTTTGGTTCTTACTTGGGTTGGATCAAACAGGTCCACTGGATACAGCTTATAGACACACCCACAGACAATTCAGTTAGTACACAAGTCTCACTGTAAATCAAGAACGTCATTATGTTTATTTACATCAATCCATTGAAACACAAATCTTATTAACAACGAGGCTGGCGGCTTGGATTATCGCTCCAACTGTTAAAGTAGTGCTAAGGGGTTTTTGACTCCCTCTGAAATATTCATAACTAAACTCATGACTCTCATCATGCATTACACAAATACTTCTGTTCTCCTCCTCGTAATATAATATCATAGCAACTTACTTAAACGCCTGCTCACTGTCACTTTTCCCTATAATAAAAAAAAAACATCTTAATCACTAAATCAAACTAACTGTGAAAAAGCTTTTCCAACTGAAATATCCAGTGCCTTGTTATTCCATACACACTTCTTACTAATTGGGCGTTCGCCCTGTTACTAAACTAAATGATCCTACTTCTCCCTTTAGCCTACATGTGCCCCATCTAATGAATTAATCACTGTCTGGTTGTTCCTGCACACTTCTAACTAATAAGAGCGTACGCCCGGTTACCAACAGATCCACGCCAGTAGGGCGTGGACCAGTCCCTCAACCTCCTTTAGACTAAATGTGACTCGCCTACTTTTCTGCCTGTGGTGCAGGCCCTTAAATACCTCCTGTCTCAACCAACATAATCTCGCCACGTCACTTCTCAGCCTCGGTCTGGCTTCACTCTCCGTGTTTCCAGAACATTCCCTAAAATTCACGAGATTTATTTACCCTTTCCTATTTGTCCTTCTAACTCTACTCACCTGTCACGCACCCTTCACTTAAACTACGATGTTAGCTCCACACCTCTTTGTTCTCTCTCCACGCTTGACTGCTCTCCCGACTCAACTCGTTCTAACTTCCATGCGTATATTGTGAACTCGTGCACTGTCTCGCAAGTCTCACTCTCCCTTAACACATCATGATCATCTCAATTCACATTACAATGTCCCATTACACTATCTCCTTACTCTATTACATTACCCTATAACACCAACATTAGAATGGAGACATAAGGAATCTCTTTAACTTCGTGCAAGTTTTCATCCAATAAGAGAAATGGTTGGTTGGTTGGTTGCGTTCGCCCGATGACTAAAGTATTCTAGAGTATCGTGGTAGACTAGAATATTCCTCTTCATCATCCACCCTTACAAGGACGTAGTTGACGTGTCTGCGTTGTGTTGTGGTTTGCAGTATAACTGTTATATTTGCGCCTTTCGGCCCATCACATCCGACTTCAGCACAACATTTTTGAGTACCGGGTTGTATTCCCTCTTCGATCCCTGCACACTTGGCCAGACTAGACAGGTTAGTCTGTTACTGGAGGCACTGCGGAGAGGTGGAGCAGGGTTTGGATGGTTTTGGTTCACCGATCCTGGTGCAAGCAATCAGCTGTGGGTCGCTGACAACTTCCAGCTCTGGTGCTGGGAGGCGCGCCTTCGCCTCCATAAGAGAAATGAGATTAATCTTATGATAGTGACATGTTTATAAGCATCAGGGATCTTTTGCTACATGAGGCTGTATTCTTTTGCTACATGAGGCTGTATTCTTTTGCTTTCACAAAATGACTACTCTTTAGCTAATCTCTCAAAAGAATTGTCTTCATCTTTCCTTTCTCATTTGCTTTTAGTGTCGAAGAAGGGGTGGTTGTTTGTGTGTGTGTATAGTTTGCAGTATTTTGCTTTTCTATTCGCCTCAGCTGTTGTTATGTTTCCTAGTGTTTCTAATATTCCGTCAATCCATCTTTTTCATGGTTGGCCCTTGGGTCTAGTGTTCTCGCAACGTTTATTGAAGGCTCGTTGTGTCGAGCTTTGATCTTTCTGCTTTGTCACGTAGCCAAAACATTGTATATGTTGTTTCTTTATATATTCAATGGCGGTGGTTATTCCTAACTTTTCCTCTCAGAACTTCATTTCTCATATTATCTCTCAGGCTGTTTCCTGTCATTTGTCTAACACATTTCATCTCTGTAGAGGTTATTTTTCTTGCATCTATGGTCCAGGACTGACGTTTGTAACACAACGTTGAAATGATGATTGTATTGTAGAGTGCCCGTTTTGCCTCTATAGTTATTTCTTTGTTGGACAATGGTGATGATAGCTGTCTAATGATTTGACAAGCTTTGTTGTATCTTGAATCTGTTTTTGCTGTTTGTAAATTGTCGTTTGTCCATAGACTTCTTAGGTATTTGTTGTTGTTTTTGACGGATTGTCACGAGTTGATGCTGGCAGGTTGCCCTTTGACTCATTTGATGTGGCGGGTCGTAATGGCCCGCCTTCTTGACATTCCCTGCTCTTACTGGAGAGGTTGGAGTTCGTCTATCCCAGGCTATGCTGGGAAATTACTAGTCTAGCCAGAGGTACTGCAATACTGGATCCTCTATATCAGTAACAGCCACCAATACAGGAAACACGGCGATCCTAGGTTTTGTTAGCCAGTCTGTTTTGACGCAGACTGTTACCAGGGGAGACCACGAGGACTTAGAACTACTAGGTCTTGGTCAGCTGATGGTTCGCCGATCCTGCTATTGTGACCGCAGGTCGCAGGCGCTTCTTCTCCCCAAACTCTTAGGTATTTAAATTTCTTTACTTGTTTTAGTTGCCTGCCTCCTATAGTTATGTTGATGTTCTGTTTTAGTTGTCCGCCTCCTATAGTTATGTTGATGTTCTGTTTTAGTTGTCCGCCTCCTATAGTTATGTTGATGTTCTGTTTTAGTTGTCCGCCTCCTATAGTTATGTTGATGTTCTGTTTTAGTTGTCCGCCTCCTATAGTTATGTTGATGTTCTGTTTTAGTTGTCCGCCTTCTATAGTTATGTTGATGTTCTGTTTTAGTTGTCTACCTCCTATAGTTATGTTGATGTTCTGTTTTAGTTGTCTGCCTCCTATAGTTATGTTGATGTTCTGTTTTAGTTGTCCGCCTCCTATAGTTATGTTGATGTTCTGTTTAGTGTCTGCCTCCTATAGTTATGTTGATGTTCTGTTTTAGTTGTCCGCCTCCTATAGTTATGTTGATGTTCTGTTTAGTTGTCCGCCTCCTATAGTTATGTTGATGTTCTGTTTTAGTTGTCCGCCTCCTATAGTTATGTTGATGTTCTGTTTTAGTTGCCTGCCTCCTATAGTTATGTTGATGTTCTGTTTTAGTTGTCTGCCTCCTATAGTTATGTTGATGTTCTGTTTAGTTGTCCACCTCCTATAGTTATGTTGATGTTCTGTTTTAGTTGTCTGCCTCCTATAGTTATGTTGATGTTCTGTTTTAGTTGTCTGCCTCCTATAGTTATGTTGATGTTCTGTTTTAGTTGTCCACCTCCTATAGTTATGTTGATGTTCTGTTTTAGTTGTCCACCTCCTATAGTTATGTTGATGTTCTGTTTCTCTCTCACGATATTCATGAAATCCATTTTGTTGATGTTCAAGTTGTATTTTGGGCCTGTCCTGCTGAGTCTACTTCAGTGTTCTTGTATGTCTTCTATTTTACCATCAATTAATGCCTGATCAACTGCAAATAGAAGCTTGTTGATCTCCTCTGTCTCTGGTGGGTGCTAACTTGCATATATTGTCCATGTATGTAATAAACATGGTTATGGAAGGCCCCGGTATCACTGCAAATGAATTAAAATCCATAATTCCGAATTATTATCTCATCTCACAAACAAAGAAAGGTAGCTGTAATCCCCATCATAGCAGTCTCAGTACACGCCAAAAGACATAAGGTAAAACCGCACAGAAAGTGAACACAGCCATCTGTTCTCCATCATACGATATCGTCATTCATGGTAAACAATCGGAATATCGAAACACGATCAAAACAGATGAAACGCACAGCTCACAGGGCACTTAACTCAGTAGCTCCAGCATCATACCGGACGTGGAAAATGAGGAAACTGCAACAAGGAACACTCTTCAGACACAGCATTTAATGGTTCCTGCTGCCTATCCACCATATTGACCGGAAGTTCACGTTCTCCTGAAAATGATGATCGTCTTAAATGATGATATTTTTCTAAAATGTATAGTGCTTGATGATGTTAGGACACCATTTTGACTTCAAATCCGAACATATGAAACACAATTAGTCATCGGATTATCCCCGTCGCACATCAAACAACAAACTCCCTGCAATGTGAATTTGTGTAATTTTAAATCTCTCCTGACTAACATGAACCTCCGGAGTCACCCCGGTGTTGCAAAGTCATGAACGAAACTTATTTTCGCCTTTCACTATTAGCGTACGGCCGTTTTAGGGATATACAATCAGCCATTGTGATGACTAAGACAATGGCTGCGATATCCGACTAGTACAGTCACTGCCAAGAAGGAAAGGAATGGCAAACTACCTTCTTAAATTGCCTGGACTAATCATGACAAATCCCAACCTTATATTTACAGCTAACGATGTTAATGGGGACTTTACAGCCACCTTGCCCGGTAGGGAGCGTCATGTGCTACAGGTGACAACCGATCGTCATCAAGCAACTGTATGCAAGATCAAAAATAAAGAGACATTAGCAATAGGAACTTGGAACATTAGATCAGCATTTCAGGTTGGAAAACTAGAAAACATCAGTCAAGAAATGAAGAGAATGAAATTGAACATCTTGAGACTATGTGAAGTGACATGGACAGGATTATTACAACGTGACAGTGGAAATGTAATTTACTCTGGGGAAACCACACACGAAAGAGGAGTAGGCATCATGTTGGATAGAGAAAGAAGCATAACAGTGAAAGGATTTTGGCCAGTATGAGACAGAATTCTGCTAGTACAATTGAGAGGCAGACCAATGGATATCAACATAATTCAAGTTTATGCACCAACAAGTAATAGCGAAGAAGAAGACATTGACACTTTTTACGAGGAGCTAGAGGCGACCATGGAACAGTATAAATCCCAAGAAATAACTATTGTATTAGGGGATTTCAACGCAAATGTAGGAACAGCTAAAGTGCAAAATGTGACTGGGGGCATGGCCTTGGAGAGACGAATGACAGAGGGGATAGATTGATAGATTGGGCAAAAACACATGAAATGATTATAGGTAACACCTGGTTCAAACAACACCCTAGGCGACTATGGACATGGCAAAGCCCAGACAAAAAAGTACACAATCAAATTGATTTTATACTGGTACAGAGAAGATTCAGGAATGGGTTAACATCGGTTAAAACAAGGTCAGGAGCAGATTGCAATAGTGACCATATACCAGTAGTTGGAAAGATAAGAATAAAACTGCAGAAGGCACAGAAATCACCAAGAAATATAAAATTAGAACTAGTTATGCTAAAAGTAGATAGACAGATGAGTGATAAGTACAGCACGATAGTACAAAATAGATATAATGCTATTGAGAAAATACAGGACATAGAGGAGCAGTGGGAAATGCTCAAACAATCGATTCAACAAACATCAAAAGAAGTAATACCAGTGACTAAAAGAATCAACAAAAGAAATGGATGACAGAAGAAATATTACAACTAATGGACGAAAGAAGAAAACATAAGAAAGAAGAACGGACATACAAAATATTGCACAAAGAGATCCAAAACAAGTGCAGTGAAGCAAAAGAAGGATGGTTAAAACAGAAATGTCAAGAAATGGAAAAACAACAAAAGAAAGACTCAAAATTTATGCACAATCAGTTAAATGAATTAACAGGAAGAAAAGAAGTCAAAGTTTCAGGATGTGTGAAATCAAAGGAAGGAACTATAATAATTGGACAGGAGAAGGCAATGGAAAGATGGACAGAATATATCAGTCAACTCTATGATGATGAAAGACCAGAATTAAACAATTCAAATGAAGACACAGGACCACCAATAATGCAGAGTGAAGTGGAGGACGCAATTCAACAAATGAAAAGAGGCAAAGCTCCAGGTCCTGACAATATAACAATCGAAGAGATAAATGCATTAGGAGAGCTGGGAGTACAAGTTATAACAAAATTACTCAATGACATATATAACACTGAACACATACCCGAAGATCTACTAAAATCTATCTTTGTAGCCATACCGAAGAAGTTAGGAGCCACTAATTGTGAAGACCATCTCACTATTAGTCTCATGAGCCATATGACTAAAATATTACTAAGAATCATCATGAGACGTGTAAGGAACAAAATAAAACCAGAAATAAGTGAGGAACAATGTGGATTTGTGGAAGGAAAGGGCACCAATAATGGCAATATACATCTTAAGAACATTGATAGAAAGATCTATAGAGGTAAAGAAAGATCTATATATGTGCTTTATAGACTACACAAAATCATTTGACAATGTAAAGCATGTGGAAATAATCAATGTGCTGAAGAAATTAAACATTGATGGCAAGGATCTGCGAATCATAAAAAACATGTACTGGCAACAACCAAACAGGACAATTCCAATATATAAAACAAGGAGTCAGACAAGGCTGTGTTCTGTCGCCAGATTTGATTTCAGTTTACAGCGAATATATTATGAGATCAATAGTAGACAAAAAAGGAATTTACGTCAACGGTCACAACATAAATAATTTGCGATATGCGGATGACACAGTCTTAATAGTAGAGACAGAGTTAACTACAAGAAATGGTAGACATAATAGTAAAAGAAAGCAGCAAGAAAGGTCTCAGTCTGAATAGTAAGAAAACAGAAGTAATGGTTATATCGAAGAAACAATCATCACCATTATGCAGCATAAAAATAAACGAGACAAATCTGAAACAAGTGCAATGTTTCAAATACTTGGGCACAATAATAACATCAGATGGGAGATGCACCACAGAAATAAAAAGCAGAATAGCTCAGGCCAAAATAGCATTTCAGAAAATTAAAAATATCTTATGCAACAAATCTATGTCAATAAAAGTGAGAAAGAGAGTTCATTGGTGCTATATAGAACCAATTCTGTCTTATGGAAGCGAATCATGGACAGTAGACAAACAAATGAAAAGGCGATTAGAGGCCACATAGATGGGATTTCTCAGAAGAATGTTGAAAGTTCCCTGGACAGCTAAAAAGACCAATGAGGAAGTTCTCAAAGAGGCCAACACAAAAAGGGAGCTCTTAAAAAACATCAGAAAGAAGCAATCAACATTTTTCGGGCACATCATGAGAAGAGGAAAGCTGGAATACTTGGTTACAACTGGCAAAATAAAAGGAAAGAGAGATCGCGGATGACAAAGAGAGAAAATACTGGATAGCTTGGTGTCATGGCATGGAAAACAGTCAACAACAGAACTGATACGATGCACTTCAGATAGAAGATTGTGGAGTGACATGATCGCCTACGCCAACCGGTATGACACATGATGATGATTGTGATGACAGAGCACCCATAAAATCCCGATTACTGTAATAAATGCAACCAACAACACACAAAAAGATGGTGCAAAATCTGTAAAGTGAAAACTTTGACTTGGCAGAGCAGTCCATATTAATGAGTGTAATAAACAATAAGGGGAGAGTACACACCCCTGTCTTACACCTGATCTAACTTCGAAGTGATCTGTGTAACCTGCTGCTGTTCTGACAGTACAATTGCTGTTGATGTAGTGATTTTCAATTAAGTTTGCTAAATGTTTGCTTACTCCATATGTTGTTAGTATCTCCCACAGCTGTTCTCTGTTTTACTCGGTCGAATGCTTATTCCTGGTCAATGGAAGCTATGTACAAATATTGATTGTTTTCATTGGTCTTTTCTGCTAGCTGTTTTAAAGTGAATAGAGCATCAGTACATCCTGTTTTTTTCAGAACATTTTTGGAGAATCGCTGTGGTTCTAATATTGGTCAAGAGGCAAGACACCAGCCTCAAGACAGAGAGGTCGTGGGTTCAAATCCCGGAAAAAAATATGAGTACTTCCGAAGACAGAGTTATCTACCTGTGCGGCGAGGGACCCCTGCACACGGCTGCCAGGGAACAATGGATTAACACACAATATTCAGTTCTAGTCTCTAGGGACGTTATCAAAGGTAAAAGCTGGTAAACACTTACAAGAAAAAGGACATTAACGGACTGTAAATGTGTTGTGGTTTACAGCAAGCTGTGATAATTGTCCCTCTCATCCTAACAAATTTGAGTACTTTCTTTATGTACTGGAGTGCCTATTATCATCAATCATTATCTCTTTATCTATCAATATATTTTGCCTTTTCATAGTAACGAAGAAGTGGTTGAGTAAGATAAATAAAAAGTATTAGTGACTTCAGTAAGCAGCACATGATAAGTTGAAGGTCATCACAACTATCTTCTATCAACTATCATTTCCCAGTCATATTTTATTTCCATTTTCAGGAACTTCAATTAAAAAGTTGTTTTTCTTTTTTAATGAAACTGGTCTCCTCCAGCGTCTTCCTATAATAACACACACCTTTGAAATCACAACACAACACACAATTAAGGAATTTGTTTACTATCTCTACTTTTGTAGTTAAAAAAACACCCCAAAAAGCAACCACTTCACTACACACTATCTGCTAGGACATTCTTCCCAGGACAAGTTGTTTTATGAATGTCAAAACTTACACCTGCATGTGTTTTATTGTCAGTTATATTGTCTTCACTTTCCATTAAATCTGCACTATATAAAAGACATGAGTCAGACGTGACCTCTGTGTTCTCAAGTGTGTTTTATTTATATATGGTAGGTTTTAAAATCACATTTAGACGTGCTAACTGTGCATTTTTCAATATATTAATAATCAATCTACTGGATGATTAATTGAAATAATTGTTAATTCAGTACTGATTTAACGATTAATTAAAATAATTGTTATTCAGTACTGATTTAACGATTAATTGAAATAATTGTTAATTCAGTACTGATTTAACGATTAATTAAAATAATTGTTAATTCAGTACTGATTTAACAATTAATTGAAATAATTGTTAATTCAGTACTGATTTAACGATTAATTGAAATAATTGTTAATTCAGTACTGATTTAAAAAGATGTGTAAAGATTGAAAAAAAAGATAATTTAGCTCAAAAAGTTGTTGTTTTTTGTTGTCAAGAGACAATCTCCATTTATAAAAGCATGACACGCTTTATATCTATCATATGGTTTACATTTGAGCCGTGGTGTAAACAATGTTGACTTTGAACATCACGCTATCTGTTATCACAGCGAGTTGGCGGATTTTTAGAAATGTAACCACGGGTTTGATAACAAATGTTTGTACACAGTTCGTTAACCACCGTGGTAGATCAAGTCTTTATTCTGCTGGCTTCGTTCGCAACCTTGGAAGCTAATGACCTAACTTGTGCAGATGGTTGGTTTGGGGCAAATTGTTTGTTACAATGTCACTGCTATAATGACTCAGTTTGTGACAAAACTACAAGGACATGCCCAAACAATGACAGTTGTCAGCAAGAATATTTCGGACCACAGTGTCAGTACTTGGATCTCGTTCACAAATACACCCAAAAATCTGAACCTACTTTCCTGTTTGATAACAACGACACCACATGTAATCCGGTCACAGATTCTACATCAGTTGAGGCAACTCTCAATCAATCTTTGCCGTTCTCCTGGTTTAGGATTTATGTGAATGACTTAACAGATTCGGACAGTTTCATGGTAAAACTAAATGGTTTTGCCTCATGTAACAATGAATCAAGGTTTGTAGTTAGTTCGCATGAGACTGATGTCTTTTGCTCTGGGGCTGGTCTGATCAACAAGTTACGGATTGAAGGGGCGATAGTCGCAAATATCTGTTCCATCTTCATTGGCGGGGGTCGAAATGTGGCCCTCAAATAGAACACAAACCAGACCGACACATTTAATGCTTGTTATGCAGGAGACGGATGTGGACCAGAGACCACAGTTAATGGCAAA
Source organism: Megaustenia siamemsis (assembly GCA_032433765.1). Taxonomy (NCBI): domain Eukaryota; kingdom Metazoa; phylum Mollusca; class Gastropoda; order Stylommatophora; family Ariophantidae; genus Megaustenia; species Megaustenia siamemsis. The sequence goes on from JAVIAB010000159.1 coordinate 24,325,694, forward strand.
ACAAAGACCAATCTCTATGATAACGACTGCACACACACACACAATTGAGAAGTGGAACCAATTCTGTTTACTGGTATCTGAACTTTGCCACGCCCCAGAAGACTCACACCATTCGAATCTATCACCGCACTAGCATTATGATTCGGGTAAAGAATGCCACTCTAAAGGCTTTCTTTGACAGTGGCAGCGTATTGCTCCAGTATAATAATATATCATACCCAAATATTTCTGTGAACACTATTGTAGTCACCACACAAGCGACAATGGCACACATTAAGATTGAAGTCTCACTGACCATTTCGCAGGCTGACAGTGCACTGATGGTGAGTGAGGTGCAAACATTTACAGACACCTATTGTCTGGACGGGCATTCTTGGTCGCTTTGTGCAGTGTGTAGTTGGTGTTGCAAAGGCTGCAACGTCATCATCGGTACGTGTCACGGCAACTGTTCACATGGGATCTATGGACACGACCGCTCCGGGTCTTGTCTTAGTGTCTGTCCTTTATGTGAGGAAAAATCCGGAAAATGCTACAATGTAAACATCCTGGCTATACCTGTAATGACACTTGTTCCGATGGTAATTTTGGGCTACAGTGTAAATAGACGTGTTCTGATGGCTGTGACATCATATGTGACCCGGAAAGTGCAGACTGTATGTGCATGGAAACGTACTACGGGTCAGGCTGCACACTCAAATGTCTGGACAACTGTTTCAACAACACCTGTGAACAGTCAACCGGGAACTGTACATGCAAGGGAATGTTCTACGGGTCAGACTGCACTCTCAAATCTCCGGACAACTGTTTGAATGAAACCTGTGAACAGTTAATCAGGGCCTGCGTCTCGTATGTTGATGATTCCCACGTTAAGAAGAGTCTGCCAACTACAACAAACCCAAGCATATGGATACCTTAATGTGTTTCTGTGTTAGACATGGTTCATTTCTTGGTGTTTTTCCGTGAAGCCATGGCTCATATTTTGATGTGTTTCTGTGCTAGCCATGGCTCATATCTTAGCTTGTGTGTGTGTGCTGGCCATGGCTCATATCTTGGTGTGTGTCATGTTAGTAATATCTCATATCTTGGTGTGTCTATGTTAATCATGTCTCATATCTTTATGTGTGTTTGTGTTCAGTCATATCTCATATCTTAGTGTGTATCTGTGTTAGTCATGTGTCATATCTTTGTGTGTGCATGTCTGGGTTAGTAATATCTCATATCTTTGTGTGCATGTTTATGTTAGTCATATCTCATATCTTTGTGTGTGCATGTCTGTGTATGTCACATCTCATATCTTTGTATTTGCATGTCTATGTTGGTCATATCTTTATGTGCATGTTTATGATAGTCATGTGTCCTATATCTTAATGTGTGTCAGTGTTGGTCATGCCTCATATCGCTGTGTGCATGTCTGCGTTAGTCACATCTCATATCTTTTGTGTGCATGTCTGTGTTAGTCATCTCTAGTGACTCGGGCAGATGGTGCTCGTAAACCTGGGAGGACCGACCTTCTAAGGGCAGAATCCCCCTACAGAAAAGATCATCTGCTGCCTTGCAGGAAGATTGGAAACAATCAAAGGCTAAGGAAAGCAAACCTGAATAAAATGCTGGCTGAAATCAGATGCACTGGGCCACTGGCGCAGAACACAGTGCAATGTTTTAACAGGTGTTCAATCAGAGTGGATCTGGCAGACTCTAATTGTGATGTTCTGTCTGTGGGGGCGATCAACACACTTAACCTGACAGCTGACTTCATGTGAGAGTCTGGAATCCTACTCTGATTGAGTCCTGATCGCAGAGAGAGAGAGATTTATATATTGTTTGTATTATTTATTTATATATTAATTAAAACCATCATTACACAAATCAAACTAGTATGGTTTCAGCCTTGTACCTTGCTTTTTGTCACATGTTTTTATACAGTCGAACCTGGTCTTAGGACCACCTGTTTAAAGCGTTTCCCTGGTTATAGGACCGGGTCTACAATTTCCCCGAGTTTTTTACTATATGCTAACACTGATTACGGCGCTCACCGTATGACGCGACCAGAGACCAGGCTAATTAACCGCCGCCAATGTTATTTATCCCGTTTACGACACGCAGGTTAATCCGAGATAAACTGACCAGCCAGTCCTCCGTCTCGCTGGGAGCCATAAACGATCGACACAGGTGTCTACAGGTGTCGAAGTTTTCCCGTATTTAGTGAGTCCCAGATTACAGTGGGACGTGTTACGTTTATCAGTCAATACTGGTGTGAGAAACACGGCAGACACAGATCTATGATTCGTGAAGTGACATCACTTCGCGGTTCCGTCTAGACCAGAGTAGACCATTGCGTGGCCCGTATAAATTACAGGAATTAACTAAAGAATTAGTCATTGCCCGCTTAGAGTGTATTCACGTACATGTACAGTATCTCAGTGAATTATTTTTGTGGATTTTAAAAGTGTTACACACAATATAGGAAATGGCCAGTGTCAAAAGTGTAAAACCAAAAGCATTAACGCTGGAAGAACGAATATCAGTGATTCGACAAAATATTTTTGTGTTTTAACTATCGTGTTTTATGAAAAGTGTCCAACCAGTGGCTATTGTAGACCGACATGTGCACTATGTTCTACTCATGGATTACGCTGATTTGCAGGTTAGTTTTCATAGTGCTTAGGATAAAATTTTTTTTATCGCTCTATTTATTATGTGAAACCTGTGAGGCAGGACCACCTGTCCTATGGGACCAGTTTTTGAAAGTCCCGTGAATGGTCGCCTTAGACAGGTTCGACTGTATCTTCATTCATACAATGAGTGCCGTCTCCACGTCAAAGGTTGGCTACCATGTGACAACATCGCTGACAAGTATGTAAATGAAATAACACAACAAATTTGATACAAACCAAAGTCAACAACAGTTTATAAAATATGTAATTATAGTCTAAGTTTATCACACCCAACACATTGTACAACATCTGTCTGTCATCTTTCATTTGTCTGAAGTATTGTCTTTATCTGTAATGTCCTTTCTTGTATAAATGTTACTATTTTTTGTAGTTATTGCAGAAATCTATCCAGTTTTGCATGTAGTGTTGTATCTATAGGCCAAAAGTGTTTTGCTCAATGTTTTATATTCAATACGACCATGAAGTATCTGCCAGTCAACATGTACATGTGGTGAGATGCCAACCTCAAATATTGTGTACTTGTGGCTAAGGATCCAATTGTGTCTTTGTTCAAGGCTGCCATAATTTCTTTCTACTTGACAGTCTTGCTTGCTTGTGTTCGCCTGGTGACTAAAGGAGTATACCTCTTCATCATCCACCCTTAAAATGATGTTATGTGGGTGTGCCTGCGTTACGTTGTGGTTTGTAGTATAACTGTCATATTTGTGCCTTTGTTCAAGGCTGCCATAATTTCTTTCTACTTGACAGTCTTGCTTGCTTGTGTTCGCCTGGTGACTAAAGGAGTATACCTCTTCATCATCCGCCCTTAAAATGACGTTATGTGGGTGTGCCTGCGTTACGTTGTGGTTTGTAGTATAACTGTGATATTTGTGCCTTTCGGCCCAACACAATTAACTTCAGCACAACATTTTTGAGTACCGAGCTGTCTTCCCTCTTCAATCCCTACTCTCTTGACCAGACTAGACAGGTTAGTCTGTTACTAGAGGCACCATGAAGAGGTGGAAATGGGTAATGGTTCTGGTTCATGTATCCTAGCACAAGCCATCAGCTGTTGGTCGCTGACAACTTTCAGCACTGGTGATGTGAAGAGTGCCTTCGCCTCCCTTGGCAGTCTGTTCCCTCAACCTTAAATATGATCATTTTACTCCACTCTGTAATGCTCTAAACATTTGTGAGGATTCTCTCCTGCATGTGTTCTTTTGTGTTATTAGGTCTGTAATCTCCACAAGACATGCAGCACAGACAACACATGCAGCACAGACAACACTTGCAGCACAGAAAACACATGGGTAAGGATTCTCTCCTGCATGTGTTCTTTTGTGTTATTAGGCCTGTAATCTCCACAACACATACAGCACAGAAAACACATGGGTAAGGATTCTCTCCTGCGTGTGTTCTTTTGTGTTATTAGGCCTGTAATCTCCACATCTACGACTTATATTGGAGGAACACATTGAAAAGCAAAAACCTTTTGTACTTAACTTCATCGACTTCAAAAAAGCATTTGATAGTATTCATAGAGATTCTTTGTGGAAAATTCTGAAGCAATATGGCTTACCATCAAAAATCATAAATATTATCAAAGACATGTATGATGGTTACACATGTGCAGTTCGAACAGAGGAAGGACTGAGCGAATGTTTCCCAATAGAAACTGGGGTTAAACAAGGATGTATTTTATCGCCCTTGTTATTTGGAATTGTTATGGACTTCATAATGAAGAAATGCTGCACTGGTAATAAAGGCATCGAATGGATACAAGGAGACCATTTGGAGGACCTGGACTTTGCTGATGACATAGTTCTCATCAGCAATCAGATAAAAACGATGCAGGAAAACACAAATGAACTATCATCAATAGCCAGCAAAATTGGGCTTGAGGTCAATCATGAAAAGACTAAAGTCATGAAAAGTTTAATTCCAACAAGTGACAAAATATACATGGAAAACAAACCAGTAGAAGAGATCGATCACTTCATCTATCTTGGAAGTCACATTGATCGAGAAGGGGATACGAGCAAAGAAATTAGAATCAGACTGGCTAAAGCAGCAATGTCTTTCAGAAGCCTTGAAAAGTTGTGGAAATCAAAACTCATTAGCACAAACACAAAACTTAGGCTATTCAAATCAAATGTACTATCAACCCTTACGTATGCGCGTGAAAGCTGGAAAACAACAAGAGATATAGAAACAAAGTTGAACGCATTCGAAAATAAATGTCTAAGGAAAATACTTGGTATAGAATGGAACGAATTCAAAACAAACGAGGAAATTAGAGAAATCGCCAATCAACCACTAATATCTTCAGTAATAAAGAAAAGACGATGGTCATACGTTGGACATGTGATGAGAAGAGATAATAATCGAATAGCAAAGCAAGCCCTCATATGGGAAACAACAGGTAAAAGAAAAAGAGGAAGACCCAGGGAGACACTGAGAAGAACATTGATGAGAGAGGCAAGAGCAGCAGGAATCGGCTCCCTCAATGAGATAGAACTGCTTGCACAGAACAGAGACAGATGGCGAGATTTGATAAAATATCTTTAAAAGAAAACTGCTAGAACAAAAATTCATATAGGAGAAGGTGTATCTTGGTCTACGCCCTATGGGCCGGTTACGGCTCGAAAGGTCAATAGATAGATAGAGATAGAATCTCCACAACACATGCAGCACTGAAAACACATGCAGCACAGAAAAAAGAGTAAAGATTCTCTCCTGCACATGTTCTCTAATGTTATTATATTTGCACACAAGGCAAAACAAGTTGCACACACATCACATTTAAGGTCACTCTCCTGTATGTGTTCTCATGTATCTTTTCAGATGTCCTCTATAAGCAAAACATGTAACTCATTTATCACATTGTAAGTCTTCACATCTGTAAGTGTTGTCTTTTGTTCATGTACATTAGAAGCATTAATAAAACATGCTGTACACACTTCACATGTGTACAAGGCATCTCCCCTCTGTTGTACCCTTGTGTTTCTTACATTTTCAAGACGAGTAAAATTTTCAACACACAAATCAGATGTTTAAAGGTTTCTCACCAGTATGTGTTCTCTTGTGTATTTTTAGATGCTGAAGTTGAGTAAAACCTACACCACACACATCACAGGTGTAAGGCTTCTCCCCTGTATGTGTTCTTTTGTGTATTTTTAGATTCCCAAGTTTAGCAAAACCTACACCACACACATAACATTTGTAAGGCTTCTCTCCTATGTGTGTTCTCTTGTGTATTTTTAGAGTCCCAAGTTGAGCAGAACCTACACCACACACATCACAGGTGTAAGGCTTCTCCCCTGTGTGTGTTCTTTTGTGTATTTTTAGAGTCCCAAGTCGAGCAAAACCTACACCACACATATCACATTTGTAAGGCTTCTCTCCTGTATGTGTTCTCTTGTGGATTTTTACTTTTGCAAATTGAGAAAAACGTGCACCACACACTTCACATGTGTAAGGTTTCTCTCCTGTATGAGTTACCATGTGTTTTTTTAGAGAAACAAGATGAGCAAAGTATGCATTACATAGAACACATGTGTAAGGTTTCTCCCCTGTATGTGTTCTCTTGTGTATTTTTAGGTTTTGAACTTGAGCAAAACCTGTACCACACACATCACATATGTAAGGTTTCTCCCCTGTATGTGTTCTCTTGTGTAATTTTAGGTTATGAAATTGAGTAAAACCTGTACCACACACATCACATGTGTAAGGTTTCTCCCCTGTATGTGTTCTTTTATGTATTTTTAGAGCAAAAGAATCACTAAAGCATGCACCACACAAATCACATGTGTATGGCTTCTCCCCTGTATGTGTTCTCTTATGATTTTTAGTGTGTCAAGTCGAGTAAAACCTGCAGCACAAACATCACATGTGTATGGCTTCTCCCCAGTATGTGTTCTCTTGTGTATTTTTAAAACATGAGATTCAATAAAGCATGCACCACACAAATCACATGTGTAAGGCTTCTCCCCTGTATGTGTTCTCTTGTGTCTTTTTAGTGTGTAATTTTGAGTGAAACATGCAGCACACACATCACATGTGAACAGCTTCTCTTCTCTATGTGTTCTTTTGTGTTTTTGAAGAACAGCAGTATCAGTAAAATATGCACCACACAAATCACATATGTAAGGCTTCTCCCCTGTATGTATTCTTTTGTGTCTTTTTAGAACAGCAGTATCAGTAAAATATGCACCACACAAATCACATATGTAAGGCTTCTCCACTGTATGTGTGCTCTGATGATTTTTTAGTGTGTCACGTCGAGTAAAACTTGCAGAACAATCATCACATCTGTAAGGCTTCTCCCCTGTATGTATTCTTTTGTGTTTTCTTCGAACAGAAGAATCAGCAAAACATGCACCACACACATCACATTTGTAAGGCTTCTCCCCTGTATGTGTTCTCTTATGAATTTTTAGTATGTCATGTCGAGTAAAACCTGCAGCACACACTTCACATGTATAAGGCTTTTCCCTGTATGTGTTCTCTTGTGTGATTTAGATGATGAGCTTGAGTAAAACATGCACCACACACATCACATTTGTAAGGCTTCTCCCCTGTATGCGTTCTCTTGTGTTTTATCAGCGTTCCAAATTGAGCAAAACCTGCACCACAAACATCACATTTGTGAAGCTTCTCCAGTGTATGTGTTCTCTTGTGTGCTCCTAGATGTTCAAGTCGAGCAAAACCTGCACCACAAACATCACATTTGTGAAGCTTCTCTCTGGTTTGTGAATTTCTATGTGCTGTTTTAATAGATTTGCCCCCATCATCACTATGATTGTCACAAACAAGCAATTGAAACAACTTTTCATTTCCTGATGTTTGATTAGGCTTATTTTTAGTTTCCTGAAATTGGGGGCTAGAATCTTGACTGCTGTTCTCATCTTGACTTACCTGAGAACAAATGGAGATTACAATGTTAAAAATAGATCATGACACAATGTTGATGAAATAGGACATAGATATAGGTGTGGATAATTTCTTTGCTAACATGTTGATAGAAGAACACTTTATTTATACATAACTAACATCAGTAAGTGTTAATAAGAGTGGGTGAAGATCCTGTTGGTAGTTGTACAATGTACAATAGAGGTGAGATACAGAATGGCCCAGGCAAAAGCAGCTTTCTAAAAAAATAAGGAACATTCTGTGCAATCTATTTTTGACAATAGAAAAAAGAAAAAGTGTTCTTAAATGTTATGTAGAGCCAGTCTTAACATATGGATATGAATCATGGGCAATAGGACAACTAACAAGAAAATCACAGGAGGTTGTAGAAATGTGGTTCTACCGAAGAATATTGAGAATACTATGGACAGCTAAGAAGAATAATGAAGATGCTCTGAAAGAGGCCAATGCAAAGAGAGAGCTAATTTCCAATATTAGAAAGAAACAATAATTTTTTGGCCATTTAATGAGAAGGACACAGCTGGAATATGTTGTAACAATAGGGAAAATTGAGGGAATTAAAAAAAGAAAAGAAACCAGACAGCTTAAGAGAATAGCTTGGCAGAAGGTCAACAACATAAATGATAAATAACTGTCAAGACCGAAAGTTGTGGAGAGACATGAACACCTATGCCAGCAGGCATGGTACTTGATGATAATCCTCTTCACATAACATTAATTAAAACTTCTAAACATTTTAATTTTATGAAAATAAAGAGATATTCCAATTTGTGTTAGTTGTAATTGTGTACTTTACCTCAGGATTATCGATATAGATTAGTGGTCCATGTTTAGGGCAGTCTCCTTCATATTTCAGCTGACAATTCTCACAATCTAAATATAGAAATGAGTTACCAATATATAAAAAAATAGATAAACCAACATTTGCTTGCCTGTCTTCTTCTTCTTCTATCTATTGCCTTTTTGAGCCAAAGATGGCACACAGGGCAGAAGTTCTAGACTTGTGCCCATCAATCTTTGAACTATTAGACCTTGTACAAAACTTGTATTGTGTCTCACCATATGGCTCTATTCTGGGCAGGTTGTTCAATATCAGTGAGGGAGCTGGTACCTGCTGTTATTGTCTCTCATTTAATGTGTTCTCTTTAGTGTTTCTCTAGGTCAGCCTCTTTTTCTTTACCATCTGGTTCCATTTGTGGTCCTGCTTTGAGATTCTTTTGTTGCCTCTTTTCATCACATGGCCAACATGTGACCACTTTCTTCTCTTGATTATAATTGATTTTATTTTATGCCTTGTCATTTCTCTTATATAAACTGTTTCAAAAACAATGGATGTTTTATGATGACAGCTTGTTAAACTATTGATCAACCATGCATTGCAAGATGTAGAAAAACAAAAACTCCATCTTGGATTGGAACAGGAAATACCCAAAAATAAACAAATATGACAAGGTTAAATGGGGTACAACTTTTGTAATAACTGCCAGCATTAACAGATCAATTAAAATCAGACATACTTGAGTCAACTAAATGTAGCCTGCTTGACTGATGCCATAATTCTTGAACCCCTTGGAGTGTCAGACACGTGCCAGATTTTGTATTTGTTTGAGAGATTTCTCTGTCTATTCTTTGTTGACCCCAATCACTTCGGCACTTTCTATTTCAGCCTTGGTACCTCAGTAGTTAGTGCATTCGCTAATAGGAGGGTCTAGGTGCAAAACTCAGATCTGGCAAATATTTTTAGATCAACAAAACTTTAGAGCTCACCCAGACTCTAACAATGGGTACCAGAGATTGTCTGGGAAGTAAGGGGGCCTGGAGTGATCACATTCACATAAAGTGAGAATAAATAGGTCATTAGTCAAAGACAAATGTGGTCACTAGCACCACATTCTCTACATAAAACCTTCATTTTTCTTATTTTACATTTTATTTTCACTGTTTCCCACATATAATGGTTTTGAACACAATCAAGAGTTACATTTATTGTGTTATTTTTTCACCACTCTATTTATAGCCTTGTCCTAGTGAACCACAAAGGACATGGTTGTTGTTAATATGGTTTAGAATCAGAGTGTGTCTGTCATTTATATCTAATGAAGCAAAAATAACTTAGTGCAACATGTCCTCTCCAGGACAACAGATTATGAATATATATTCTGTTGATAACAAATCAAATCTTACATAGAAGACTTTCCATCTCAGAAAAGAGTATTGAAGTAGCTCCTGCAGCCTCCATGACAGTGGACACATCACTTTCTTCAATTTCATTGGCTTCCTCCTTCTTTACCTGATCCTGCAAACAATTGTTAATACTTTTAGAATAGGTCACAGTGTAACCTTGAACAACTGAACAGAGATAGCCTTATTTGATGGCAAAGTGTCCACTATCATCAACACCGATATGATCACAAATAAAATGGAAGCTTCTAAATGAATAATTGGAAGCTTCTAAATGAAAAATTGAACATTAACATCTTTGAGTATTGTAACTACAATACATTACATGAACTGGCACATAAAATATATAGTATCATGATCATCTTATTAGTGCAGTCTGGAACATAAAACATTCAATGTTTTATAGATATCACACAATGGACCTCATTCTACATTAAATGTTTGACTTATAGACATCACACAATGGACCTCATTCTACATTAAATGTTTGACTTATAGACATCACACAATGGACCTCATTCTACATTAAATGTTGGACTTATAGACATCACACAATGGACCTCATTCTACATTAAATGTTTGACTTATAGACATCACACAATGGACCTCATTCTACATTAAATGTTTGACTTATAGACATCACACAATGGACCTCATTCTACATTAAATGTTTGACTTATAGACATCACACAATGGACCTCATTCTACATTAAATGTTTGACTTATAGACATCACACAATGGACCTCATTCTACATTAAATGTTTGACTTATAGACATCACACAATGGACCTCATTCTACATTAAATGTTTGACTTATAGACATCACACAATGGACCTCATTCTACATTAAATGTTTGACTTATAGACATCACACAATGGACCTCATTCTACATTCAATGTTTGACTTATATACATCACACAATGGACCTCATTCTACATTCAATGTTTGACTTATAGACATCACACAATGGACCTCATTCTACATTCAATGTTTGACTTATAGACATCACACAATGGACCTCATTCTACATTCAATGTTTCACTTATAGACATCACACAATGGACCTCATTCTACATTCAATGTTTGACTTATAGACACCACACAATGGACCTCATTCTACATTAAATGTTGGACTTATAGACATCACACAATGGACCTCATTCTACATTAAATGTTGGACTTATAGACATCACACAATGGCCCTCATTCTACATTAAATATTTGACTTATAGACATCACACAATGGACCTCATTCTACATTAAATGTTGGACTTATAGACATCACACAATGGACCTCATTCTACATTAAATGTTTGACTTATAGACATCACACAATGGACCTCATTCTACATTAAATATTTGACTTATAGACATCACACAATGGACCTCATTCTACATTAAATGTTGGACTTATAGACACCACACAATGGACCTCATTCTACATTAAATGTTTGACTTATAGACATCACACAATGGACCTCATTCTACATTAAATGTTTGACTTATAGACATCACACAATGGACCTCATTCTACATTAAATGTTTGACTTATAGACATCACACAATGGACCTCATTCTACATTAAATGTTTGACTTATAGACATCACACAATGGACCTCATTCTACATTAAATGTTTGACTTATAGACATCACACAATGGACCTCATTCTACATTAAATGTTTGACTTATAGACATCACACAATGGACCTCATTCTACATTAAATGTTTGACTTATAGACATCACACAATGGACCTCATTCTACATTAAATGTTTCACTTATAGACACCACACAATGGACCTCATTCTACATTCAATGTTTGACTTATAGACATCACACAATGGACCTCATTCTACATTAAATGTTTGACTTATAGACATCACACAATGGACCTCATTCTACATTAAATGTTTGACTTATAGACACCACACAATGGACCTCATTCTACATTAAATGTTTGACTTATAGACATCACACAATGGACCTCATTCTACATTAAATGTTTGACTTATAGACATCACACAATGGACCTCATTCTACATTCAATGTTTGACTTATAGACATCACACAATGGACCTCATTCTACATTCAATGTTTGACTTATAGACATCACACAATGGACCTCATTCTACATTCAATGTTTGACTTATAGACATCACACAATGGACCTCATTCTACATTCAATGTTTGACTTATAGACAACACAATATGGACCTCATTCTACATTAAATGTTGGACTTATAGACATCACACAATGGACCTCATTCTACATTAAATGTTGGACTTATAGACATCACACAATGGACCTCATTCTACATTAAATATTTGACTTATAGACATCACACAATGGACCTCATTCTACATTAAATGTTGGACTTATAGACATCACACAATGGACCTCATTCTACATTAAATGTTGGACTTATAGACATCACACAATGGACCTCATTCTACATTAAATATTTGACTTATAGACATCACACAATGGACCTCATTCTACATTAAATGTTGGACTTATAGACACCACACAATGGACCTCATTCTACATTAAATGTTTGACTTATAGACATCACACAATGGACCTCATTCTACATTAAATGTTTGACTTATAGACATCACACAATGGACCTCATTCTACATTAAATGTTTGACTTATAGACATCACACAATGTACCTCATTCTACATTAAATGTTTGACTTATAGACATCACACAATGGACCTCATTCTACATTAAATGTTTGACTTATAGACATCACACAATGGACCTCATTCTACATTAAATGTTTGACTTATAGACAATACACAATGGACCTCATTCTACATTAAATGTTTGACTTATAGACATCACACAATGGACCTCATTCTACATTAAATGTTTCACTTATAGACACCACACAATGGACCTCATTCTACATTAAATGTTGGACTTATAGACATCACACAATGGACCTCATTCTACATTAAATGTTTGACTTATAGACATCACACAATGGACCTCATTCTACATTAAATGTTTGACTTATAGACATCACACAATGGACCTCATTCTACATTAAATGTTTGACTTATAGACATCACACAATGGACCTCATTCTACATTAAATGTTTGACTTATAGACATCACACAATGGACCTCATTCTACATTAAATGTTTGACTTATAGACATCACACAATGGACCTCATTCTACATTAAATGTTTGACTTATAGACATCACACAATGGACCTCATTCTACATTAAATGTTTGACTTATAGACATCACACAATGGACCTCATTCTACATTAAATGTTTGACTTATAGACATCACACAATGGACCTCATTCTACATTCAATGTTTGACTTATATACATCACACAATGGACCTCATTCTACATTCAATGTTTGACTTATAGACATCACACAATGGACCTCATTCTACATTCAATGTTTGACTTATAGACATCACACAATGGACCTCATTCTACATTCAATGTTTCACTTATAGACATCACACAATGGACCTCATTCTACATTCAATGTTTGACTTATAGACACCACACAATGGACCTCATTCTACATTAAATGTTGGACTTATAGACATCACACAATGGACCTCATTCTACATTAAATGTTGGACTTATAGACATCACACAATGGCCCTCATTCTACATTAAATATTTGACTTATAGACATCACACAATGGACCTCATTCTACATTAAATGTTGGACTTATAGACATCACACAATGGACCTCATTCTACATTAAATGTTTGACTTATAGACATCACACAATGGACCTCATTCTACATTAAATATTTGACTTATAGACATCACACAATGGACCTCATTCTACATTAAATGTTGGACTTATAGACACCACACAATGGACCTCATTCTACATTAAATGTTTGACTTATAGACATCACACAATGGACCTCATTCTACATTAAATGTTTGACTTATAGACATCACACAATGGACCTCATTCTACATTAAATGTTTGACTTATAGACATCACACAATGGACCTCATTCTACATTAAATGTTTGACTTATAGACATCACACAATGGACCTCATTCTACATTAAATGTTTGACTTATAGACATCACACAATGGACCTCATTCTACATTAAATGTTTGACTTATAGACATCACACAATGGACCTCATTCTACATTAAATGTTTGACTTATAGACATCACACAATGGACCTCATTCTACATTAAATGTTTCACTTATAGACACCACACAATGGACCTCATTCTACATTCAATGTTTGACTTATAGACATCACACAATGGACCTCATTCTACATTAAATGTTTGACTTATAGACATCACACAATGGACCTCATTCTACATTAAATGTTTGACTTATAGACACCACACAATGGACCTCATTCTACATTAAATGTTTGACTTATAGACATCACACAATGGACCTCATTCTACATTAAATGTTTGACTTATAGACATCACACAATGGACCTCATTCTACATTCAATGTTTGACTTATAGACATCACACAATGGACCTCATTCTACATTCAATGTTTGACTTATAGACATCACACAATGGACCTCATTCTACATTCAATGTTTGACTTATAGACATCACACAATGGACCTCATTCTACATTCAATGTTTGACTTATAGACAACACAATATGGACCTCATTCTACATTAAATGTTGGACTTATAGACATCACACAATGGACCTCATTCTACATTAAATGTTGGACTTATAGACATCACACAATGGACCTCATTCTACATTAAATATTTGACTTATAGACATCACACAATGGACCTCATTCTACATTAAATGTTGGACTTATAGACATCACACAATGGACCTCATTCTACATTAAATGTTGGACTTATAGACATCACACAATGGACCTCATTCTACATTAAATATTTGACTTATAGACATCACACAATGGACCTCATTCTACATTAAATGTTGGACTTATAGACACCACACAATGGACCTCATTCTACATTAAATGTTTGACTTATAGACATCACACAATGGACCTCATTCTACATTAAATGTTTGACTTATAGACATCACACAATGGACCTCATTCTACATTAAATGTTTGACTTATAGACATCACACAATGTACCTCATTCTACATTAAATGTTTGACTTATAGACATCACACAATGGACCTCATTCTACATTAAATGTTTGACTTATAGACATCACACAATGGACCTCATTCTACATTAAATGTTTGACTTATAGACAATACACAATGGACCTCATTCTACATTAAATGTTTGACTTATAGACATCACACAATGGACCTCATTCTACATTAAATGTTTCACTTATAGACACCACACAATGGACCTCATTCTACATTAAATGTTTGACTTATAGACATCACACAATGGACCTCATTCTACATTCAATGTTTGACTTATAGACATCACACAATGGACCTCATTCTACATTAAATGTTTGACTTATAGACATCACACAATGGACCTCATTCTACATTAAATGTTTGACTTATAGACATCACACAATGGACCTCATTCTACATTAAATGTTTGACTTATAGACATCATACAATGGACCTCATTCTACATTAAATGTTTGACTTATAGACATCACACAATGGACCTCATTCTACATTAAATGTTTGACTTATAGACATCACACAATGGACCTCATTCTACATTAAATGTTTGACTTATAGACACCACACAATGGACCTCATTCTACATTAAATGTTTCACTTATAGACACCACACAATGGACCTCATTCTACATTAAATGTTTCACTTATAGACATCACACAATGGACCTCATTCTACATTAAATGTTTCACTTATAGACACCACACAATGGACCTCATTCTACATTAAATGTTTCACTTATAGACATCACACAATGGACCTCATTCTACATTAAATGTTTGACTTATAGACATCACACAATGGACCTCATTCTACATTAAATGTTTGACTTATAGACACCACACAATGGACCTCATTCTACATTAAATGTTTCACTTATAGACACCACACAATGGACCTCATTCTACATTAAATGTTTCACTTATAGACACCACACAATGGACCTCATTCTACATTAAATGTTTCACTTATAGACACCACACAATGGACCTCATTCTACATTAAATGTTTCACTTATAGACACCACACAATGGACCTCATTCTACATTAAATGTTTCACTTATAGACACCACACAATGGACCTCATTCTACATTAAATGTTTCACTTATAGACATCACACAATGTACCTCATTCTACATTAAATGTTTGACTTATAGACATCACACAATGGACCTAATCCTACATTAAATGTTTGACTTACAGACATCACACAATGGACCTCATCCTACATTAAATGTTTGACTTACAGACATCACACAATGGACCTCATCCTACATTAAATGTTTGACTTACAGACATCACATAATGGACATCATTCTACATTAAATGTTTGACTTACAGACATCACACAATGGACCTCATCATACATTAAATGTTTGACCTATAGACAACACACAATGGACCTCATCCTACATTAAATGTTCGATTTATAGACATCGGACAAAGTACATTATCCTACATTAAATGTTTGACTTATAGACATCATACAATGGACCTCATCCTACATTAAATGTTTGACATATAGATATCACACAATGGACCTCATCCTACATTAAATGTTTGACATATAGATATCACACAATGGACCTCATCCTACATTAAATGTTTGACTTATAGACACCACACAATGTACCTCATCCTACATTAAATGTTTGACTTATAGATACCACACAATGGACCTCATTCTACATTAAATGTTTGACTTATAGACACCACACAATGGACCTCATTCTACATTAAATGTTTCACTTATAGACACCACACAATGGACCTCATTCTACATTAAATGTTTCACTTATAGACACCACACAATGGACCTCATTCTACATTAAATGTTTCACTTATAGACACCACACAATGGACCTCATTCTATATTAAATGTTTCACTTATAGACACCACACAATGGACCTCATTCTACATTAAATGTTTCACTTATAGACACCACACAATGGACCTCATTCTACATTAAATGTTTCACTTATAGACATCACACAATGTACCTCATTCTACATTAAATGTTTGACTTATAGACATCACACAATGGACCTCATTCTACATTAAATGTTTGACTTATAGACATCACACAATGGACCTCATTCTACATTAAATGTTGGACTTATAGACATCACACAATGGACCTCATTCTACATTAAATGTTTGACTTATAGACATCACACAATGGACCTCATTCTACATTAAATGTTTGACTTATAGACATCACACAATGGACCTCATTCTACATTAAATGTTTGACTTATAGACATCACACAATGGACCTCATTCTACATTAAATGTTTGACTTATAGACATCACACAATGGACCTCATTCTACATTAAATGTTTGACTTATAGACATCACACAATGGACCTCATTCTACATTAAATGTTTGACTTATAGACATCACACAATGGACCTCATTCTACATTAAATGTTTGACTTATAGACATCACACAATGGACCTCATTCTACATTAAATGTTTGACTTATAGACACCACACAATGGACCTCATTCTACATTCAATGTTTGACTTATAGACATCACACAATGGACCTCATTCTACATTAAATGTTTGACTTATAGACATCACACAATGGACCTCATTCTACATTAAATGTTTGACTTATAGACATCACACAATGGACCTCATTCTACATTAAATGTTTGACTTATAGACATCACACAATGGACCTCATTCTACATTAAATGTTTGACTTATAGACATCACACAATGGACCTCATTCTACATTAATGTTTGACTTATAGACATCACACAATGGACCTCATTCTACATTCAATGTTTGACTTATAGACATCACACAATGGACCTCATTCTACATTAAATGTTTGACTTATAGACATCACACAATGGACCTCATTCTACATTAAATGTTTGACTTATAGACAACACAAATGGACCTCATTCTACATTAAATGTTGGACTTATAGACATCACACAATGGACCTCATTCTACATTAAATGTTTGACTTATAGACATCACACAATGGACCTCATTCTACATTAAATGTTTGACTTATAGACATCACACAATGGACCTCATTCTACATTAAATGTTTGACTTATAGACATCACACAATGGACCTCATTCTACATTAAATGTTGGACTTATAGACATCACACAATGGACCTCATTCTACATTAAATATTTGACTTATAGACATCACACAATGGACCTCATTCTACATTAAATGTTTGACTTATAGACATCACACAATGGACCTCATTCTACATTAAATGTTTGACTTATAGACATCACACAATGGACCTCATTCTACATTAAATGTTTGACTTATAGACATCACACAATGGACCTCATTCTACATTAAATGTTTGACTTATAGACATCACACAATGGACCTCATTCTACATTAAATGTTTGACTTATAGACATCACACAATGGACCTCATTCTACATTAAATGTTTGACTTATAGACATCACACAATGGACCTCATTCTACATTAAATGTTTGACTTATAGACATCACACAATGGACCTCATTCTACATTAAATGTTTGACTTATAGACATCACACAATGGACCTCATTCTACATTAAATGTTTCACTTATAGACACCACACAATGGACCTCATTCTACATTAAATGTTTGACTTATAGACATCACACAATGGACCTCATTCTACATTAAATGTTTGACTTATAGACATCACACAATGGACCTCATTCTACATTAAATGTTTGACTTATAGACATCACACAATGGACCTCATTCTACATTAAATGTTTGACTTATAGACATCACACAATGGACCTCATTCTACATTAAATGTTTGACTTATAGACATCACACAATGGACCTCATTCTACATTAAATGTTTGACTTATAGACATCACACAATGGACCTCATTCTACATTAAATGTTTGACTTATAGACATCACACAATGGACCTCATTCTACATTAAATGTTTGACTTATAGACATCACACAATGGACCTCATTCTACATTAAATGTTTGACTTATAGACATCACACAATGGACCTCATTCTACATTCAATGTTTGACTTATAGACATCACACAATGGACCTCATTCTACATTCAATGTTTGACTTATAGACATCACACAATGGACCTCATTCTACATTAAATGTTTGACTTATAGACATCACACAATGGACCTCATTCTACATTAAATGTTTCACTTATAGACATCACACAATGGACCTCATTCTACATTAAATGTTTGACTTATAGACATCACACAATGGACCTCATTCTACATTAAATGTTGGACTTATAGACATCACACAATGGACCTCATTCTACATTAAATGTTGGACTTATAGACATCACACAATGGACCTCATTCTACATTAAATATTTGACTTATAGACATCACACAATGGACCTCATTCTACATTAAATGTTGGACTTATAGACATCACACAATGGACCTCATTCTACATTAAATGTTTGACTTATAGACATCACACAATGGACCTCATTCTACATTAAATGTTTGACTTATAGACATCACACAATGGACCTCATTCTACATTAAATGTTTGACTTATAGACACCACACAATGGACCTCATTCTACATTAAATGTTTGACTTATAGACATCACACAATGGACCTCATTCTACATTAAATGTTTGACTTATAGACATCACACAATGGACCTCATTCTACATTAAATGTTTGACTTATAGACATCACACAATGGACCTCATTCTACATTAAATGTTTGACTTATAGACATCACACAATGGACCTCATTCTACATTAAATGTTTGACTTATAGACATCACACAATGGACCTCATTCTACATTAAATGTTTGACTTATAGACATCACACAATGGACCTCATTCTACATTAAATGTTTGACTTATAGACATCACACAATGGACCTCATTCTACATTAAATGTTTCACTTATAGACACCACACAATGGACCTCATTCTACATTCAATGTTTGACTTATAGACATCACACAATGGACCTCATTCTACATTAAATGTTTGACTTATAGACATCACACAATGGACCTCATTCTACATTAAATGTTTGACTTATAGACACCACACAATGGACCTCATTCTACATTAAATGTTTGACTTATAGACATCACACAATGGACCTCATTCTACATTAAATGTTTGACTTATAGACATCACACAATGGACCTCATTCTACATTCAATGTTTGACTTATAGACATCACACAATGGACCTCATTCTACATTCAATGTTTGACTTATAGACATCACACAATGGACCTCATTCTACATTAAATGTTTGACTTATAGACATCACACAATGGACCTCATTCTACATTCAATGTTTGACTTATAGACAACACAATATGGACCTCATTCTACATTAAATGTTGGACTTATAGACATCACACAATGGACCTCATTCTACATTAAATGTTGACTTATAGACATCACACAATGGACCTCATTCTACATTAAATGTTTGACTTATAGACATCACACAATGGACCTCATTCTACATTAAATGTTGGACTTATAGACATCACACAATGGACCTCATTCTACATTAAATGTTGGACTTATAGACATCACACAATGGACCTCATTCTACATTAAATGTTTGACTTATAGACATCACACAATGGACCTCATTCTACATTAAATGTTGGACTTATAGACACCACACAATGGACCTCATTCTACATTAAATGTTTGACTTATAGACATCACACAATGGACCTCATTCTACATTAAATGTTTGACTTATAGACATCACACAATGGACCTCATTCTACATTAAATGTTTGACTTATAGACATCACACAATGGACCTCATTCTACATTAAATGTTTGACTTATAGACATCACACAATGGACCTCATTCTACATTAAATGTTTGACTTATAGACATCACACAATGGACCTCATTCTACATTAAATGTTTGACTTATAGACATACACAATGGACCTCATTCTACATTAAATGTTTGACTTATAGACATCACACAATGGACCTCATTCTACATTAAATGTTTCACTTATAGACACCACACAATGGACCTCATTCTACATTAAATGTTTGACTTATAGACATCACACAATGGACCTCATTCTACATTCAATGTTTGACTTATAGACATCACACAATGGACCTCATTCTACATTAAATGTTTGACTTATAGACATCACACAATGGACCTCATTCTACATTAAATGTTTGACTTATAGACATCACACAATGGACCTCATTCTACATTAAATGTTTGACTTATAGACATCACACAATGGACCTCATTCTACATTAAATGTTTGACTTATAGACATCACACAATGGACCTCATTCTACATTAAATGTTTGACTTATAGACATCACACAATGGACCTCATTCTACATTAAATGTTTGACTTATAGACACCACACAATGGACCTCATTCTACATTAAATGTTTCACTTATAGACACCACACAATGGACCTCATTCTACATTAAATGTTTCACTTATAGACATCACACAATGGACCTCATTCTACATTAAATGTTTCACTTATAGACACCACACAATGGACCTCATTCTACATTAAATGTTTCACTTATAGACATCACACAATGGACCTCATTCTACATTAAATGTTTGACTTATAGACATCACACAATGGACCTCATTCTACATTAAATGTTTGACTTATAGACACCACACAATGGACCTCATTCTACATTAAATGTTTCACTTATAGACACCACACAATGGACCTCATTCTACATTAAATGTTTCACTTATAGACACCACACAATGGACCTCATTCTACATTAAATGTTTGACTTATAGACACCACACAATGGACCTCATTCTACATTAAATGTTTCACTTATAGACACCACACAATGGACCTCATTCTACATTAAATGTTTCACTTATAGACACCACACAATGGACCTCATTCTACATTAAATGTTTCACTTATAGACATCACACAATGTACCTCATTCTACATTAAATGTTTGACTTATAGACATCACACAATGGACCTCATCTACATTAAATGTTTGACTTACAGACATCACACAATGGACCTCATCCTACATTAAATGTTTGACTTATAGACATCACACAATGGACCTCATCCTACATTAAATGTTTGACTTACAGACATCACATAATGGACATCATTCTACATTAAATGTTTGACTTATAGACATCACACAATGGACCTCATCATACATTAAATGTTTGACCTATAGACAACACACAATGGACCTCATCCTACATTAAATGTTCGACTTATAGACATCGGACAAAGGACCTTATCCTACATTAAATGTTTGACTTATAGACATCATACAATGGACCTCATCTACATTAAATGTTTGACATATAGATATCACACAATGGACCTCATCCTACATTAAATGTTTGACATATAGACATCACACAATGGACCTCATCCTACATTAAATGTTTGACTTATAGACACCACACAATGTACCTCATCTACATTAAATGTTTGACTTATAGATACACACAATGGACCTCATTCTACATTAAATGTTTGACTTATAGACACCACACAATGGACCTCATTCTACATTAAATGTTTCACTTATAGACACCACACAATGGACCTCATTCTACATTAAATGTTTCACTTATAGACACCACACAATGGACCTCATTCTACATTAAATGTTTCACTTATAGACACCACACAATGGACCTCATTCTATATTAAATGTTTCACTTATAGACACCACACAATGGACCTCATTCTACATTAAATGTTTCACTTATAGACACCACACAATGGACCTCATTCTACATTAAATGTTTCACTTATAGACATCACACAATGGACCTCATTCTACAATAAATGTTTGACTTATAGACATCACACAATGGACCTCATTCTACATTAAATGTTGGACTTATAGACATCACACAATGGACCTCATTCTACATTAAATGTTTGACTTATAGACATCACACAATGGACCTAATCCTACATTAAATGTTTGACTTATAGACATCACACAATGGACCTAATCTACATTAAATGTTTGACTTATAGACATCACACAATGGACCTCATTCTACATTAAATGTTTGACTTATAGACATCACACAATGGACCTCATTCTACATTAAATGTTTGACTTATAGACACCACACAATGGACCTCATTCTACATTAAATGTTTGACTTATAGACATCACACAATGGACCTCATTCTACATTAAATGTTTGACTTATAGACATCACACAATGGACCTCATTCTACATTAAATGTTTGACTTATAGACATCACACAATGGACCTCATTCTACATTAAATGTTTGACTTATAGACATCACACAATGGACCTCATTCTACATTCAATGTTTGACTTATAGACATCACACAATGGACCTCATTCTACATTAAATGTTTGACTTATAGACATCACACAATGGACCTCATTCTACATTAAATGTTTGACTTATAGACATCACACAATGGACCTCATTCTACATTAAATGTTTGACTTATAGACATCACACAATGGACCTCATTCTACATTAAATGTTTGACTTATAGACATCACACAATGGACCTCATTCTACATTAAATGTTGGACTTATAGACATCACACAATGGACCTCATTCTACATTAAATATTTGACTTATAGACATCACACAATGGACCTCATTCTACATTAAATGTTTGACTTATAGACACCACACAATGGACCTCATTCTACATTAAATGTTTCACTTATAGACACCACACAATGGACCTCATTCTACATTAAATGTTTCACTTATAGACACCACACAATGGACCTCATTCTACATTAAATGTTTGACTTATAGACATCACACAATGGACCTCATTCTACATTAAATGTTTGACTTATAGACATCACACAATGGACCTCATTCTACATTAAATGTTTGACTTATAGACATCACACAATGGACCTCATTCTACATTAAATGTTTGACTTATAGACATCACACAATGGACCTCATTCTACATTAAATGTTTGACTTATAGACATCACACAATGGACCTCATTCTACATTAAATGTTTGACTTATAGACATCACACAATGGACCTCATTCTACATTAAATGTTTGACTTATAGACATCACACAATGGACCTCATTCTACATTAAATGTTTCACTTATAGACACCACACAATGGACCTCATTCTACATTAAATGTTTGACTTATAGACATCACACAATGGACCTCATTCTACATTAAATGTTTGACTTATAGACATCACACAATGGACCTCATTCTACATTAAATGTTTGACTTATAGACATCACACAATGGACCTCATTCTACATTAAATGTTTGACTTATAGACATCACACAATGGACCTCATTCTACATTAAATGTTTGACTTATAGACATCACACAATGGACCTCATTCTACATTAAATGTTTGACTTATAGACATCACACAATGGACCTCATTCTACATTAAATGTTTGACTTATAGACATCACACAATGGACCTCATTCTACATTAAATGTTTGACTTATAGACATCACACAATGGACCTCATTCTACATTAAATGTTTGACTTATAGACATCACACAATGGACCTCATTCTACATTAAATGTTTGACTTATAGACATCACACAATGGACCTCATTCTACATTAAATGTTTGACTTATAGACACCACACAATGGACCTCATTCTACATTAAATGTTTGACTTATAGACATCACACAATGGACCTCATTCTACATTAAATGTTTGACTTATAGACATCACACAATGGACCTCATTCTACATTAAATGTTTGACTTATAGACATCACACAATGGACCTCATTCTACATTAAATGTTTGACTTATAGACATCACACAATGGACCTCATTCTACATTAAATGTTTGACTTATAGACATCACACAATGGACCTCATTCTACATTAAATGTTTGACTTATAGACATCACAAATGGACCTCATTCTACATTAAATGTTTGACTTATAGACATCACACAATGGACCTCATTCTACATTAAATGTTTGACTTATAGACATCACACAATGGACCTCATTCTACATTAAATGTTTGACTTATAGACATCACACAATGGACCTCATTCTACATTAAATGTTTGACTTATAGACATCACACAATGGACCTCATTCTACATTAAATGTTTGACTTATAGACATCACACAATGGACCTCATTCTACATTAAATGTTTGACTTATAGACATCACACAATGGACCTCATTCTACATTAAATGTTTGACTTATAGACATCACACAATGGACCTCATTCTACATTAAATGTTTGACTTATAGACATCACACAATGGACCTCATTCTACATTAAATGTTTGACTTATAGACATCACACAATGGACCTCATTCTACATTAAATGTTTGACTTATAGACATCACACAATGGACCTCATTCTACATTAAATGTTTGACTTATAGACATCACACAATGGACCTCATTCTACATTAAATGTTTGACTTATAGACATCACACAATGGACCTCATTCTACATTAAATGTTTGACTTATAGACATCACACAATGGACCTCATTCTACATTAAATGTTTGACTTATAGACATCACACAATGGACCTCATTCTACATTAAATGTTTGACTTATAGACACCACACAATGGACCTCATTCTACATTAAATGTTTGACTTATAGACATCACACAATGGACCTCATTCTACATTAAATGTTTGACTTATAGACATCACACAATGGACCTCATTCTACATTAAATGTTTGACTTATAGACATCACACAATGGACCTCATTCTACATTAAATGTTTGACTTATAGACATCACACAATGGACCTCATTCTACATTAAATGTTTGACTTATAGACATCACACAATGGACCTCATTCTACATTAAATGTTTGACTTATAGACATCACACAATGGACCTCATTCTACATTAAATGTTTGACTTATAGACATCACACAATGGACCTCATTCTACATTAAATGTTTGACTTATAGACATCACACAATGGACCTCATTCTACATTAAATGTTTGACTTATAGACATCACACAATGGACCTCATTCTACATTAAATGTTTGACTTATAGACATCACACAATGGACCTCATTCTACATTAAATGTTTGACTTATAGACACCACACAATGGACCTCATTCTACATTAAATGTTTGACTTATAGACATCACACAATGGACCTCATTCTACATTAAATGTTTGACTTATAGACATCACACAATGGACCTCATTCTACATTAAATGTTTGACTTATAGACATCACACAATGGACCTCATTCTACATTAAATGTTTGACTTATAGACATCACACAATGGACCTCATTCTACATTAAATGTTTCACTTATAGACACCACACAATGGACCTCATTCTACATTAAATGTTTGACTTATAGACATCACACAATGGACCTCATTCTACATTAAATGTTTCACTTATAGACACCACACAATGGACCTCATTCTACATTAAATGTTTCACTTATAGACACCACACAATGGACCTCATTCTACATTAAATGTTTCACTTATAGACATCACACAATGGACCTCATTCTACATTAAATGTTTGACTTATAGACATCACACAATGGACCTCATTCTACATTAAATGTTTGACTTATAGACATCACACAATGGACCTCATCTACATTAAATGTTTGACTTATAGACATCACACAATGGACCTCATTCTACATTAAATGTTTGACTTATAGACATCACACAATGGACCTCATTCTACATTAAATGTTTGACTTATAGACATCACACAATGGACCTCATCCTACATTAAATGTTTGACTTATAGACAACACACAATGGACCTCATCCTACATTAAATGTTCGACTTATAGACATCACACAATGGACCTCATCTACATTAAATGTTTGACTTATAGACATCACACAATGGACCTCATTCTACATTAAATGTTTGACTTATAGACATCACACAATGGACCTCATTCTACATTAAATGTTTGACTTATAGACATCACACAATGGACCTCATCTACATTAAATGTTTGACTTATAGACATCACACAATGTACCTCATCCTACATTAAATGTTTGACTTATAGACACCACACAATGGACCTCATTCTACATTAAATGTTTGACTTATAGACATCACACAATGGACCTCATTCTACATTAAATGTTTGACTTATAGACACCACACAATGGACCTCATTCTACATTAAATGTTTCACTTATAGACACCACACAATGGACCTCATTCTACATTAAATGTTTCACTTATAGACACCACACAATGGACCTCATTCTACATTAAATGTTTGACTTATAGACACCACACAATGGACCTCATTCTACATTAAATGTTTCACTTATAGACACCACACAATGGACCTCATTCTACATTAAATGTTTCACTTATAGACATCACACAATGGACCTCATTCTACATTAAATGTTTGACTTATAGACATCACACAATGGACCTCATTCTACATTAAATGTTTGACTTATAGACATCACACAATGGACCTCATTCTACATTAAATGTTTGACTTATAGACATCACACAATGGACCTCATCCTACATTAAATGTTTGACTTATAGACATCACACAATGGACCTCATTCTACATTAAATGTTTGACTTATAGACATCACACAATGGACCTCATTCTACATTAAATGTTTGACTTATAGACATCACACAATGGACCTCATTCTACATTAAATGTTTGACTTATAGACATCACACAATGGACCTCATTCTACATTAAATGTTTGACTTATAGACATCACACAATGGACCTCATTCTACATTAAATGTTTGACTTATAGACATCACACAATGGACCTCATTCTACATTAAATGTTTGACTTATAGACATCACACAATGGACCTCATTCTACATTAAATGTTTGACTTATAGACATCACACAATGGACCTCATTCTACATTAAATGTTTGACTTATAGACATCACACAATGGACCTCATTCTACATTAAATGTTTGACTTATAGACATCACACAATGGACCTCATTCTACATTAAATGTTTGACTTATAGACATCACACAATGGACCTCATTCTACATTAAATGTTTGACTTATAGACATCACACAATGGACCTCATTCTACATTAAATGTTTGACTTATAGACATCACACAATGGACCTCATTCTACATTAAATGTTTGACTTATAGACATCACACAATGGACCTCATTCTACATTAAATGTTTGACTTATAGACATCACACAATGGACCTCATTCTACATTAAATGTTTGACTTATAGACACCACACAATGGACCTCATTCTACATTAAATGTTTCACTTATAGACACCACACAATGGACCTCATTCTACATTAAATGTTTCACTTATAGACATCACACAATGGACCTCATTCTACATTAAATGTTTGACTTATAGACATCACACAATGGACCTCATTCTACATTAAATGTTTGACTTATAGACATCACACAATGGACCTCATTCTACATTAAATGTTTGACTTATAGACATCACACAATGGACCTCATTCTACATTAAATGTTTGACTTATAGACATCACACAATGGACCTCATTCTACATTAAATGTTTGACTTATAGACATCACACAATGGACCTCATTCTACATTAAATGTTTGACTTATAGACATCACACAATGGACCTCATTCTACATTAAATGTTTGACTTATAGACATCACACAATGGACCTCATTCTACATTAAATGTTTGACTTATAGACATCACACAATGGACCTCATTCTACATTAAATGTTTGACTTATAGACATCACACAATGGACCTCATTCTACATTAAATGTTTGACTTATAGACATCACACAATGGACCTCATTCTACATTAAATGTTTGACTTATAGACATCACACAATGGACCTCATTCTACATTAAATGTTTGACTTATAGACATCACACAATGGACCTCATTCTACATTAAATGTTTGACTTATAGACATCACACAATGGACCTCATTCTACATTAAATGTTTGACTTATAGACATCACACAATGGACCTCATTCTACATTAAATGTTTGACTTATAGACATCACACAATGGACCTCATTCTACATTAAATGTTTCACTTATAGACATCACACAATGGACCTCATTCTACATTAAATGTTTGACTTATAGACATCACACAATGGACCTCATTCTACATTAAATGTTTGACTTATAGACATCACACAATGGACCTCATTCTACATTAAATGTTTGACTTATAGACATCACACAATGGACCTCATTCTACATTAAATGTTTGACTTATAGACATCACACAATGGACCTCATTCTACATTAAATGTTTGACTTATAGACATCACACAATGGACCTCATTCTACATTAAATGTTTGACTTATAGACATCACACAATGGACCTCATTCTACATTAAATGTTTGACTTATAGACATCACACAATGGACCTCATTCTACATTAAATGTTTGACTTATAGACATCACACAATGGACCTCATTCTACATTAAATGTTTGACTTATAGACATCACACAATGGACCTCATTCTACATTAAATGTTTGACTTATAGACATCACACAATGGACCTCATTCTACATTAAATGTTTGACTTATAGACATCACACAATGGACCTCATTCTACATTAAATGTTTGACTTATAGACATCACACAATGGACCTCATTCTACATTAAATGTTTGACTTATAGACATCACACAATGGACCTCATTCTACATTAAATGTTTGACTTATAGACATCACACAATGGACCTCATTCTACATTAAATGTTTGACTTATAGACATCACACAATGGACCTCATTCTACATTAAATGTTTGACTTATAGACATCACACAATGGACCTCATTCTACATTAAATGTTTGACTTATAGACATCACACAATGGACCTCATTCTACATTAAATGTTTGACTTATAGACATCACACAATGGACCTCATTCTACATTAAATGTTTGACTTATAGACATCACACAATGGACCTCATTCTACATTAAATGTTTGACTTATAGACATCACACAATGGACCTCATTCTACATTAATGTTTGACTTATAGACATCACACAATGGACCTCATTCTACATTAAATGTTTGACTTATAGACATCACACAATGGACCTCATTCTACATTAAATGTTTGACTTATAGACATCACACAATGGACCTCATTCTACATTAAATGTTTGACTTATAGACATCACACAATGGACCTCATTCTACATTAAATGTTTGACTTATAGACATCACACAATGGACCTCATTCTACATTAAATGTTTGACTTATAGACATCACACAATGGACCTCATTCTACATTAAATGTTTGACTTATAGACATCACACAATGGACCTCATTCTACATTAAATATTTGACTTATAGACATCACACAATGGACCTCATTCTACATTAAATGTTTGACTTATAGACACCACACAATGGACCTCATTCTACATTAAATGTTTGACTTATAGACATCACACAATGGACCTCATTCTACATTAAATGTTTGACTTATAGACATCACACAATGGACCTCATTCTACATTAAATGTTTGACTTATAGACATCACACAATGGACCTCATTCTACATTAAATGTTTGACTTATAGACATCACACAATGGACCTCATTCTACATTAAATGTTTGACTTATAGACATCACACAATGGACCTCATTCTACATTAAATGTTTGACTTATAGACATCACACAATGGACCTCATTCTACATTAAATGTTTGACTTATAGACATCACACAATGGACCTCATTCTACATTAAATGTTTGACTTATAGACATCACACAATGGACCTCATTCTACATTAAATGTTTGACTTATAGACATCACACAATGGACCTCATTCTACATTAAATGTTTGACTTATAGACATCACACAATGGACCTCATTCTACATTAAATGTTTGACTTATAGACATCACACAATGGACCTCATTCTACATTAAATGTTTGACTTATAGACATCACACAATGGACCTCATTCTACATTAAATGTTTGACTTATAGACATCACACAATGGACCTCATTCTACATTAAATGTTTGACTTATAGACATCACACAATGGACCTCATTCTACATTAAATGTTTGACTTATAGACATCACACAATGGACCTCATTCTACATTAAATGTTTGACTTATAGACATCACACAATGGACCTCATTCTACATTAAATGTTTGACTTATAGACATCACACAATGGACCTCATTCTACATTAAATGTTTGACTTATAGACATCACACAATGGACCTCATTCTACATTAAATGTTTGACTTATAGACATCACACAATGGACCTCATTCTACATTAAATGTTTGACTTATAGACATCACACAATGGACCTCATTCTACATTAAATGTTTGACTTATAGACATCACACAATGGACCTCATTCTACATTAAATGTTTCACTTATAGACACCACACAATGGACCTCATTCTACATTAAATGTTTCACTTATAGACATCACACAATGGACCTCATTCTACATTAAATGTTTGACTTATAGACATCACACAATGGACCTCATTCTACATTAAATGTTTGACTTATAGACACCACACAATGGACCTCATTCTACATTAAATGTTTGACTTATAGACACCACACAATGGACCTCATTCTACATTAAATGTTTGACTTATAGACATCACACAATGGACCTCATTCTACATTAAATGTTTGACTTATAGACATCACACAATGGACCTCATTCTACATTAAATGTTTGACTTATAGACATCACACAATGGACCTCATTCTACATTAAATGTTTCACTTATAGACATCACACAATGGACCTCATTCTACATTAAATGTTTGACTTATAGACATCACACAATGGACCTCATTCTACATTAAATGTTTGACTTATAGACATCACACAATGGACCTCATTCTACATTAAATGTTTCACTTATAGACATCACACAATGGACCTCATTCTACATTAAATGTTTCACTTATAGACATCACACAATGGACCTCATTCTACATTAAATGTTTGACTTATAGACATCACACAATGGACCTCATTCTACATTAAATGTTTGACTTATAGACATCACACAATGGACCTCATTCTACATTAAATGTTTGACTTATAGACACCACACAATGGACCTCATTCTACATTAAATGTTTGACTTATAGACACCACACAATGGACCTCATTCTACATTAAATGTTTGACTTATAGACATCACACAATGGACCTCATTCTACATTAAATGTTTGACTTATAGACATCACACAATGGACCTCATCTACATTAAATGTTTCACTTATAGACATCACACAATGGACCTCATCTACATTAAATGTTTCACTTATAGACATCACACAATGGACCTCATTCTACATTAAATGTTTGACTTATAGACATCACACAATGGACCTAATCATACATTAAATGTTTGACTTATAGACATCACACAATGGACCTCATCCTACATTAAATGTTTGACTTATAGACATCACACAATGGACCTCATCCTACATTAAATGTTTGACTTATAGACATCACACAATGTACCTCATTCTACATTAAATGTTTGACTTATAGACATCACACAATGGACCTCATTCTACATTAAATGTTTGACTTATAGACATCACACAATGGACCTCATCCTACATTAAATGTTTGACTTATAGACATCACACAATGGACCTCATCCTACATTAAATGTTTGACTTACAGACATCACACAATGGACCTCATCCTACATTAAATGTTTGACTTATAGACATCACACAATGGACCTCATCCTACATTAAATGTTTGACTTATAGACATCACACAATGGACCTCATCCTACATTAAATGTTTGACTTACAGACATCACACAATGGACCTCATCCTACATTAAATGTTTGACTTACAGACATCACACAATGGACCTCATTCTACATTAAATGTTTGACTTACAGACACCACACAATGGACCTCATTCTACATTAAATGTTTGACTATAGACAACACACAATGGACCTCATTCTACATTAAATGTTTGACTTATAGACATCACACAATGTACTCATTCTACATTAAATGTTTGACTTATAGACATCAACAATGGACCTCATCCTACATTAAATGTTTGACTTATAGACATCACACAATGGACCTCATCCTACATTAAATGTTTGACATATAGATATCACACAATGGACCTCATCCTACATTAAATGTTTGACTTATAGACATCACACAATGTACCTCATCCTACATTAAATGTTTGACTTATAGACACCACACAATGGACCTCATTCTACATTAAATGTTTGACTTATAGACATCACACAATGGACCTCATTCTACATTAAATGTTTCACTTATAGACACCACACAATGGACCTCATTCTACATTAAATGTTTGACTTATAGACACCACACAATGGACCTCATTCTACATTAAATGTTTCACTTATAGACATCACACAATGGACCTCATCCTACATTAAATGTTTGACTTACAGACATCACACAATGGACCTCATTCTACATTAAATGTTTGACTTATAGACATCACACAATGGACCTCATTCTACATTAAATGTTTGACTTATAGACATCACACAATGGACCTCATTCTACATTAAATGTTTGACTTATAGACATCACACAATGGACCTCATTCTACATTAAATGTTTGACTTATAGACATCACACAATGGACCTCATTCTACATTAAATGTTTGACTTATAGACATCACACAATGGACCTCATTCTACATTAAATGTTTCACTTATAGACACACACAATGGACCTCATTCTACATTAAATGTTTGACTTATAGACACCACACAATGGACCTCATTCTACATTAAATGTTTGACTTATAGACATCACACAATGGACCTCATTCTGCATTAAATGTTTCACTTATAGACACCACACAATGGACCTCATTCTACATTAAATGTTTCACTTATAGACATCACACAATGGACCTCATTCTACATTAAATGTTTGACTTATAGACATCACACAATGGACCTCATTCTACATTAAATGTTGGACTTATAGACATCACACAATGGACCTCATTCTACATTAAATGTTTCACTTATAGACACCACACAATGGACCTCATTCTACATTAATGTTTCACTTATAGACACCACACAATGGACCTCATTCTACATTAAATGTTTCACTTTAGACACCACACAATGGACCTCATTCTACATTAAATGTTTCACTTATAGACACCACACAATGGACCTCATTCTACATTAAATGTTTCACTTATAGACACCACACAATGGACCTCATTCTACATTAAATGTTTCACTTATAGACATCACACAATGTACCTCATTCTACATTAAATGTTTGACTTATAGACATCACACAATGGACCTAATCCTACATTAAATGTTTGACTTATAGACATCACACAATGGACCTAATCCTACATTAAATGTTTGACTTATAGACATCACACAATGGACCTCATTCTACATTAAATGTTTGACTTATAGACATCACACAATGTACCTCATTCTACATTAAATGTTTGACTTATAGACATCACACAATGGACCACATTCTACATTAAATGTTTGACTTACAGACATCACACAATGGACCACATCCTACATTAAATGTTTGACTTACAGACATCACACAATGGACCACATCCTACATTAAATGTTTGACTTACAGACATCACACAATGGACCTCATCCTACATTAAATGTTTGACTTACAGACATCACACAATGGACCTCATCCTACATTAAATGTTTGACTTACAGACATCACACAATGGACCTCATCCTACATTAAATGTTTGACTTACAGACATCACACAATGGACCTCATCCTACATTAAATGTTTGACTTACAGACATCACATAATGGACCTCATTCTACATTAAATGTTTGACTTACAGACATCACACAATGGACCTCATCATACATTAAATGTTTGACCTATAGACAACACACAATGGACCTCATCCTACATTAAATGTTAGATTTATAGACATCGGACAAATGTACATTATCCTACATTAAATGTTTTGACTTATAGACATCATACAATGGACCTCATCCTACATTAAATGTTTGACATATAGATATCACACAATGGACCTCATCCTACATTAAATGTTTGACATATAGATATCACACAATGGACCTCATCCTACATTAAATGTTTGACTTATAGACACCACACAATGTACCTCATCCTACATTAAATGTTTGACTTATAGACACCACACAATGGACCTCATTCTACATTAAATGTTCACTTACAGACACCACACAATGGACCTCATTCTACATTAAATGTTTCACTTATAGACACCACACAATGGACCTCATTCTACATTAAATGTTTCACTTATAGACACCACACAATGGACCTCATTCTACATTAAATGTTTCACTTATAGACACCACACAATGGACCTCATTCTACATTAAATGTTTCACTTATAGACACCACACAATGGACCTCATTCTACATTAAATGTTTCACTTATAGACATCACACAATGTACCTCATTCTACATTAAATGTTTGACTTATAGACATCACACAATGGACCTAATCCTACATTAAATGTTTGACTTATAGACATCACACAATGGACCTAATCCTACATTAAATGTTTGACTTATAGACATCACACAATGGACCTCATTCTACATTAAATGTTTGACTTATAGACATCACACAATGTACCTCATTCTACATTAAATGTTTGACTTATAGACATCACACAATGGACCACATTCTACATTAAATGTTTGACTTACAGACATCACACAATGGACCACATCCTACATTAAATGTTTGACTTACAGACATCACACAATGGACCACATCCTACATTAAATGTTTGACTTACAGACATCACACAATGGACCTCATCCTACATTAAATGTTTGACTTACAGACATCACACAATGGACCTCATCCTACATTAAATGTTTGACTTACAGACATCACACAATGGACCTCATCCTACATTAAATGTTTGACTTACAGACATCACACAATGGACCTCATCCTACATTAAATGTTTGACTTACAGACATCACATAATGGACCTCATTCTACATTAAATGTTTGACTTACAGACATCACACAATGGACCTCATCATACATTAAATGTTTGACCTATAGACAACACACAATGGACCTCATCCTACATTAAATGTTAGATTTATAGACATCGGACAAATGTACATTATCCTACATTAAATGTTTGACTTATAGACATCATACAATGGACCTCATCCTACATTAAATGTTTGACATATAGATATCACACAATGGACCTCATCCTACATTAAATGTTTGACATATAGATATCACACAATGGACCTCATCCTACATTAAATGTTTGACTTATAGACACCACACAATGTACCTCATCCTACATTAAATGTTTCACTTATAGACACCACACAATGGACCTCATCCTACATTAAATGTTTGACTTATAGACATCACACAATGTACCTCATCCAACATTAAACGTTTGACTTATAGACACCACACAATGTACCTCATCATACATTAAATGTTTCACTTATAGACACCACACAATGTACGTCATCCTACATTAAATGTTTCACTTATAAACATCACACAATGTACCTCATCCTTCATTAAATGTTTCACTTATAGACACCACACAATGTACCTCATCCTACTTTAAATGTTTCACTTATAGACATCACACAATGTACCTCATCCTACATTAAGTGTTTGACTTATAGACATCACACAATGTACCTCATCCAACATTAAGTGTTTGACTTATAGATACCACACAATGTACCTCATCCATTTCCAAAGTTCAGTAAAAAATGTATGCAAATTTGCCTGGTAACAAATAAATAAATAAATAATTACACTCACATTATCATCCCATTCCATTTTCAGTGCATCTTTATGGCAAGGGATTTGTCTTTCAACTTTGACTTCAGTCTGCAACAACAAAATGATGATACTATTTTCCTTATAAATTACTTCCGCTGTTTTCTCTACAAACTTTAAGACATATCATATTGTAAAACATTCTGCTGCTGATTAGTAAATTGTAAAAACTGTGAAGCTAACATATAGCTTCATTTGTGGAAGTTTAAAGGCTGTACCTGTACAAGTTATAAAATGCAATGAATTTTGAAGAATTTAAATTTATTTTTCTGCAACAAGTATTGAACTAATAAATCTGCATTGATTAAATTGTGAGTGGCTTGGCAACAGTTTTCTTGTATCACTGATGACTATGTTTTAATTATTTATTATTGTTTTCACCTTCATTCTTATTGAAGTACCTGATTATGTGCTGGTTTGCTTTATTTTTGCTCCATTTTTGTTACTCTATTCTTACTGCTACACAGAAAAGAACCATTATAAGAGAAGCAAAGTTAGCAGACATAGACTCATTAGATAAGATCAAACATCTAAGCCAGAATAGAGAAGGGTGGTGAAAAACACTACAAGTCCTATAAATTTAAATGTTATTATGACATTTTTTAAACAGGCTCTACATGATGTGTAATCTCTTGCCAGATGTTCCCAGTCATTTTCACAGATGGAGAAGTCATTCAGAGATGATTTACAAATATCTCTACATCAAAGTTTAGGTCTGCTGATTTGTCTTTTCCCATGTATTAGTTCACCATATAGTATTTGCTTGGGGATGCGTTTTTCTTCCATTTCGCTGGACATGCCCCAGCCATCCTAACCATCAGCTTCTGAGCATTGACATGATTGTTGGGGTCTTAGCACATTGCAGGACAGTTAAGTTGGTTATTTTGTCCTGCAATTTGATGTGCATTATTCTTCCAAGACATAGCATATTTAGTCTTTATTCATGATTTGAGTGTGTTGTCCAGGTTTCAGATTCATATAACAGTGTGCAGAGCACACAAGTCTGATAGATTATGGGTTTGGTCTTTAGTGTTAATTTCATGTTGTTCCAGGCCCTTTCTGTGAGTTTGCAGAAAGTCATAGCTGCCTTACCAATTTGTCTGTTATTTCATCATCAAGAGATTGTGGATCCAAGATACAAGAATTTCTGAACTGACTCAAGTGGATAATCTTTCAAAGTGATTAATACAGGTTTAATGTCTACTTGACATAGATGTACTGTTTTCTGAACTGACTCAAGTGGATAATCTTTCAAAGTGATTAATACAGGTTTGATGTCTACTTGACATAGATGTACTGTTTTCTGAACACTAATAAAACAAAAGAAAAAAAGCTGCACACTTTGTTAAGGTTGTCATTCAGTGATTGTAGAGTGACTTCACTATGAGTGGTGATATGGGCTGCATCGTCAGCAAATAAAAGTTCTTTATGTAGGGCAACATTTGTTTTTGTTTTTTGCCCTAAATCATGCTAAGCTGAACAGTGAACCATCTGATCCTGTGTGAATTTAAATTTCTCCTGGGCTGTTTTCGAAGATATAATTTAGAAGGGCAGGAAAAAAGATGCCACAAAAAGGGTGGGAGTGAGGACACATCTCTATTTCACTCCTCGACTTTAAAACTCCCATCAACATGGAATCAGGCATTCATGTTTTCATGAAAGGACATAATCAGCTTAAGTGATATAGGAGGCCATCATTTCTAACATCCTGTATAGTCCAGCTCTATTTACTTAGTCAAAGGTCTTTGTAAGTACCACAAAGGCAATATAGAGCGACATATTTTGTTCTCAGCACTTTTCTTGTAGTTATATAAATCTGAAATTCATGTCAATGGTTGATCTCCCAGCTCTCAAACCGTATTGAGACTTGGCAAGCACATGCTCTGCAAATCTATGCAGGTGTTTTAGGACTACTCTCACAAAAGTCTTGCTGGCTGTACTAAGGAGAGAGATGCTGCAGCAGTTATTGCAATCACCTCTAGCTCCTCTGCTTTTGTTTAGTGTTATGATCTTAGCATTACTCATATCATGAGGTATTTTTCCAGCATTTTTGATTAACAGTTTGTATAGATGTGGAAGTACTACATTTAAGTTTTCCTTTAATATCTCTGTGGGAATGTTGTCATTTCCTGCAGCTTTGCAGCTTGAGAGGCCATTTATAGCATCAGCAAGTTTACTAGGTTCAGTGTCCAGCACAGGTGTTGTAGGATATTTAGGTATTGACTATTATGAAGTATGACAGGGAACAGTTTGCTGTGTTCACTTTCTGCGCGGTTTTGCCTTATGTCTTTTGGCGTGTGCTGAGATGGCTATGATGGGGACTACAGTTGCCTTTCTTGTTTGGGAGATGAGATTCGGATGATTACGCTGGCATGGGCAGTTGAGCAATTATGGATTTTGATTCGTTTGCAGTGATACCGTGGCCTTCCATAACCAAATAGGTATTGAATGGGCTAGAAGTGTGTTTGCTAGTCAGTCTTCATGGTATAAGTTTGAGCAGTGTTCTACCCATCTTTCCATTTGTTGTCCCTTGATATTAATAGGTTCTCAAAATTTGGATTTTAGGTGGGCTAATTTGGTTATTTTGGTCCAAGGGCCTCTTTTGTATTGTCATTCATGGTTTTTTAGTCGCCCAGGCCTGGAGCTTTCTGGATTTCAGAGCATAAATTGTTCCAGTACCATCTGAAGTTGTTGGTAGAAATTGTCTTTCTCTTTGCCTGATGTAGCCATCATTGGTGCATAGACACTAATGATGTTTATTATTCACTCTTTGTATGCAGCTGAAGTATCAATGAACATTCAGACACTACTTTTGATGTGGTTATGGAGTTAATATGTTTGTTATGTACAGTAAAGCCTACTTCATGGAGATGTGGCTTTTCATGGCTTAGACCTGCAAAAACTTAATATCTAAACATAAACCAGCAACAATTAATATGTATATATGATAGCAATAAATCAACTCACTTGATATTCTGGTTCTTTTTTTACATTTTCAGCTGGTATCAGACTTGAAATGTCCATGACTTTGGTAGTCTGAGAATTAATTTTAAGATGCCAAGTCAGTAACAGGAAATACTGGAATAATGAAACTAATGAAGTTTAACAGAAATATGCTTGCCAAAAATTATATTTATTTATTTATATAAAGATGAAAGATTTGTGAAGTTCAAATTTTTCATATGAAATAGAAAAAAATATTCCAGAACACAGATAATTTGATGACACAATTTGATTTACTGATTCAAAATACAAATTCCTCTAAAGTTGACATTTTGCCATATTCAAAAATTTACCCAACCACCCCCCCCATCCCTTCCAAGTACCTTCCTTATACCAGCCCTACTTTGAATGTATAAAATAAAAAAACAATCTCAGTATCAATATCCAACTACTCTGATCAATGTCCAACTATCCTGCTCAATGTCCAACTACTGTGATCAATGTCCAACTACTGTGATCAATGTCCAACTACTGTGATCAATGTCCAACTACTGTGATCAATGTCCAACTACTGTGATCAATGTCCAACTACCGTGATCAATGTCCAACTACCGTGATCAATGTCCAACTACTGTGATCAATGTCCAACTACTCTGATCAATATCCAACTACTCTGATCAATGTCCAACTACTCTGATCAATGTCCAACTACTGTGATCAATGTCCAACTTCTCTGATTAATGTCCAACTACTGTGATCAATGTCCAACTTCTCTGATTAATGTCCAACTACTCTGATTAATGTCCAACCACTGTAATCAATGTCCAACTACTCTGATTAATGTCCATCTATTCTGATTAATGTCCAACTTCTCTGATTAATGTCCAAACTACTGTGATCATTGTTCAACTTCTCTGGAGCCAGTGGTGGGTGTGCTAAACACGCCAAAGATTGGTGACAGCTTTACAAATAAGGAACACAACACAATACTGACGTTTCGGCCTGTGGCCTTCTTCAACTTCTCTGATCAAAGTCCAACTACTCTGATCAATGTCCAACTACTGTGATCAATGTCCAACTACCCTGACCAATGTCCAACCACTTTGATTAATGTATATCTACACTGATCAATGTCCAACTACTCTGGTTAAAGACCAACTAATCTGATTAATGTCCAACTGCTGTGCTCAATGTCCAACCACTCTGACCAATGTCCAAATACTCTGATTAATGTCCATCTACTCTGATTAGTGTACATCTACACTCATCAATGTCCAACTACACTCATAAATGTCCAACTACTCTGATTAATGTCCAACTATTCTGATCAATGTCCAACTACTCTGATTAATGTCCATCTACTCTGATTAGTGTACCTCTACACTCATCAATGTCCAACTACACTCATCAATGTCCAACTACTCTGATTAATGTCCAACTATTGTGATCAATGTCCAACTACTCTGATGAGTGTACATCTACACTGATTAATGTCCAACCGCTCTGATTAATGTCCAACTACTCTGATCAACATCCAACTGCTTTGATTAATGTCCAACCACTCTGATTAATCTCAATTTCCTGCCTCTGATTTGTGGTGAGTAAAAAATAATTAATAATTATAAATTACTATTACTCATTTTGGTACTGGTTAGGGTTGCTAAATGTCATGGTTTTAAAATGAAAAAATCAAAATCAACGCTTGGTCTTTTTTAACATTTCTCTTAGTTTCACGAAGTCATGACGTCAAATACGGAATTCTAGGGTTGTAGGTTTTTAATGTCTAACTTAAATGTTCTCCATCTGGCTGCCCCTGTAAAGTTTGTGATTTCATTCTTTCTCTGTGGTTGTTAGTTACTGTCAATTGTTAATTGTGGTTGTGAAGTTGTAATATGAGCTGTTTATTTAACATTATGTAAGACTGAGCAAGAAAGCAGGGCAATAATTCAGAAAGTACAAATAACCTAATTATTTATGTGATAAAGTGAAAGCTTTCTTATTCAACTTTATAATAAATATTATTATTATTAACGTAATTTGTATGAACATTATCTTGTGTAGCATCTCTGGGTTCCCCTATGCTTGCACGATATAATCTGATTTCACCTCAGAAAAAAGCCCATTTTCCCAGTTTCGCCTCTAAAAAAAACCCATTTGTCCTGGTTAAAAAAGATTATGGTAACACTATAACTAATTTGCATGAAACAAACAGAAATGAATGTCACACTTTCACATCATTATAATAAAAAATTATAAAAATATAATCATTAAATTACTGAATTCTGTGAATTTGACAATTTGTTAAAGTCGTTAACTTAAAGAAGTTAATAATATGCCAGTAATTGTTTTAACTACTTGCAATAAAATTATGCCATGTTGTCGTGTACTACGTTTATTTTCATAAAGTGACTAAACAAATTAAAGTCTGAAAATCATATTATATATTATTATAAATCGTTTTGTATATATGATGTTGACGACGTATTTTTGAACGAATGTATGAATGCTATTTATATTTATTCTTTCAAACTTATTCTTTCACGACCTAGAAAATAAGAAAAGTGTGTAGAATAGCTAGAGCTCTTACACTAACTGAAGCTGCATCAGATTCATTTTATCAATTGTATGGATCCCATCTGAAATCGAACACAAAGATTTAAGTAAAATAAAACGTATTTCCTAATAGCAGGCAATGCTTTATATTTGAGCAACAACAACACATTCTCTCACTGAGACCATGAGATGTCTGCTAGAGGGCTGATCAAAGCCATCACTACCGGAAATGACGTCACGTATTTAGTTACCGGTGTCACCAGATGACTCGTCTTTTCTTCTTTCCTTCCTCATCTGCCTTGCAGCGTCGAGGGGAGATAAAATTTGCGGTCTTTTGCTCTTCTGTTCGCCTCTGCTGCTGTTATTGTTTCTAGTGCTTCTAATATTCCATCGATCCATCTTTTTCGTGGTCGACCCTTGGGTCTGGTGTTCTCACAACGTTTGCTGAAGGCTCATGTTGTATTTTGAAATTTCTGCCTTGTCACGTGGCCGAACCATTTTATCTGTTGTTTCCTTATATATTCTATGGCGGGGACTATTCCTAGCTTTTTTCTCAGTTCTTCATTTCTGATCTTATCTCATACTGTTTCCTGTCATTCGCTCTAACACATTTCATCTCAGTATAGGTTATTTTTCTGATTGTTCTTGCATCTAGGGTCCAGGTCTGGCATTGGTAGCACAAAGTCGGGATGAAGATTGTATTGTATAGTGCTCGTTTTGCCTCCAGAGTTATTTCCTTGTTGGACAATAGTGGTGATAGCTGTCAATGATTTGACAAGCTTTGCTGCATCT
This sequence comes from Megaustenia siamemsis, assembly GCA_032433765.1. NCBI lineage: Eukaryota > Metazoa > Mollusca > Gastropoda > Stylommatophora > Ariophantidae > Megaustenia > Megaustenia siamemsis. Next base: position 24,368,837 of record JAVIAB010000159.1, read on the forward strand.
TGATTCTATCTCTGCTGTTTGAGAATTATCGTTTGTCACTAAACTTCCTAGGTATTTGAATTCCTCTACTTGTTTTAGTTGCCTGCCTTCTATAGTTAGGTTGATGTTCTGTTTCTTCTAATGATCTAACTTCGAAGTGGTCTGTGTAGCCTGCTGCTGTTTGACCTTGCAGCTGATGTTGATGACTCGTAAATATATTTTTTCTCTATCAGTTTTTATTTTTCTGAATCGAGGGAAAGTGTATTATCTTGTAGTGTTCTTTGTTGATCTCACTCATGGTTTTGTTCCGCTTCGGTTATCTTTGCCTGCCCATCTCTTGGTAGGTCTTCCTCTTCTGTTGTTGCATCTATTTGCTTGTTGTGGAAAGCCGTTGTCTGGTAACCGAGTTACATGTCCCAACCATTTAACTTATTGACTCTCTGGATGTAGCCCAGGACCGATGTAACTCCTACTTTAGATAGAGAACAAACTGGAAGCAAAAGCTACAAATGAACGACATATTGGTTTACCACACACCTGGAGCCAAGTCAAGTTTAGATTTTCATTTTTTTTCACAACAGACCATTGCAGACTCATGAGCTCATCATTTCAGCATTGAGTGTCGTCTCCGCAACCAAAAGGTTGGCTAATTTGGAGCGTCATTCGCTCCTCTTTTGCTTTGAATGTGCAGGTTATCATAGACTGACTTGTCCATCTTTTGATATTACTCGTCCACGTTAGTCTTGGTCTGCCTCTTTTACCTTGTATTTCCCATCCAAATCTGGCTTTAATAGGCTGCTGTGTCTATAACATGCCCAAAAATCTTATTTGTCTTGTTGAATTGTATTTAGTAGTTCTCTTTTTATTTTAGTTGTTTTAAGGCTGTATCGATTGTTTTCTTTCCTTCCATCTATTTCTACATATTCATCTATAAATCCATATTTCCTAGGCTTCAATTTTCTTGTCTTTCTGTTTTGTCTAATGTCCATGTTTCTGCGCCCATACAAGAATATTGAGAAGATATTATAAAAAAGTAAAGTACCCCCCGTCACGCCAAGTGGCGTATAGGGAAATATAGTGTAGTGACCCTATATTTTACAGACCTTCAGCACATGATTTTGGGGGGTAATGTGGTCGTATTACGCCCGTGCTGTTTTACTTTCCCAGAAAAAATCCGGTACCCATTTAAGGCTGGGGAACCCGGAGCCGTCGGTTGGGATCGAACCCTACCCCTTGTCCGTAGTAGATCCAGTTCACTAACCACTGAGCTATCGCGGCTCCTACTAATTTTTAGGGAATTAGTAAAACCCAGGTGTCCTCGCCAGGGTACGAACCCCGGCTGTTGCCGTGGTAAGCCAACCGCCTATCGATGCGCTAACCGGACAACCGAGAAGATATTATAGCCGTGCTAATTGTTCTTCGTATATGACACGACACCACACATTCAAGAATGAACAAACTTGGTGTGTTAGAAATAAGTCATCATTTATTATCTATATACATGTAGATACTATCAGGCTATCCTTCCTAGCGTTTCTGTAGTTACTTGTTCCATCTGTTAACAGTCTTGGCCACTGAAGCACTTCGACTACAGTCAGTGTTGTACCTCAGCTATTCCTATAGTGGATATTCTATCCGTTCTCTCTATCTAGCTCTCTTTCGTCTGTGTATTCTGTTTCTAACGTTCTAAAATGGCTATCTCGGTGCCAATCTCTAGTTCTCCGTTTCTCGTTCTAGTTCTCGTCCTCTAATTCTGGTGCGTGACTTCTAATTCTGGTGCGTGACTTCTAATTCTGATCTCCTGTAGTTCTGTTTTTCTATTTTAGTCTCTTCTCTAAGTTGAAGTTCTTCTGTGACTATCCCAGTTCCTATCGTCCCTAGTGCGTGGCTATCTCTGTGTGTTCCTAAGTCGAAGTCTAAGTGTAAAAGTGGAAGCCTCCTCTCAAGTCTGCCTCTAACTTTTATACGCTTGTCCTTTGACCGACATTTAACCTTACCCCCTGCCAACTATTTTTTCACTAGATAAAAATGACATCCAACACTGCTACTCCTTAGTGTTTACTTTAGTATTTATATCTTAGTTTTATCCTTTTACTAACACATTTCGATTGTTTTTGTTTTGGTTGTTTCGTTATTAATTTGTGTGTGTGTGTTTTTATTGTTTGTTCCTGATGAAGGCCTATTGAGCCGAAACGTTGTTTAGTCTGTGTCGTCCACTTGTCACGTAAAGCTTCTTACATACCTTTTTTATTTTTTAATTTTTCCTCATATTCAGCTTTACTGCAGCTTCGCATTTTTATGCCTTAACCCTTTACTAGTACAATACAGCTGCTACTTAATGTTTGTATTTCGTCCTTAGTGTTTACTTTAGTATTTATATCTTAGTTTTATCCTTTTACTAACACATTTCGATTGTTTTTGTTTTGGTTGTTTCGTTATTAATTTGTGTGTGTGTGTTTTTATTGTTTGTTCCTGATGAAGGCCTATTGAGCCGAAACGTTGTTTAGTCTGTGTCGTCCACTTGTCACGTAAAGCTTCTTACATACCTTTTTTTATTTTTTAATTTTTCCTCATATTCAGCTTTACTGCAGCTTCGCATTTTTATGCCTTAACCCTTTACTAGTACAATACAGCTGCTACTTAATGTTTGTATTTCGTCCTTAGTGTTTACTTTAGTATTTATATCTTAGTTTTATCCTTTTACTAACACATTTCGATTGTTTTTGTTTTGGTTGTTTCGTTATTAATTTGTGTGTGTGTGTTTTATTGTTTGTTCCTGATGAAGGCCTATTGAGCCGAAACGTTGTTTAGTCTGTGTCGTCCACTTGTCACGTAAAGCTTCTTACATACCTTTTTTATTTTTTAATTTTTCCTCATATTCAGCTTTACTGCAGCTTCGCATTTTTATGCCTTAACCCTTTACTAGTACAATACAGCTGCTACTTAATGTTTGTATTTCGTCCTTAGTGTTTACTTTAGTATTTATATCTTAGTTTTATCCTTTTACTAACACATTTCGATTGTTTTTGTTTTGGTTGTTTCGTTATTAATTTGTGTGTGTGTGTTTTTATTGTTTGTTCCTGATGAAGGCCTATTGAGCCGAAACGTTGTTTAGTCTGTGTCGTCCACTTGTCACGTAAAGCTTCTTACATACCTTTTTTTATTTTTTAATTTTTCCTCATATTCAGCTTTACTGCAGCTTCGCATTTTTATGCCTTAACCCTTTACTAGTACAATACAGCTGCTACTTAATGTTTGTATTTCGTCCTTAGTGTTTACTTTAGTATTTATATCTTAGTTTTATCCTTTTACTAACACATTTCGATTGTTTTTGTTTTGGTTGTTTCGTTATTAATTTGTGTGTGTGTGTTTTTATTGTTTGTTCCTGATGAAGGCCTATTGAGCCGAAACGTTGTTTAGTCTGTGTCGTCCACTTGTCACGTAAAGCTTCTTACATACCTTTTTTTATTTTTTAATTTTTCCTCATATTCAGCTTTACTGCAGCTTCGCATTTTTATGCCTTAACCCTTTACTAGTACAATACAGCTGCTACTTAATGTTTGTATTTCGTCCTTAGTGTTTACTTTAGTATTTATATCTTAGTTTTATCCTTTTACTAACACATTTCGATTGTTTTTGTTTTGGTTGTTTCGTTATTAATTGTGTGTGTGTGTTTTTATTGTTTGTTCCTGATGAAGGCCTATTGAGCCGAAACGTTGTTTAGTCTGTGTCGTCCACTTGTCACGTAAAGCTTCTTACATACCTTTTTTTATTTTTTAATTTTTCCTCATATTCAGCTTTACTGCAGCTTCGCATTTTTATGCCTTAACCCTTTACTAGTACAATACAGCTGCTACTTAATGTTTGTATTTCGTCCTTAGTGTTTACTTTAGTATTTATATCTTAGTTTTATCCTTTTACTAACACATTTCGATTGTTTTTGTTTTGTTGTTTCGTTATTAATTTGTGTGTGTGTGTTTTTATTGTTTGTTCCTGATGAAGGCCTATTGAGCCGAAACGTTGTTTAGTCTGTGTCGTCCACTTGTCACGTAAAGCTTCTTACATACCTTTTTTTATTTTTTAATTTTTCCTCATATTCAGCTTTACTGCAGCTTCGCATTTTTATGCCTTAACCCTTTACTAGTACAATACAGCTGCTACTTAATGTTTGTATTTCGTCCTTAGTGTTTACTTTAGTATTTATATCTTAGTTTTATCCTTTTACTAACACATTTCGATTGTTTTTGTTTTGGTTGTTTCGTTATTAATTTGTGTGTGTGTGTTTTTATTGTTTGTTCCTGATGAAGGCCTATTGAGCCGAAACGTTGTTTAGTCTGTGTCGTCCACTTGTCACGTAAAGCTTCTTACATACCTTTTTTTATTTTTTAATTTTTCCTCATATTCAGCTTTACTGCAGCTTCGCATTTTTATGCCTTAACCCTTTACTAGTACAATACAGCTGCTACTTAATGTTTGTATTTCGTCCTTAGTGTTTACTTTAGTATTTATATCTTAGTTTTATCCTTTTACTAACACATTTCGATTGTTTTTGTTTTGGTTGTTTCGTTATTAATTTGTGTGTGTGTTTTTATTGTTTGTTCCTGATGAAGGCCTATTGAGCCGAAACGTTGTTTAGTCTGTGTCGTCCACTTGTCACGTAAAGCTTCTTACATACCTTTTTTATTTTTTAATTTTTCCTCATATTCAGCTTTACTGCAGCTTCGCATTTTTATGCCTTAACCCTTTACTAGTACAATACAGCTGCTACTTAATGTTTGTATTTCGTCCTTAGTGTTTACTTTAGTATTTATATCTTAGTTTTATCCTTTTACTAACACATTTCGATTGTTTTTGTTTTGGTTGTTTCGTTATTAATTTGTGTGTGTGTGTTTTTATTGTTTGTTCCTGATGAAGGCCTATTGAGCCGAAACGTTGTTTAGTCTGTGTCGTCCACTTGTCACGTAAAGCTTCTTACATACCTTTTTTTATTTTTTAATTTTTCCTCATATTCAGCTTTACTGCAGCTTCGCATTTTTATGCCTTAACCCTTTACTAGTACAATACAGCTGCTACTTAATGTTTGTATTTCGTCCTTAGTGTTTACTTTAGTATTTATATCTTAGTTTTATCCTTTTACTAACACATTTCGATTGTTTTTGTTTTGGTTGTTTCGTTATTAATTTGTGTGTGTGTGTTTTTATTGTTTGTTCCTGATGAAGGCCTATTGAGCCGAAACGTTGTTTAGTCTGTGTCGTCCACTTGTCACGTAAAGCTTCTTACATACCTTTTTTTATTTTTAATTTTTCCTCATATTCAGCTTTACTGCAGCTTCGCATTTTTATGCCTTAACCCTTTACTAGTACAATACAGCTGCTACTTAATGTTTGTATTTCGTCCTTAGTGTTTACTTTAGTATTTATATCTTAGTTTTATCCTTTTACTAACACATTTCGATTGTTTTTGTTTTGGTTGTTTCGTTATTAATTTGTGTGTGTGTGTTTTTATTGTTTGTTCCTGATGAAGGCCTATTGAGCCGAAACGTTGTTTAGTCTGTGTCGTCCACTTGTCACGTAAAGCTTCTTACATACCTTTTTTTATTTTTTAATTTTTCCTCATATTCAGCTTTACTGCAGCTTCGCATTTTTATGCCTTAACCCTTTACTAGTACAATACAGCTGCTACTTAATGTTTGTATTTCGTCCTTAGTGTTTACTTTAGTATTTATATCTTAGTTTTATCCTTTTACTAACACATTTCGATTGTTTTTGTTTTGGTTGTTTCGTTATTAATTTGTGTGTGTGTGTTTTTATTGTTTGTTCCTGATGAAGGCCTATTGAGCCGAAACGTTGTTTAGTCTGTGTCGTCCACTTGTCACGTAAAGCTTCTTACATACCTTTTTTTATTTTTAATTTTTCCTCATATTCAGCTTTACTGCAGCTTCGCATTTTTATGCCTTAACCCTTTACTAGTACAATACAGCTGCTACTTAATGTTTGTATTTCGTCCTTAGTGTTTACTTTAGTATTTATATCTTAGTTTTATCCTTTTACTAACACATTTCGATTGTTTTTGTTTTGGTTGTTTCGTTATTAATTTGTGTGTGTGTGTTTTTATTGTTTGTTCCTGATGAAGGCCTATTGAGCCGAAACGTTGTTTAGTCTGTGTCGTCCACTTGTCACGTAAAGCTTCTTACATACCTTTTTTTATTTTTTAATTTTTCCTCATATTCAGCTTTACTGCAGCTTCGCATTTTTATGCCTTAACCCTTTACTAGTACAATACAGCTGCTACTTAATGTTTGTATTTCGTCCTTAGTGTTTACTTTAGTATTTATATCTTAGTTTTATCCTTTTACTAACACATTTCGATTGTTTTTGTTTTGGTTGTTTCGTTATTAATTTGTGTGTGTGTGTTTTTATTGTTTGTTCCTGATGAAGGCCTATTGAGCCGAAACGTTGTTTAGTCTGTGTCGTCCACTTGTCACGTAAAGCTTCTTACATACCTTTTTTTTATTTTTTAATTTTTCCTCATATTCAGCTTTACTGCAGCTTCGCATTTTTATGCCTTAACCCTTTACTAGTACAATACAGCTGCTACTTAATGTTTGTATTTCGTCCTTAGTGTTTACTTTAGTATTTATATCTTAGTTTTATCCTTTTACTAACACATTTCGATTGTTTTTGTTTTGGTTGTTTCGTTATTAATTTGTGTGTGTGTGTTTTATTGTTTGTTCCTGATGAAGGCCTATTGAGCCGAAACGTTGTTTAGTCTGTGTCGTCCACTTGTCACGTAAAGCTTCTTACATACCTTTTTTTATTTTTTAATTTTTCCTCATATTCAGCTTTACTGCAGCTTCGCATTTTTATGCCTTAACCCTTTACTAGTACAATACAGCTGCTACTTAATGTTTGTATTTCGTCCTTAGTGTTTACTTTAGTATTTATATCTTAGTTTTATCCTTTTACTAACACATTTCGATTGTTTTTGTTTTGGTTGTTTCGTTATTAATTTGTGTGTGTGTGTTTATTGTTTGTTCCTGATGAAGGCCTATTGAGCCGAAACGTTGTTTAGTCTGTGTCGTCCACTTGTCACGTAAAGCTTCTTACATACCTTTTTTATTTTTTAATTTTTCCTCATATTCAGCTTTACTGCAGCTTCGCATTTTTATGCCTTAACCCTTTACTAGTACAATACAGCTGCTACTTAATGTTTGTATTTCGTCCTTAGTGTTTACTTTAGTATTTATATCTTAGTTTTATCCTTTTACTAACACATTTCGATTGTTTTTGTTTGGTTGTTTCGTTATTAATTTGTGTGTGTGTGTTTTTATTGTTTGTTCCTGATGAAGGCCTATTGAGCCGAAACGTTGTTTAGTCTGTGTCGTCCACTTGTCACGTAAAGCTTCTTACATACCTTTTTTTATTTTTTAATTTTTCCTCATATTCAGCTTTACTGCAGCTTCGCATTTTTATGCCTTAACCCTTTACTAGTACAATACAGCTGCTACTTAATGTTTGTATTTCGTCCTTAGTGTTTACTTTAGTATTTATATCTTAGTTTTATCCTTTTACTAACACATTTCGATTGTTTTTGTTTTGGTTGTTTCGTTATTAATTTGTGTGTGTGTGTTTTTATTGTTTGTTCCTGATGAAGGCCTATTGAGCCGAAACGTTGTTTAGTCTGTGTCGTCCACTTGTCACGTAAAGCTTCTTACATACCTTTTTATTATTTTTTAATTTTTCCTCATATTCAGCTTTACTGCAGCTTCGCATTTTTATGCCTTAACCCTTTACTAGTACAATACAGCTGCTACTTAATGTTTGTATTTCGTCCTTAGTGTTTACTTTAGTATTTATATCTTAGTTTTATCCTTTTACTAACACATTTCGATTGTTTTTGTTTTGGTTGTTTCGTTATTAATTTGTGTGTGTGTGTTTTTATTGTTTGTTCCTGATGAAGGCCTATTGAGCCGAAACGTTGTTTAGTCTGTGTCGTCCACTTGTCACGTAAAGCTTCTTACATACCTTTTTTTATTTTTTAATTTTTCCTCATATTCAGCTTTACTGCAGCTTCGCATTTTTATGCCTTAACCCTTTACTAGTACAATACAGCTGCTACTTAATGTTTGTATTTCGTCCTTAGTGTTTACTTTAGTATTTATATCTTAGTTTTATCCTTTTACTAACACATTTCGATTGTTTTTGTTTTGGTTGTTTCGTTATTAATTTGTGTGTGTGTGTTTTTATTGTTTGTTCCTGATGAAGGCCTATTGAGCCGAAACGTTGTTTAGTCTGTGTCGTCCACTTGTCACGTAAAGCTTCTTACATACCTTTTTTTATTTTTTAATTTTTCCTCATATTCAGCTTTACTGCAGCTTCGCATTTTTATGCCTTAACCCTTTACTAGTACAATACAGCTGCTACTTAATGTTTGTATTTCGTCCTTAGTGTTTACTTTAGTATTTATATCTTAGTTTTATCCTTTTACTAACACATTTCGATTGTTTTTGTTTTGGTTGTTTCGTTATTAATTTTGTGTGTGTGTTTTTATTGTTTGTTCCTGATGAAGGCCTATTGAGCCGAAACGTTGTTTAGTCTGTGTCGTCCACTTGTCACGTAAAGCTTCTTACATACCTTTTTTTATTTTTAATTTTTCCTCATATTCAGCTTTACTGCAGCTTCGCATTTTTATGCCTTAACCCTTTACTAGTACAATACAGCTGCTACTTAATGTTTGTATTTCGTCCTTAGTGTTTACTTTAGTATTTATATCTTAGTTTTATCCTTTTACTAACACATTTCGATTGTTTTTGTTTTGGTTGTTTCGTTATTAATTTGTGTGTGTGTGTTTTTATTGTTTGTTCCTGATGAAGGCCTATTGAGCCGAAACGTTGTTTAGTCTGTGTCGTCCACTTGTCACGTAAAGCTTCTTACATACCTTTTTTATTTTTTAATTTTTCCTCATATTCAGCTTTACTGCAGCTTCGCATTTTTATGCCTTAACCCTTTACTAGTACAATACAGCTGCTACTTAATGTTTGTATTTCGTCCTTAGTGTTTACTTTAGTATTTATATCTTAGTTTTATCCTTTTACTAACACATTCGATTGTTTTTGTTTTGGTTGTTTCGTTATTAATTTGTGTGTGTGTGTTTTTTATTGTTTGTTCCTGATGAAGGCCTATTGAGCCGAAACGTTGTTTAGTCTGTGTCGTCCACTTGTCACGTAAAGCTTCTTACATACCTTTTTTTATTTTTTAATTTTTCCTCATATTCAGCTTTACTGCAGCTTCGCATTTTTATGCCTTAACCCTTTACTAGTACAATACAGCTGCTACTTAATGTTTGTATTTCGTCCTTAGTGTTTACTTTAGTATTTATATCTTAGTTTTATCCTTTTACTAACACATTTCGATTGTTTTTGTTTTGGTTGTTTCGTTATTAATTTGTGTGTGTGTGTTTTTATTGTTTGTTCCTGATGAAGGCCTATTGAGCCGAAACGTTGTTTAGTCTGTGTCGTCCACTTGTCACGTAAAGCTTCTTACATACCTTTTTTTATTTTTTAATTTTTCCTCATATTCAGCTTTACTGCAGCTTCGCATTTTTATGCCTTAACCCTTTACTAGTACAATACAGCTGCTACTTAATGTTTGTATTTCGTCCTTAGTGTTTACTTTAGTATTTATATCTTAGTTTTATCCTTTTACTAACACATTTCGATTGTTTTTGTTTTGGTTGTTTCGTTATTAATTTGTGTGTGTGTGTTTTTATTGTTTGTTCCTGATGAAGGCCTATTGAGCCGAAACGTTGTTTAGTCTGTGTCGTCCACTTGTCACGTAAAGCTTCTTACATACCTTTTTTTATTTTTTAATTTTTCCTCATATTCAGCTTTACTGCAGCTTCGCATTTTTATGCCTTAACCCTTTACTAGTACAATACAGCTGCTACTTAATGTTTGTATTTCGTCCTTAGTGTTTACTTTAGTATTTATATCTTAGTTTTATCCTTTTACTAACACATTTCGATTGTTTTTGTTTTGGTTGTTTCGTTATTAATTTGTGTGTGTGTGTTTTTATTGTTTGTTCCTGATGAAGGCCTATTGAGCCGAAACGTTGTTTAGTCTGTGTCGTCCACTTGTCACGTAAAGCTTCTTACATACCTTTTTTTATTTTTTAATTTTTCCTCATATTCAGCTTTACTGCAGCTTCGCATTTTTATGCCTTAACCCTTTACTAGTACAATACAGCTGCTACTTAATGTTTGTATTTCGTCCTTAGTGTTTACTTTAGTATTTATATCTTAGTTTTATCCTTTTACTAACACATTTCGATTGTTTTTGTTTTGGTTGTTTCGTTATTAATTTGTGTGTGTGTGTTTTTATTGTTTGTTCCTGATGAAGGCCTATTGAGCCGAAACGTTGTTTAGTCTGTGTCGTCCACTTGTCACGTAAAGCTTCTTACATACCTTTTTTTTTTTTTTAATTTTTCCTCATATTCAGCTTTACTGCAGCTTCGCATTTTTATGCCTTAACCCTTTACTAGTACAATACAGCTGCTACTTAATGTTTGTATTTCGTCCTTAGTGTTTACTTTAGTATTTATATCTTAGTTTTATCCTTTTACTAACACATTTCGATTGTTTTTGTTTTGGTTGTTTCGTTATTAATTTGTGTGTGTGTGTTTTTATTGTTTGTTCCTGATGAAGGCCTATTGAGCCGAAACGTTGTTTAGTCTGTGTCGTCCACTTGTCACGTAAAGCTTCTTACATACCTTTTTTTATTTTTTAATTTTTCCTCATATTCAGCTTTACTGCAGCTTCGCATTTTTATGCCTTAACCCTTTACTAGTACAATACAGCTGCTACTTAATGTTTGTATTTCGTCCTTAGTGTTTACTTTAGTATTTATATCTTAGTTTTATCCTTTTACTAACACATTTCGATTGTTTTTGTTTTGGTTGTTTCGTTATTAATTTGTGTGTGTGTGTTTTTATTGTTTGTTCCTGATGAAGGCCTATTGAGCCGAAACGTTGTTTAGTCTGTGTCGTCCACTTGTCACGTAAAGCTTCTTACATACCTTTTTTTATTTTTTAATTTTTCCTCATATTCAGCTTTACTGCAGCTTCGCATTTTTATGCCTTAACCCTTTACTAGTACAATACAGCTGCTACTTAATGTTTGTATTTCGTCCTTAGTGTTTACTTTAGTATTTATATCTTAGTTTTATCCTTTTACTAACACATTTCGATTGTTTTTGTTTTGGTTGTTTCGTTATTAATTTGTGTGTGTGTGTTTTTATTGTTTGTTCCTGATGAAGGCCTATTGAGCCGAAACGTTGTTTAGTCTGTGTCGTCCACTTGTCACGTAAAGCTTCTTACATACCTTTTTTTATTTTTTAATTTTTCCTCATATTCAGCTTTACTGCAGCTTCGCATTTTTATGCCTTAACCCTTTACTAGTACAATACAGCTGCTACTTAATGTTTGTATTTCGTCCTTAGTGTTTACTTTAGTATTTATATCTTAGTTTTATCCTTTTACTAACACATTTCGATTGTTTTTGTTTTGGTTGTTTCGTTATTAATTTGTGTGTGTGTGTTTTTATTGTTTGTTCCTGATGAAGGCCTATTGAGCCGAAACGTTGTTTAGTCTGTGTCGTCCACTTGTCACGTAAAGCTTCTTACATACCTTTTTTTATTTTTTAATTTTTCCTCATATTCAGCTTTACTGCAGCTTCGCATTTTTATGCCTTAACCCTTTACTAGTACAATACAGCTGCTACTTAATGTTTGTATTTCGTCCTTAGTGTTTACTTTAGTATTTATATCTTAGTTTTATCCTTTTACTAACACATTTCGATTGTTTTTGTTTTGGTTGTTTCGTTATTAATTTGTGTGTGTGTGTTTTTATTGTTTGTTCCTGATGAAGGCCTATTGAGCCGAAACGTTGTTTAGTCTGTGTCGTCCACTTGTCACGTAAAGCTTCTTACATACCTTTTTTTATTTTTAATTTTCCTCATATTCAGCTTTACTGCAGCTTCGCATTTTTATGCCTTAACCCTTTACTAGTACAATACAGCTGCTACTTAATGTTTGTATTTCGTCCTTAGTGTTTACTTTAGTATTTATATCTTAGTTTTATCCTTTTACTAACACATTTCGATTGTTTTTGTTTTGGTTGTTTCGTTATTAATTTGTGTGTGTGTGTTTTTATTGTTTGTTCCTGATGAAGGCCTATTGAGCCGAAACGTTGTTTAGTCTGTGTCGTCCACTTGTCACGTAAAGCTTCTTACATACCTTTTTTTATTTTTTAATTTTTCCTCATATTCAGCTTTACTGCAGCTTCGCATTTTTATGCCTTAACCCTTTACTAGTACAATACAGCTGCTACTTAATGTTTGTATTTCGTCCTTAGTGTTTACTTTAGTATTTATATCTTAGTTTTATCCTTTTACTAACACATTTCGATTGTTTTTGTTTGGTTGTTTCGTTATTAATTTGTGTGTGTGTGTTTTTATTGTTTGTTCCTGATGAAGGCCTATTGAGCCGAAACGTTGTTTAGTCTGTGTCGTCCACTTGTCACGTAAAGCTTCTTACATACCTTTTTTATTTTTTAATTTTTCCTCATATTCAGCTTTACTGCAGCTTCGCATTTTTATGCCTTAACCCTTTACTAGTACAATACAGCTGCTACTTAATGTTTGTATTTCGTCCTTAGTGTTTACTTTAGTATTTATATCTTAGTTTTATCCTTTTACTAACACATTTCGATTGTTTTTGTTTTGGTTGTTTCGTTATTAATTTGTGTGTGTGTGTTTTATTGTTTGTTCCTGATGAAGGCCTATTGAGCCGAAACGTTGTTTAGTCTGTGTCGTCCACTTGTCACGTAAAGCTTCTTACATACCTTTTTTATTTTTTAATTTTTCCTCATATTCAGCTTTACTGCAGCTTCGCATTTTTATGCCTTAACCCTTTACTAGTACAATACAGCTGCTACTTAATGTTTGTATTTCGTCCTTAGTGTTTACTTTAGTATTTATATCTTAGTTTTATCCTTTTACTAACACATTTCGATTGTTTTTGTTTTGGTTGTTTCGTTATTAATTTGTGTGTGTGTGTTTTTATTGTTTGTTCCTGATGAAGGCCTATTGAGCCGAAACGTTGTTTAGTCTGTGTCGTCCACTTGTCACGTAAAGCTTCTTACATACCTTTTTTATTTTTTAATTTTTCCTCATATTCAGCTTTACTGCAGCTTCGCATTTTTATGCCTTAACCCTTTACTAGTACAATACAGCTGCTACTTAATGTTTGTATTTCGTCCTTAGTGTTTACTTTAGTATTTATATCTTAGTTTTATCCTTTTACTAACACATTTCGATTGTTTTTGTTTTGGTTGTTTCGTTATTAATTTGTGTGTGTGTGTTTTTATTGTTTGTTCCTGATGAAGGCCTATTGAGCCGAAACGTTGTTTAGTCTGTGTCGTCCACTTGTCACGTAAAGCTTCTTACATACCTTTTTTTATTTTTTAATTTTTCCTCATATTCAGCTTTACTGCAGCTTCGCATTTTTATGCCTTAACCCTTTACTAGTACAATACAGCTGCTACTTAATGTTTGTATTTCGTCCTTAGTGTTTACTTTAGTATTTATATCTTAGTTTTATCCTTTTACTAACACATTTCGATTGTTTTTGTTTTGGTTGTTTCGTTATTAATTTGTGTGTGTGTGTTTTTATTGTTTGTTCCTGATGAAGGCCTATTGAGCCGAAACGTTGTTTAGTCTGTGTCGTCCACTTGTCACGTAAAGCTTCTTACATACCTTTTTTTATTTTAATTTTTCCTCATATTCAGCTTTACTGCAGCTTCGCATTTTTATGCCTTAACCCTTTACTAGTACAATACAGCTGCTACTTAATGTTTGTATTTCGTCCTTAGTGTTTACTTTAGTATTTATATCTTAGTTTTATCCTTTTACTAACACATTTCGATTGTTTTTGTTTTGGTTGTTTCGTTATTAATTTGTGTGTGTGTGTTTTTATTGTTTGTTCCTGATGAAGGCCTATTGAGCCGAAACGTTGTTTAGTCTGTGTCGTCCACTTGTCACGTAAAGCTTCTTACATACCTTTTTTTATTTTTTAATTTTTCCTCATATTCAGCTTTACTGCAGCTTCGCATTTTTATGCCTTAACCCTTTACTAGTACAATACAGCTGCTACTTAATGTTTGTATTTCGTCCTTAGTGTTTACTTTAGTATTTATATCTTAGTTTTATCCTTTTACTAACACATTTCGATTGTTTTTGTTTTGGTTGTTTCGTTATTAATTTGTGTGTGTGTGTTTTTATTGTTTGTTCCTGATGAAGGCCTATTGAGCCGAAACGTTGTTTAGTCTGTGTCGTCCACTTGTCACGTAAAGCTTCTTACATACCTTTTTTTATTTTTTAATTTTTCCTCATATTCAGCTTTACTGCAGCTTCGCATTTTTATGCCTTAACCCTTTACTAGTACAATACAGCTGCTACTTAATGTTTGTATTTCGTCCTTAGTGTTTACTTTAGTATTTATATCTTAGTTTTATCCTTTTACTAACACATTTCGATTGTTTTTGTTTTGGTTGTTTCGTTATTAATTTGTGTGTGTGTGTTTTTATTGTTTGTTCCTGATGAAGGCCTATTGAGCCGAAACGTTGTTTAGTCTGTGTCGTCCACTTGTCACGTAAAGCTTCTTACATACCTTTTTATTTTTTAATTTTTCCTCATATTCAGCTTTACTGCAGCTTCGCATTTTTATGCCTTAACCCTTTACTAGTACAATACAGCTGCTACTTAATGTTTGTATTTCGTCCTTAGTGTTTACTTTAGTATTTATATCTTAGTTTTATCCTTTTACTAACACATTTCGATTGTTTTTGTTTTGGTTGTTTCGTTATTAATTTGTGTGTGTGTGTTTTTTATTGTTTGTTCCTGATGAAGGCCTATTGAGCCGAAACGTTGTTTAGTCTGTGTCGTCCACTTGTCACGTAAAGCTTCTTACATACCTTTTTTTATTTTTTAATTTTTCCTCATATTCAGCTTTACTGCAGCTTCGCATTTTTATGCCTTAACCCTTTACTAGTACAATACAGCTGCTACTTAATGTTTGTATTTCGTCCTTAGTGTTTACTTTAGTATTTATATCTTAGTTTTATCCTTTTACTAACACATTTCGATTGTTTTTGTTTTGGTTGTTTCGTTATTAATTTGTGTGTGTGTGTTTTTTATTGTTTGTTCCTGATGAAGGCCTATTGAGCCGAAACGTTGTTTAGTCTGTGTCGTCCACTTGTCACGTAAAGCTTCTTACATACCTTTTTTTATTTTTTAATTTTTCCTCATATTCAGCTTTACTGCAGCTTCGCATTTTTATGCCTTAACCCTTTACTAGTACAATACAGCTGCTACTTAATGTTTGTATTTCGTCCTTAGTGTTTACTTTAGTATTTATATCTTAGTTTTATCCTTTTACTAACACATTTCGATTGTTTTTGTTTTGGTTGTTTCGTTATTAATTTGTGTGTGTGTGTTTTTATTGTTTGTTCCTGATGAAGGCCTATTGAGCCGAAACGTTGTTTAGTCTGTGTCGTCCACTTGTCACGTAAAGCTTCTTACATACCTTTTTTTATTTTTTAATTTTTCCTCATATTCAGCTTTACTGCAGCTTCGCATTTTTATGCCTTAACCCTTTACTAGTACAATACAGCTGCTACTTAATGTTTGTATTTCGTCCTTAGTGTTTACTTTAGTATTTATATCTTAGTTTTATCCTTTTACTAACACATTTCGATTGTTTTTGTTTTGGTTGTTTCGTTATTAATTTGTGTGTGTGTGTTTTTATTGTTTGTTCCTGATGAAGGCCTATTGAGCCGAAACGTTGTTTAGTCTGTGTCGTCCACTTGTCACGTAAAGCTTCTTACATACCTTTTTTATTTTTTAATTTTTCCTCATATTCAGCTTTACTGCAGCTTCGCATTTTTATGCCTTAACCCTTTACTAGTACAATACAGCTGCTACTTAATGTTTGTATTTCGTCCTTAGTGTTTACTTTAGTATTTATATCTTAGTTTTATCCTTTTACTAACACATTTCGATTGTTTTTGTTTTGGTTGTTTCGTTATTAATTTGTGTGTGTGTGTTTTTATTGTTTGTTCCTGATGAAGGCCTATTGAGCCGAAACGTTGTTTAGTCTGTGTCGTCCACTTGTCACGTAAAGCTTCTTACATACCTTTTTTTATTTTTTAATTTTTCCTCATATTCAGCTTTACTGCAGCTTCGCATTTTTATGCCTTAACCCTTTACTAGTACAATACAGCTGCTACTTAATGTTTGTATTTCGTCCTTAGTGTTTACTTTAGTATTTATATCTTAGTTTTATCCTTTTACTAACACATTTCGATTGTTTTTGTTTTGGTTGTTTCGTTATTAATTTGTGTGTGTGTGTTTTTATTGTTTGTTCCTGATGAAGGCCTATTGAGCCGAAACGTTGTTTAGTCTGTGTCGTCCACTTGTCACGTAAAGCTTCTTACATACCTTTTTTTATTTTTTAATTTTTCCTCATATTCAGCTTTACTGCAGCTTCGCATTTTTATGCCTTAACCCTTTACTAGTACAATACAGCTGCTACTTAATGTTTGTATTTCGTCCTTAGTGTTTACTTTAGTATTTATATCTTAGTTTTATCCTTTTACTAACACATTTCGATTGTTTTTGTTTTGGTTGTTTCGTTATTAATTTGTGTGTGTGTGTTTTTATTGTTTGTTCCTGATGAAGGCCTATTGAGCCGAAACGTTGTTTAGTCTGTGTCGTCCACTTGTCACGTAAAGCTTCTTACATACCTTTTTTTATTTTAATTTTCCTCATATTCAGCTTTACTGCAGCTTCGCATTTTTATGCCTTAACCCTTTACTAGTACAATACAGCTGCTACTTAATGTTTGTATTTCGTCCTTAGTGTTTACTTTAGTATTTATATCTTAGTTTTATCCTTTTACTAACACATTTCGATTGTTTTTGTTTTGGTTGTTTCGTTATTAATTTGTGTGTGTGTGTTTTTATTGTTTGTTCCTGATGAAGGCCTATTGAGCCGAAACGTTGTTTAGTCTGTGTCGTCCACTTGTCACGTAAAGCTTCTTACATACCTTTTTTTATTTTTTAATTTTTCCTCATATTCAGCTTTACTGCAGCTTCGCATTTTTATGCCTTAACCCTTTACTAGTACAATACAGCTGCTACTTAATGTTTGTATTTCGTCCTTAGTGTTTACTTTAGTATTTATATCTTAGTTTTATCCTTTTACTAACACATTTCGATTGTTTTTGTTTTGGTTGTTTCGTTATTAATTTGTGTGTGTGTGTTTTTATTGTTTGTTCCTGATGAAGGCCTATTGAGCCGAAACGTTGTTTAGTCTGTGTCGTCCACTTGTCACGTAAAGCTTCTTACATACCTTTTTTTATTTTTTAATTTTTCCTCATATTCAGCTTTACTGCAGCTTCGCATTTTTATGCCTTAACCCTTTACTAGTACAATACAGCTGCTACTTAATGTTTGTATTTCGTCCTTAGTGTTTACTTTAGTATTTATATCTTAGTTTTATCCTTTTACTAACACATTTCGATTGTTTTTGTTTTGGTTGTTTCGTTATTAATTTGTGTGTGTGTGTTTTTTATTGTTTGTTCCTGATGAAGGCCTATTGAGCCGAAACGTTGTTTAGTCTGTGTCGTCCACTTGTCACGTAAAGCTTCTTACATACCTTTTTTATTTTTTAATTTTTCCTCATATTCAGCTTTACTGCAGCTTCGCATTTTTATGCCTTAACCCTTTACTAGTACAATACAGCTGCTACTTAATGTTTGTATTTCGTCCTTAGTGTTTACTTTAGTATTTATATCTTAGTTTTATCCTTTTACTAACACATTTCGATTGTTTTTGTTTTGGTTGTTTCGTTATTAATTTGTGTGTGTGTGTTTTTATTGTTTGTTCCTGATGAAGGCCTATTGAGCCGAAACGTTGTTTAGTCTGTGTCGTCCACTTGTCACGTAAAGCTTCTTACATACCTTTTTTTATTTTTTAATTTTTCCTCATATTCAGCTTTACTGCAGCTTCGCATTTTTATGCCTTAACCCTTTACTAGTACAATACAGCTGCTACTTAATGTTTGTATTTCGTCCTTAGTGTTTACTTTAGTATTTATATCTTAGTTTTATCCTTTTACTAACACATTTCGATTGTTTTTGTTTTGGTTGTTTCGTTATTAATTTGTGTGTGTGTGTTTTTATTGTTTGTTCCTGATGAAGGCCTATTGAGCCGAAACGTTGTTTAGTCTGTGTCGTCCACTTGTCACGTAAAGCTTCTTACATACCTTTTTTTATTTTTTAATTTTTCCTCATATTCAGCTTTACTGCAGCTTCGCATTTTTATGCCTTAACCCTTTACTAGTACAATACAGCTGCTACTTAATGTTTGTATTTCGTCCTTAGTGTTTACTTTAGTATTTATATCTTAGTTTTATCCTTTTACTAACACATTTCGATTGTTTTTGTTTTGGTTGTTTCGTTATTAATTTGTGTGTGTGTGTTTTTATTGTTTGTTCCTGATGAAGGCCTATTGAGCCGAAACGTTGTTTAGTCTGTGTCGTCCACTTGTCACGTAAAGCTTCTTACATACCTTTTTTTATTTTTTAATTTTTCCTCATATTCAGCTTTACTGCAGCTTCGCATTTTTATGCCTTAACCCTTTACTAGTACAATACAGCTGCTACTTAATGTTTGTATTTCGTCCTTAGTGTTTACTTTAGTATTTATATCTTAGTTTTATCCTTTTACTAACACATTTCGATTGTTTTTGTTTTGGTTGTTTCGTTATTAATTTGTGTGTGTGTGTTTTTATTGTTTGTTCCTGATGAAGGCCTATTGAGCCGAAACGTTGTTTAGTCTGTGTCGTCCACTTGTCACGTAAAGCTTCTTACATACCTTTTTTTATTTTTAATTTTTCCTCATATTCAGCTTTACTGCAGCTTCGCATTTTTATGCCTTAACCCTTTACTAGTACAATACAGCTGCTACTTAATGTTTGTATTTCGTCCTTAGTGTTTACTTTAGTATTTATATCTTAGTTTTATCCTTTTACTAACACATTTCGATTGTTTTTGTTTTGGTTGTTTCGTTATTAATTTGTGTGTGTGTGTTTTTATTGTTTGTTCCTGATGAAGGCCTATTGAGCCGAAACGTTGTTTAGTCTGTGTCGTCCACTTGTCACGTAAAGCTTCTTACATACCTTTTTTTATTTTTTAATTTTTCCTCATATTCAGCTTTACTGCAGCTTCGCATTTTTATGCCTTAACCCTTTACTAGTACAATACAGCTGCTACTTAATGTTTGTATTTCGTCCTTAGTGTTTACTTTAGTATTTATATCTTAGTTTTATCCTTTTACTAACACATTTCGATTGTTTTTGTTTTGGTTGTTTCGTTATTAATTTGTGTGTGTGTGTTTTTATTGTTTGTTCCTGATGAAGGCCTATTGAGCCGAAACGTTGTTTAGTCTGTGTCGTCCACTTGTCACGTAAAGCTTCTTACATACCTTTTTTTATTTTTTTAATTTTTCCTCATATTCAGCTTTACTGCAGCTTCGCATTTTTATGCCTTAACCCTTTACTAGTACAATACAGCTGCTACTTAATGTTTGTATTTCGTCCTTAGTGTTTACTTTAGTATTTATATCTTAGTTTTATCCTTTTACTAACACATTTCGATTGTTTTTGTTTTGGTTGTTTCGTTATTAATTGTGTGTGTGTGTGTTTTTATTGTTTGTTCCTGATGAAGGCCTATTGAGCCGAAACGTTGTTTAGTCTGTGTCGTCCACTTGTCACGTAAAGCTTCTTACATACCTTTTTTTATTTTTTAATTTTTCCTCATATTCAGCTTTACTGCAGCTTCGCATTTTTATGCCTTAACCCTTTACTAGTACAATACAGCTGCTACTTAATGTTTGTATTTCGTCCTTAGTGTTTACTTTAGTATTTATATCTTAGTTTTATCCTTTTACTAACACATTTCGATTGTTTTTGTTTTGGTTGTTTCGTTATTAATTTGTGTGTGTGTGTTTTTATTGTTTGTTCCTGATGAAGGCCTATTGAGCCGAAACGTTGTTTAGTCTGTGTCGTCCACTTGTCACGTAAAGCTTCTTACATACCTTTTTATTTTTTAATTTTTCCTCATATTCAGCTTTACTGCAGCTTCGCATTTTTATGCCTTAACCCTTTACTAGTACAATACAGCTGCTACTTAATGTTTGTATTTCGTCCTTAGTGTTTACTTTAGTATTTATATCTTAGTTTTATCCTTTTACTAACACATTTCGATTGTTTTTGTTTTGGTTGTTTCGTTATTAATTTGTGTGTGTGTGTTTTTATTGTTTGTTCCTGATGAAGGCCTATTGAGCCGAAACGTTGTTTAGTCTGTGTCGTCCACTTGTCACGTAAAGCTTCTTACATACCTTTTTTTTTTTTTAATTTTTCCTCATATTCAGCTTTACTGCAGCTTCGCATTTTTATGCCTTAACCCTTTACTAGTACAATACAGCTGCTACTTAATGTTTGTATTTCGTCCTTAGTGTTTACTTTAGTATTTATATCTTAGTTTTATCCTTTTACTAACACATTTCGATTGTTTTTGTTTTGGTTGTTTCGTTATTAATTTGTGTGTGTGTGTTTTTATTGTTTGTTCCTGATGAAGGCCTATTGAGCCGAAACGTTGTTTAGTCTGTGTCGTCCACTTGTCACGTAAAGCTTCTTACATACCTTTTTTATTTTTTAATTTTTCCTCATATTCAGCTTTACTGCAGCTTCGCATTTTTATGCCTTAACCCTTTACTAGTACAATACAGCTGCTACTTAATGTTTGTATTTCGTCCTTAGTGTTTACTTTAGTATTTATATCTTAGTTTTATCCTTTTACTAACACATTTCGATTGTTTTTGTTTTGGTTGTTTCGTTATTAATTTGTGTGTGTGTGTTTTTATTGTTTGTTCCTGATGAAGGCCTATTGAGCCGAAACGTTGTTTAGTCTGTGTCGTCCACTTGTCACGTAAAGCTTCTTACATACCTTTTTTTATTTTTTAATTTTTCCTCATATTCAGCTTTACTGCAGCTTCGCATTTTTATGCCTTAACCCTTTACTAGTACAATACAGCTGCTACTTAATGTTTGTATTTCGTCCTTAGTGTTTACTTTAGTATTTATATCTTAGTTTTATCCTTTTACTAACACATTTCGATTGTTTTGTTTTGGTTGTTTCGTTATTAATTTGTGTGTGTGTGTTTTTATTGTTTGTTCCTGATGAAGGCCTATTGAGCCGAAACGTTGTTTAGTCTGTGTCGTCCACTTGTCACGTAAAGCTTCTTACATACCTTTTTTTATTTTTTATTTTTCCTCATATTCAGCTTTACTGCAGCTTCGCATTTTTATGCCTTAACCCTTTACTAGTACAATACAGCTGCTACTTAATGTTTGTATTTCGTCCTTAGTGTTTACTTTAGTATTTATATCTTAGTTTTATCCTTTTACTAACACATTTCGATTGTTTTTGTTTTGGTTGTTTCGTTATTAATTTGTGTGTGTGTGTTTTTATTGTTTGTTCCTGATGAAGGCCTATTGAGCCGAAACGTTGTTTAGTCTGTGTCGTCCACTTGTCACGTAAAGCTTCTTACATACCTTTTTTTTATTTTTTAATTTTTCCTCATATTCAGCTTTACTGCAGCTTCGCATTTTTATGCCTTAACCCTTTACTAGTACAATACAGCTGCTACTTAATGTTTGTATTTCGTCCTTAGTGTTTACTTTAGTATTTATATCTTAGTTTTATCCTTTTACTAACACATTTCGATTGTTTTTGTTTTGGTTGTTTCGTTATTAATTTGTGTGTGTGTGTTTTTATTGTTTGTTCCTGATGAAGGCCTATTGAGCCGAAACGTTGTTTAGTCTGTGTCGTCCACTTGTCACGTAAAGCTTCTTACATACCTTTTTTATTTTTTAATTTTTCCTCATATTCAGCTTTACTGCAGCTTCGCATTTTTATGCCTTAACCCTTTACTAGTACAATACAGCTGCTACTTAATGTTTGTATTTCGTCCTTAGTGTTTACTTTAGTATTTATATCTTAGTTTTATCCTTTTACTAACACATTTCGATTGTTTTTGTTTTGGTTGTTTCGTTATTAATTTGTGTGTGTGTGTTTTTATTGTTTGTTCCTGATGAAGGCCTATTGAGCCGAAACGTTGTTTAGTCTGTGTCGTCCACTTGTCACGTAAAGCTTCTTACATACCTTTTTTATTTTTTAATTTTTCCTCATATTCAGCTTTACTGCAGCTTCGCATTTTTATGCCTTAACCCTTTACTAGTACAATACAGCTGCTACTTAATGTTTGTATTTCGTCCTTAGTGTTTACTTTAGTATTTATATCTTAGTTTTATCCTTTTACTAACACATTTCGATTGTTTTTGTTTTGGTTGTTTCGTTATTAATTTGTGTGTGTGTGTTTTTATTGTTTGTTCCTGATGAAGGCCTATTGAGCCGAAACGTTGTTTAGTCTGTGTCGTCCACTTGTCACGTAAAGCTTCTTACATACCTTTTTTATTTTTTAATTTTTCCTCATATTCAGCTTTACTGCAGCTTCGCATTTTTATGCCTTAACCCTTTACTAGTACAATACAGCTGCTACTTAATGTTTGTATTTCGTCCTTAGTGTTTACTTTAGTATTTATATCTTAGTTTTATCCTTTTTTACTAACACATTTCGATTGTTTTTGTTTTGGTTGTTTCGTTATTAATTTGTGTGTGTGTGTTTTATTGTTTGTTCCTGATGAAGGCCTATTGAATGAAAGGTGTCGTCACTTGTCACGTACTTCTTACGCCTTTTATTTTTACCTCATATTCGCCTACTCCTCCTTTACCTGCCTTTTTGTACCCTACAGCTGCCCTATATTTTTTCGTCCGTTACTAGTATTTATATCTAGCCTCCCTTTTTTTTTTTGGTTGTTTGTTTTGTATTTTATTATTTGTTTCCTGATTTGCCTATTGAGCCGAAACGTTGTTTAGTCTGTGTCGTCCACTTGTCACGTAAAGCTTCTTACATACCTTTTTTATTTTTTTATTTTTCCTCATATTCAGCTTTACTGCAGCTTCGCATTTTTATGCCTTAACCCTTTACTAGTACAATACAGCTGCTACTTAATGTTTGTATTTCGTCCTTAGTGTTTACTTTAGTATTTATATCTTAGTTTTATCCTTTTACTAACACATTTCCATTGTTTTGTTTTGGTTGTTTCGTTATTAATTTGTGTGTGTGTGTGTGTTTATTGTTTGTTCCTGATGAAGGCCTATTGAGCCGAAACGTTGTTTAGTCTGTGTCGTCCACTTGTCACGTAAAGCTTCTTACATACCTTTTTTTATTTTTTAATTTTTCCTCATATTCAGCTTTACTGCAGCTTCGCATTTTTATGCCTTAACCCTTTACTAGTACAATACAGCTGCTACTTAATGTTTGTATTTCGTCCTTAGTGTTTACTTTAGTATTTATATCTTAGTTTTATCCTTTTACTAACACATTTCGATTGTTTTTGTTTGGTTGTTTCGTTATTAATTTGTGTGTGTGTTTTTTATTGTTTGTTCCTGATGAAGGCCTATTGAGCCGAAACGTTGTTTAGTCTGTGTCGTCCACTTGTCACGTAAAGCTTCTTACATACCTTTTTTTTTTTTTTAATTTTTCCTCATATTCAGCTTTACTGCAGCTTCGCATTTTTATGCCTTAACCCTTTACTAGTACAATACAGCTGCTACTTAATGTTTGTATTTCGTCCTTAGTGTTTACTTTAGTATTTATATCTTAGTTTTATCCTTTTACTAACACATTTCGATTGTTTTTGTTTTGGTTGTTTCGTTATTAATTTGTGTGTGTGTGTTTTTATTGTTTGTTCCTGATGAAGGCCTATTGAGCCGAAACGTTGTTTAGTCTGTGTCGTCCACTTGTCACGTAAAGCTTCTTACATACCTTTTTTTATTTTTTAATTTTTCCTCATATTCAGCTTTACTGCAGCTTCGCATTTTTATGCCTTAACCCTTTACTAGTACAATACAGCTGCTACTTAATGTTTGTATTTCGTCCTTAGTGTTTACTTTAGTATTTATATCTTAGTTTTATCCTTTTACTAACACATTTCCATTGTTTTTTGTTTTGGTTGTTTCGTTATTAATTTGTGTGTGTGTGTTTTTATTGTTTGTTCCTGATGAAGGCCTATTGAGCCGAAACGTTGTTTAGTCTGTGTCGTCCACTTGTCACGTAAAGCTTCTTACATACCTTTTTATTTTTTAATTTTTCCTCATATTCAGCTTTACTGCAGCTTCGCATTTTTATGCCTTAACCCTTTACTAGTACAATACAGCTGCTACTTAATGTTTGTATTTCGTCCTTAGTGTTTACTTTAGTATTTATATCTTAGTTTTATCCTTTTACTAACACATTTCGATTGTTTTTGTTTTGGTTGTTTCGTTATTAATTTGTGTGTGTGTGTTTTTATTGTTTGTTCCTGATGAAGGCCTATTGAGCCGAAACGTTGTTTAGTCTGTGTCGTCCACTTGTCACGTAAAGCTTCTTACATACCTTTTTTTATTTTTTAATTTTTCCTCATATTCAGCTTTACTGCAGCTTCGCATTTTTATGCCTTAACCCTTTACTAGTACAATACAGCTGCTACTTAATGTTTGTATTTCGTCCTTAGTGTTTACTTTAGTATTTATATCTTAGTTTTATCCTTTTACTAACACATTTCGATTGTTTTTGTTTGGTTGTTTCGTTATTAATTTGTGTGTGTGTGTTTTATTGTTTGTTCCTGATGAAGGCCTATTGAGCCGAAACGTTGTTTAGTCTGTGTCGTCCACTTGTCACGTAAAGCTTCTTACATACCTTTTTTTATTTTTTAATTTTCCTCATATTCAGCTTTACTGCAGCTTCGCATTTTTATGCCTTAACCCTTTACTAGTACAATACAGCTGCTACTTAATGTTTGTATTTCGTCCTTAGTGTTTACTTTAGTATTTATATCTTAGTTTTATCCTTTTACTAACACATTTCGATTGTTTTTGTTTTGGTTGTTTCGTTATTAATTTTTGTGTGTGTGTGTGTGTTTTATTGTTTGTTCCTGATGAAGGCCTATTGAGCCGAAACGTTGTTTAGTCTGTGTCGTCCACTTGTCACGTAAAGCTTCTTACATACCTTTTTTTATTTTTTAATTTTTCCTCATATTCAGCTTTACTGCAGCTTCGCATTTTTATGCCTTAACCCTTTACTAGTACAATACAGCTGCTACTTAATGTTTGTATTTCGTCCTTAGTGTTTACTTTAGTATTTATATCTTAGTTTTATCCTTTTACTAACACATTTCGATTGTTTTTGTTTTGGTTGTTTCGTTATTAATTTGTGTGTGTGTGTTTTTATTGTTTGTTCCTGATGAAGGCCTATTGAGCCGAAACGTTGTTTAGTCTGTGTCGTCCACTTGTCACGTAAAGCTTCTTACATACCTTTTTTATTTTTAATTTTTCCTCATATTCAGCTTTACTGCAGCTTCGCATTTTTATGCCTTAACCCTTTACTAGTACAATACAGCTGCTACTTAATGTTTGTATTTCGTCCTTAGTGTTTACTTTAGTATTTATATCTTAGTTTTATCCTTTTACTAACACATTTCGATTGTTTTGTTTTGGTTGTTTCGTTATTAATTTGTGTGTGTGTGTTTTTATTGTTTGTTCCTGATGAAGGCCTATTGAGCCGAAACGTTGTTAGTCTGTGTCGTCCACTTGTCACGTAAAGCTTCTTACATACCTTTTTTTATTTTTTAATTTTTCCTCATATTCAGCTTTACTGCAGCTTCGCATTTTTATGCCTTAACCCTTTACTAGTACAATACAGCTGCTACTTAATGTTTGTATTTCGTCCTTAGTGTTTACTTTAGTATTTATATCTTAGTTTATCCTTTTACTAACACATTTCGATTGTTTTTGTTTTGGTTGTTTCGTTATTAATTTGTGTGTGTGTGTTTTTATTGTTTGTTCCTGATGAAGGCCTATTGAGCCGAAACGTTGTTTAGTCTGTGTCGTCCACTTGTCACGTAAAGCTTCTTACATACCTTTTTTTTTTTTTTAATTTTTCCTCATATTCAGCTTTACTGCAGCTTCGCATTTTTATGCCTTAACCCTTTACTAGTACAATACAGCTGCTACTTAATGTTTGTATTTCGTCCTTAGTGTTTACTTTAGTATTTATATCTTAGTTTTATCCTTTTACTAACACATTTCGATTGTTTTGTTTTGGTTGTTTCGTTATTAATTTGTGTGTGTGTGTTTTTATTGTTTGTTCCTGATGAAGGCCTATTGAGCCGAAACGTTGTTTAGTCTGTGTCGTCCACTTGTCACGTAAAGCTTCTTACATACCTTTTTTTATTTTTTAATTTTTCCTCATATTCAGCTTTACTGCAGCTTCGCATTTTTATGCCTTAACCCTTTACTGCTCCATCCTCTCTGATCTCCAAGTGACCTCCCTAACCATCTGCCACTGCGTGACTAGCTTTAGTTTATGAGTTCTACGTTCCATACCGACAGCTAAGGTCATTCCCAGTTTACAACAATGTGGCCGTCACGGCGGTTTAGCATGGTCTCTTAGTCAATCTATGCTAAATTTGTCTAGTCCTGTTTTTTCCTAACTTAATTGTGATCTAAATATGTATATGTCATCATTCACGGCTACATACAATTCCCCTATTCTCTATTGAGAAAATATGCCAAGATTTTCTCATTCAAA
This sequence comes from Megaustenia siamemsis, assembly GCA_032433765.1. Lineage (NCBI taxonomy): Eukaryota > Metazoa > Mollusca > Gastropoda > Stylommatophora > Ariophantidae > Megaustenia > Megaustenia siamemsis. The sequence continues at coordinate 24,395,682 of JAVIAB010000159.1, forward strand.
AAATAAAAAAAACATAACCGTTAGTTTCCATCCCTGCCAGTCAATGTCATGACGATATAGTCACTCTACGTCAATAAAGGACAGCTGTACATCAACTGTAGTATCAAACATACACAGAGTATGTCAAAGTACATACTTAACACATGACATTTGTCCAATATCAAAGTCATTATCAAATAAGGCAAATAAAATAAATCATGCATCACACTTAAGTAGTGTATTAGGTAATTTCGGTTATCATTTTAGGCGGAATGAGGCGAAATTTGAGGTGAAATTTGAGGCGGAAATTTGGAGCGTTAATTTGAGTAGGACAAGAAAAGAGTGTGAATATTCAGTATTTTCCGTTGTGTAAGGTTGTCTCCATCGTTGTCTGACCACAGCCCCCCTTCAAGTTTGAGGAGGGGTAGTCAAAGGCAGATTATCTGTTTTTTTTTGTTTTGTTGTAAAGTGGCTCCCTCTTGTCTGACCGACGCAATCGTTCCAGGAATTGAGGCGATTCTCCCACCTCAAAGGGTTTTTAAGAAAGATAAGGGAAAATAATGGATTGAGGCGGTCCTCCGCATAAAAAGGTCTATGCCCTTGTTTATTTTTTTCTTGAAAGAAATACAGAAGGGGAACAAAAGTACTGAAAAAAAAAAACGAACGCTAAATTTTTATTTTTCATAATTTTATTTTTAAAAATTTTATACGCACACATAATTGTTGAAAAGAAATATATTTAAGTAAAGTAAACATATATTATACTATTAAAGATCTATAATACTAATAACACAGACACAGGGACTAAATAGTGAGAGGAGAGGTAGTGATGTATCACTATTAACCTGTCTCTTTATGTACAAAAAGGAAAGAGCATTTCTGACTGGGTGTAAGAGTACATGGGTACAAATACTAATACATAAATATTATTATATGGGGAATTCCGAGGCGATAATAGGGAATAATAGAACAAAGGAGTATGTGTTAGCACTCGAAAAAATTGACAGACAAACAGCAATAAAAAAAACGAAGAACAATATATGGTCCGAAGCGGGATCGAACCCGTACTCCTGGCACCGCGCCTTGCCACGAGAAGCTTGACTGGCTCCAGGTGTGTGGTAACCAATATGTCGTTAATTTGTAGCTTTTGCTTCCAGTTTGTTCTCTATCTAAAGTAGGAGTTACATGGTCGTGGGATACATCAAGAGAGTCAATAAGTTAAATGGTGGGACATGTAACTCGGTTACCAGACAACGGCTTTCCACAACAAGCAATGAGGAAGACCTACCAAGAGATGGGTAGGCAAGATAACCGAAGCGGAACAAAGAACCATGAGTGAGATCAACAAAGAACACTACAAGGATAATACACTTTCCCTCGATTCAGAAAAATAAAAACTAATAGAGAAAAAATATATTTACGAGTCATCAACATCAGCTGCAAGGTCAGAACAGCAGCAGGCTACACAGACCATTTGAAGTTAGATCAGTAGAAGAAACAGAACATCAACCTAACTATAGAAGGCAGGCAATTAAAACAAGTAGAGGAATTCAAATACCTAGGAAGTTTAGTGACAAACGATAATTCTCAAACAGCAAAGATAGAATCAAGATGCAGCAAAGCTTGTCAAATCATTGACAGCTATCACCACTATTGTCCAACAAGGAAATAACTCTGGAGGCAAAACTAGCACTATACAGGGTTGTTTTAAAGTCGCAGTGCAGTGAATATTCTAATATTCAGTAAATGACGTAATCATCATCTACGTACCACAATTTTGTAAACCACATTTATGAACAAACCGCTGCTTCCTTTAAGGTTTTTTTTACGTAAAGGACGGGTACTACGCTACTTTCACTGTCTCATTGCTTGAAGGAAATGGTGTTGACGATTGAAAACAGGGTATTTCTGGTTGAGCATGTCTTTCGTAATGGCGGTAAATATACGGATGAGGTCATTAGACAATTCGTGAGGAAATTTCCAGATTCACAAGTCCCTCACCGAAATTCTGTTACAAAAATCAAAAAAAGTTTCGTGAAACCGGTAGTGTGGTAGATGCATAACGATCTGGAAGACCTTCAATTTCACAAGACCAAATTATGGAACTCCAAGACAGAATTTCAATGAGTCCAAATGCATCTTTAAACCACTTGTCTCAACAGGTGCAAATATCTAAGAGTTCTGTTCACAAGGTTTTAAGAAGTGAACTACACTATCGTCCATACAAATTAACTGAAGTGTCTCAACTCCAAGAAAGAGATTATGAATCCCGTTTAAATTACTGCATGTGGTTTCAGAATTTTATTTATGAACATGGCGCTGCCATCCTTGACGTCACTTTTTTCACTGATGAGACCTGGTTTTCATTTATCCGGTTATGTGAACAGTCAGAACAATCGGCTGTGGAGAAGTGAAACCCCCATGAATTTCATCAAGTGCCGCTTTAACGATCAAAAAGTCGGAGTGTGGTGCGCTATAAGTCGTATGCGGATAATAGGACCTATATTTTTTAATGAAACAATAAATGCAGAACGTTACCGTACTTAATTCTGGAACCGTTCATAACACACCTTACAGAACGGGAAATTATGGAATCCTGGTTTCAGCAGGATGGGGCAACAGCACACACACCCACAACAACACTCAATTATTTAGAAAGCATATTTGCAAATCGCATTATTTCACGTGGAATCTGGCCTGCTCGTTCACCAGATCTAACACCCCCAGATTATTATCTGTGGGGGGCATTGAAGGGGAAAGTTTATGAAAATAATCCGCAGACAATTAATGACCTAAAGACTGAAATAGTAGACAAGATTAAACAAATATCACCAGGCATTATTCTGAAGGTTTTCGCAAATATGGAAAGATGAATCACAACATGTCTTGAGGCCCGTGTGGACATTTTCAACATATGCTTTAGGCACACCTTTATTGTGTTAATACCAACATTACCCATTATAAGCTCGCCGATAGCAGTCAAGTATATTTGAATAATACCATTTATTTTACAATTTGTGTGACGCATTAGTTAACCGCATTTCTGGTGACGTTTTTTCTTCCGAGAGTAGAAATTCACTGCACTGCAACTTTAAAAACACCCTGTACAATACAATCTTCATCCCAACGTTGTGCTACCAATGCCAGACCTGGACCCTAGATGCAAGAACAATCAGAAAAATAACCTATACTGAGATGAAATGTGTTAGACAAATGACAGGAAACAGTCTGAGATAAGATCAGAAATGAAGAACTGAGAAAAAGGCTAGGAATAGTTCCCGCCATAGAATATATAAGGAAACAACAGATAAAATGGTTTGGCCACGTGACAAGGCAGAAATTTCAAAATACAACATGAGCCTTCAGCAAACGTTGTGAGAACACCAGACCCAAGGGTCGACCACGAAAAAGATGGATCGATGGAATATTAGAAGCACTAGGAAACATAACAGCAGCATAGGCGAACAGAAGAGCAAAAGACCGCAAATTGTATCTCCCTCGACGCTGCAAGGTTAATGAGGAAGAAAGAAGAAAAAGACGAGTCATCTGGTGACCCCGGTAACTAAATAAGTGACGTCATTTCCGGTAGTGATGGCTTTGATCAGCCCTCTAGCAGACATCTCATGGTCTCAGTGAGAGAATGTGTTGTTGTTGCTCAAATATAAAGCATTGCCTGTTATTAGGAAATACGTTTTATTTTATTGAAATCTTTGTGTTCGATTTCAGATGGGATCCATACAATTGATAAAATGTATCTGATGCAGCTTCAGTCAGTGTTGAGAGCTCTAGCTATTCTACATATACCGTATACGTTTCTAGGTCGTGAAAGAATAAGTTTGAAAGAATAAATATAAATAGCATTCATTCATTAAAAAAATACGTCGTCAACATCATGTATTCAAAACGATTTATAATAATATATATAATATATGATATGATCTTCAGATTTTAATTTGTTTAGTCAGTTATGAAAATAAACGTAGTACACGACGACATGGCATAATTTTATTGCAAGTAGTAAAAACAATTACTGGCATTATTTTTAACTTCTATAAGTCTATACTATAAGTTAACAACTTTAACAAAATTGTAAAATTCACAGAATTCAGTAATTTAATGATTATAATTTTATAATTATTTATTATAATAATGTGAAAGAGTGACACCCATTTCTGTTTGTTTCGTGCAAGTCAGTTATAGTGTTACCATAATCTTCTGAGCCAGGACAAATGGGGTTTTTTGGATGAGTGTAGATGTACACTAATCAGAGTAGATGGACATTAATCAGAGTATTTGGACATTGGTCAGAGTGATTGGACATTGAGCACAGCAGTTGGACATTAATCAGATTAGTTGGACTTTAACCAGAGTAGTTGGACATTGATCAGTGTAGATGTACACTAATCAGAGTAGTTGGACATTAATAAAGAGTAGTTGGACATTGGTCAGGGTAGTTGGACATTGATCACAGTAGTTGGACATTAATCACAGTAGTTGGACATTGATCACAATAGTTGGACATTAATCACAGTAGTTGGACATTGATCACAATAGTTGGACATTAATCACAGTAGTTGGACATTGGTCAGGGTAGTTGGACATTGATCACAGTAGTTGGACATTAATCACAGTAGTTGGACATTGATCACAGTAGTTGGACATTGATCACAATAGTTGGACATTGATCACAATAGTTGGACATTAATCACAGTAGTTGGACATTGATCACAGTAGTTGGACATTGATCACAATAGTTGGACATTAATCACAGTAGTTGGACATTGATCACAGTAGTTGGACATTGATCACAGTAGTTGGACATTGATCACAGTAGTTGGACATTAATCACAGTAGTTGGACATTAATCACAGTAGTTGGACATTAATCACAGTAGTTGGACATTGATCACAGTAGTTGGACATTGATCACAATAGTTGGACATTAATCACAGTAGTTGGACATTAATCACAATAGTTGGACATTAATCACAGTAGTTGGACATTGATCACAATAGTTGAACATTAATCACAGTAGTTGGACATTGATCACAATAGTTGGACATTAATCAGAGAAGTTGGATATTAATCAGAGTAGTTGGACATTGATCAGAGTAGTTGGACTTTGATCAGAATAGTTTAACATTGATCAGAGAAGTTGAAGAAGGCCACAGGCCGAAACGTCAGTATTGTGTTGTGTTCCTTATTTGTAAAGCTGTCACCATACTTTGGAATGTTTAGCACACCCCACCACTGGCTCCAGAGAAGTTGAACAATGATCAGAGTAGTTGGATATTTATCAGAGTAGTTGGACATTTAATCAGAATAGATGGACATTAATCAGAGTAGTTGGACATTGATCACAGTAGTTGGACATTGATCACAGTAGTTGGACATTGGTTACAGTAGTTGGACATTAATCAGAGAAGTTGGACATTAATCAGAGTAGTTGGACATTGATCACAGTAGTTGGACATTGATCACAGTAGTTGGACATTGATCACAGTAGTTGGACATTGATCACAGTAGTTGGACATTAATCAGAGAAGTTGGACATTGATCACAGTAGTTGGACATTAATCAGAGAAGTTGGATAGATTCAGGAACAGCGTCAAGAAAGCCAAAACCTACCCAGGAGCAGATATTAATTCAGACCACAATCCTGTAATAATAAAAATGAAAATCAAATTAAAGAGAAACAAACAAAAAACTAATTCAGCAACACCAATAGATATAACAGCGTTAAACCAGAAAGATGTAAAAGAAAGTTATACTGTACAAGTAAAGAACACATATCAGAAGCTACTAGAAGAGGGGATTGAGCAGTACAGAAGAGAAAATCCTGAAGAAAAAGTCACAACAAAGTGGCAATGCATAAAAAACAGCATGCAAGAATCCTGCAACACCTTGCCCAAAAAGGAAAGTAAGAAAAAATAAAAATGGATAACTGACAAAATCTTAGAAAAAAATGGAAGAAAAAAGACAAGAGAAAAACACTGCCAGATACAAGGATATAGACAATGAAATACGGAGAATGTGCAAAAAGGCAAAAGAAGACTGGCTCAACCAAAGATGTCTAGAAGTTGAAACTATGGAAAGTAAACAAAACTTAAGAGAGATGCACACAGAAATAAAGAGAATGGCGAATAAAGACAAAAAAACTGCAGGAAACGGATGTATTGCAAACAAAGAGGGAAGAATGCTAACAGACAACAAAGATATAATAGATAGATGGCAAGAATATATAACAGAATTATTTCATGATGAAAGGGACAAAAAGCCAGACATAAAATGTACATACAACTATAAAATCCTGAAATCTGAAGTAGAAAAAGCTATAAAAGCAATGAAAAAGGGAAAGGCAGCAGGGCCTGACTATATACAGATAGAGATGATACAGGCTCTAGAAGAGTTTGGCGTCGAAGTGATCACAGACATATGCAATGACATATACCATACAGGATACATACCAAACGATCTAAAAACATCAACTTTCATAGCATTGCCTAAAAAGAACGGTGCAGTTGAATGCAGTGATTTTAGAACAATAAGCCTAATGAGCCAGGTAACAAAAATTTTACTAAAAGTTATACAAGGAAGGATTCAGAATAAAATCAATACTGAATTAGATGAACAACAATTTGGATTCAGGAAAAACAGTGGGACAAAAGAAGCCATATTCAGCATGAGAACATTGATTGAAAAGTACACAGAAGTAAACAAACCAATATATGCCTGCTTTATAGACAACACCAAAGCTTTTGATAGAATACACCATAACCAACTCATAGACTGCCAAAAGGATATAAATCTAGACGACACAGACATATGACTAATATGTAATTTGTACTGGGAGCAAACAGCAATAATACGATATAACAAGGAGAACTCTACACCCATGGACATAAAAAGTGGAGTAAGACAAGGATGCATCATATCACCAAGCTTGTTCAACCTATACACTGAGCAAATCTTTAAAAAACATCTCAGAGATGCCAGGCCTAAACATTAATGGAAAGGTAATCAATAACCTAAGATATGCTGATGATACTGTTCTACTAGCAGAAAATCCTAAAGACCTACAACAATTGCTTAATGTGATAAACATAACAAGCAAAAAATATGGACTAGAAATGAATATCAAAAAGACTAAAACTATGATCATAAACAAAGAAATTCTCAAGACCTACAATTAAATATCACAGTTGAGGGAATACATCTGGAGACAGTCAAGAGTTACAACTACCTGGGACATACTATAACCAATGATGGAAAATGCAAAACTGAAATAAACAAAAGAATAGGTATGGCAAAAAGTAATTTTAATGCCATGAAAAATATACTAACAACAAAACAAATATCAGCAGGGCTGAAACTAAGAATGGCAAAATGTTACGTCTTCTCAATATTCCTGTATGGTGCAGAAACATAGACATTAGACAAGAAAACAGAACAGAAAATTGAAGCCTTTGAAATGTGGATTTATAGAAGATTAGGTAGAATTGGATGGAAACAAAAGATAACAAACGATGAAGTTTTAAAACAGCTGAAAATAAAAAGAGAACTACTAAATACAATTAAGACAAGACAAATGAAATTTTTTGGCATGTTAAAAGACACAACAGCCTACTAAAAGTAATATTGGAAGGAAAAATACAAAGTAAAAGAGGCAGAGGCAGACCAAGACTAACATGGACGAGTAACATCAAAAGATGGACAAGTCAATCTATGTCAGCCTACACCATCAAAGCAAGAAACAGAGTAGAATGGCGATCCATGGTAGCCAACCCTCGTTGCGGAGAAGGCACGCGATGATGATGATGATGATCCTTGAATTACTTTTCAATGTATAAGTTGAGTCTGTTGCTGTAATTTCTGCCTGTCGTTCTTTGTTTAAAGCTGTCAGTTTCTTTCAACTTGAAAATAGTTTTCCCTCATACATGCGGGAGTACGGGGAAATGAAAGAGCGGACCGGTTGGCCAGCTGCGCTATTGTTGCAGACTGTCAGCCAATGGATCGGGAGGACATCATCAATGCCCTCCAAGATGTGGGAAGGGCACAGGACTTCGAAAACCATGAGTCCACGTAACTCATTTGGATGAAAGAAATGGGAGTTAAGATGGGCACAGCCAGAAATGAGAAACTTAGTGGGCGTGTAAGAAGACATATCAACCAACACAGAACTGGAGTCGTCAGTCGCTGGACACTGCGAGACTTGCTGAATAGGGGGTCTGAGCATCAATTGACATGTCCGAAGTGCAATGATGATGGCCCACAAATAACTCTATAACTCATCTTTTCCCTCAACTGTAATCATGATCATTTTACTCCACTCTATAACAATAAGCTTTTACGAGGACTCTCTCCTGCATATGTTCTCTTGTGTTACTAGGTCTGTGATATAAAAAAGCAGCAAACACACATCACATGTATAAGGCTATTCTCCTGTATGTTTTCACCTGTGTCTTGTGAGATGTCCTCTGTGAGCAAAACATGCAATGCATTTACCACATACATAAGTCTTCACACCTGTATGTGATCTCGTTTTGGTTGTGTAGATAAGAAGAATTAATAAAATATGTATCACATACTTCAAATGTGTAAAGACATCTCCTCTGTATGTGTTTTCTTGTGTTTCTTTAGAGTTCCATGATGTGTAAAAATTGCAGTACACAAATCAAATGTGTAAGGTTTCTCTCCTGTATGTGTTCTCTTATGTATTTTTAGTATTTCAAATAGAGAAAAACATACACCACACACATCACATTTGTAAGATTTCTCCCATGTATATGTTCTCTTGTGTATTTTTAGTATTTCAAATAGAGAAAAACATACACCACACACATCACATTTGTAAGATTTCTCCCCTTTATGTGTTCTCTTGAAGCTTGTCGAGTACCCGAGCAAAGAAAGGTCTTCTGCGTTTTTTTTTTTCTTCTCAATGCAGTTGAGGCAGCTGCTTAACTGCATCACACACCGTACTCTCCGGGTGGGGGTAAAGGTTGTACATTATTTCTCATCTGGAGTTTATGCTGCCCACAGAATTGACCTATGGCATGTTGTAGATTTTCCACGAATCAACAATCTACATTTGTTGATCTTCAGTGTTGTTTATTGGAGTATCTCATATATAGTGGGACATGGGGGAGGGGAGATAGTGGTGTAGTAGTATACAAGTAGCGGTGTAATGTCTAGATACTACTGGATTGGGTGCAGAGTGAAAATGACACGACTTTTTTCGTCTTTTCTTTCTTTTTCAAAAGGTAGCTCACGAGAATAGCAAAATGTTATATCTTCTCAATATTCTTGTATGGTGCAGCAACATGGACATTAGACAAAACAAAAAGACCAGAAAATTGAAGCCTTGGAAATATGGATTTATAGATGAATATTTAGAATTGGATGGAAGGAAAAGAAAACAATCGATGAAGTCCTAAAACAACTAGAAATAAAAAGAGAACTACTAAATACAATCCAAACAAAACAAATAAGATTTTTTGGGCATGTTAATAGACACAGCAGCCTACTAAAGCCAGATTTGGATGGGGAAATACAAGGTAAAAGAGGCAGACCAAGACTAACGTGGACGAGTAACATCAAAAGATGGGCAAGTCAGTCTATGATAACTTGCACAATCAAAGCAAAAGAGAAAGTGGAATGACGCTCCATTGTAGCCAACCTTCATTGCGGAGACGACATTCAATGCTGAAATGATGAGCTCATGAGTCTGCAATGGTCTGTTGTGAAGTAAATGAAAATCTAAACTTGACTTGGCTCCAGGTGTGTGGTAACCAATATGTCGTTCATTTGTAGCTTTTGCTTCCAGTTTGTTCTCTATCTAAAGTAGGAGTTACATCGTTCCTGGGCTACATCCAGAGAGTCAATAAGTTAAATGGTTGGGACATGTAACTCGGTTATCAGACAACGGCTTTCCACGACAAGCAAATAGATGCAACAGAAGATGAAGACCTACCAAGAGATGGGCAGGCAAGATAACCGAAGCGGAACAAAGAACCATGAGTGATATCAACAAAGAACACTGACAATGATAATTTATTTTCCCTCGATCCAGAAAAGTAAACAATGATAGAGGAAAAAAAGAAATGAAGATATTTACGAGTCATCAACATCAGCTGCAAGGTCAGATCAGCAGCAGGCTACACTTCGAAGTTAGAATAAACAGAAAATCAACATAACTATAGAAGGCAAGCAACTAAAACAAGTAGAGGAATTCAAATAACTAGGAAGCTTAGTGACAAACGATAATTCTCAACAGCAGAGATAGAATCAAGATGCAACAAAGCTTGTCAAATCATTGGACAATTATCACCATTATCGTCCAACAAGGAAATAACACTGGAGGCAAAACGAGCACTATACAATACAATCTTCATCCCAACGTTGTGCTACCAATGCCAGACCTGGACCATAGATGCAAGAACAATCAGAAAAATAACCTCTACAGAGATGAAATGTGTTAGACGAATGACAGGAAACAGTCTGAGAGATAAGATCAGAAATGAAGAACTGAGAAAAAAGTTAGGAATAGCCCCCGCCATAGAATATATAAGGAAACAACAGATACAATGGTTTGGCCATGTGACAATGCAGGAAGATCAAAACACAACACAACGAGCCTTCAACAAACGTTGTGAGAATACCAGACCCAAGGACCGACCACGAAAAAGATGGATCGATGGAATATTAGAAGCACTAGGAAACATAACAGCAGCAGAGACGAACAGAAGAGCAAAAGATGGGTCGATGGCATATTAGAAGGACTAGGAAACATAACAGCAGCAGAGGCGAATATAAGAGCAAAAGATGGGTCGATGGCATATTAGAAGGACTAGGAAACATAACAGCAGCAGAGGCGAACATAAGAGCAAAAGATGGGTCGATGGCATATTAGAAGGACTAGGAAACATAACAGCAGCAGAGGCGAACATAAGAGCAAAAGACCGCAAATTGTATCTCCCCTTGATGCTGCAAGGCTAATGAGGAAGGAAAGAAGAAAAAGACGACGAATCATCTGGTGACACCGGTAACTAAATAAGTGACGTCATTTCCGGTAGTGACGGCTTTGATCAGCCCTCTAGCAGACATCTCATGGTCTCAGTGAGAGTATGTGTTGTTGTTGCTCAAATATAAAGTATTGCCTGCTATTAGGAAATACGTTTTATTTTATTGAAATCTTCGTGTTCGATTTCAGATGGGATCCATACAATTGATAAAATGTATCTGATGCAGCTTCAGTCAATGTTCATGTTGAGAGCTCTAGCTAACAAACTCTCAAACAGCAGGGATAGAATCAAGATGCAACAAAGCTTGTCAAATCATAGGACAGTTATCACCATTATTGTCCAACAAGGAAATAACACTGGAGCCAAAACAAGCACTATACAATACAATCTTCATCCCAGCGTTGTGCTACCAATGCCAGACCTGGACCCTAGATGCAAGAACAATAAAAAAATAACCTCTACTGAGATGAAAAGTGTTAGACGAATGACAGGAAACAGTTTGAGAGATAAGATCAGAAATGAAGAACTGAGAAAAAAGCTAGGAATAGCCCTCGCCATAGAATATATAAGGCAACAACATATAAAATGGTTTGGCCACGTGACATGGCAGAAAGATCTAAACACAACACAATGAGCCTTCAGCAAACGTTGTGAGAACACAAGACCCAAGGGTCGACCACGATAAAGATGGATCGATGGAATATTAGAAACACTAGGAAACATAACAGCAGCAGAGGTGAACAGAAGAGCAAAAGACCGTAAATTATGTCTCCCCTTGACGCTGAAAGGCAGATGAGGAAGGAAAAAAGAAAAAAATAAAACCAGGACATTTAGCAACCCTAAGCAAGTACCAAAATGAGTAATAGTAATTTATAATTATTAATTATTTTTACTCACCACAAATCAGAGGCAGGAAACTTGAGATTAATCAGAGTGATCGGATATTAATCTGAGTGGTTGGATGTTGATCAGAGTAGTTGAACATTAATCAGAGTGGGTGGACACTAATCAGTGCTGTTGGATGTTGATCAGAGTAGTTGGACATTGATCAGAGTAGTTGGACATTGATCAGAGTAGTTGGATATTGATCAGAGTAGTTGGATATTGATCAGAGTAGTTGGATATTGATACTGAGATTGTTAAGCCCACGGAGAGCATTTTTAAAAAAATTTATACATTCAAAGTAGGGCTGGTATAAGGAAGGTACATGGAAAGGGAAGGGAGGGGATGGTAATTTTTTTAATATGGAAAAATGTCAACTTTAGAGGAATTTGTGTTTTGAATCAGTAAATCAAATTGTGTCATCAAATTATCTGTGTTCTGGAATTATTTTTCTATTTATTGTGAAAAATTTGATCTTCACAAGTCATTCATCTTTATATAAATAAATAAATATATATAATTTTTGGCAAAGCATATTCCTGTTAAACTTCATTATTCCAGTATTTCCTGTTACTGACGTGGCATCTTAAAATTAATTCTCAGGCTACCAAAGTCATGGACATCTCAAGTCTGATACCAGCTGAAAATGTAAAAAAAGAACCAGAATATCAAGTGAGTTGATTTATTGCTATCATATTATACATATTAAATTGTTGCTGGCTTATGTTTATATATTCAGTTTTTGCAAGGTCTAAGCCCTGAAAAACCACGTCTCCATGAAGTAGGCTTTACTGTACATAACAAACATATTAACTCCATAACCACATCAAAAGGAGTGTCTGAATGTTCATTGATACTTCAGCTGCATACAAAGAATGAATTAATAAACATCATTAGTGTCTATGCACCAACAATGGCTGCATCAGGCAAAGAGAAAGACAATTTCTACCAACAACTTCAGATGATACTGGAACAATGTATGCTCTGAAATCCAGAAAGCTCCAGACCTGGGTGACTCAAAAACAATGCATAACAATACAAAAAAGGCCTTGGACCAAAAATAACTAAATTAGCCCCACTATAATACAAGTTTGGAGAACCTATTACTATCAAGGGACAACAAATGGAAAGATGGGTAGATGCTGAACCTAGTATGAACAAACTTGCTGATGCTATAAATGGCCTCTCAAGCTGCAAAGCTGCAGGAAATGACAACATTCCCACAGAGATACTAAAGGAAAACTTAAATGTAGTACTACCACATCTATACAAACTGTTAATAAAAATGATGGAAAAATACCTCATGATACGAGTAATGCTAAGATCATAACACTAAACAAAAGCAAAGGAGATAGGGTTGATTGCAATAACTGCTGCGGCATCTCTCTCCTTAGTACAGCCAGCAAGGCTTTTGTGAGAGTAGTCCTAAAACACCTGCATAGATTTGCAGAGCATGTGCTTGCCAAGTCACAATACGGTTTGAGAGCTGGGAGATCAACCATTGACATGGACTTCAGATTTATATAACTACAAGAGTTTTAAAGTCAACAGAGGAGTAAAATAGAAGTTTGTCTTCACTCCAACCCTTTTTGGCATCTTTTTTTGCTGCCCTTCTAAATTATATCTTCGAAAAGAACCCAGGAGAAATTTTAATTCATACAGGATCAGATGGTTCACTGTTCAGCTTAGCATGATTTAGAGCAAAAAACAAAAACAAATTTTGCCCTAGATAAAGAACTTTTATTTGCTGACGATGCAGCCCATATCACCACTCATAGTGAAGCCACTCTACAATCGCTGATTGACAACCTTAACAAAGTATGCAGCTTTTTCTCACTGTCTTATTAGTATTCAGAAAACAGTACATCTATGTCAAGTAGACATCAAACCTGTATTAATCACTTTGAAAGATTATCCACTTGAGTCAGTTCAGAAAACAGAACATCTATGTCAAGTAGACATCAAACCTGTATTAATCACTTTGAAAGATTATCCACTTGAGTCAGTTCAGAAAACAGTACATCTATGTCAAGTAGACATCAAACCTGTATTAATCACTTTGAAAGATTATCCACTTGAGTCAGTTCAGAAAACAGAACATCTATGTCAAGTAGACATCAAACCTGTATTAATCACTTTGAAAGATTATCTACTTGAGTCATTTCAGAAATTCTTGTATCTTGGATCCACAATCTCTTGATGATGAAATAAACAGACAAATTGGTAAGGCAGCTATGACTTTCTGCAAACTCACAGAAAGGGCCTGGAACAACATGAAATTAACACTAAAGACCAAGCCCATTATCTATCAGACTTGTGTGCTCTGCACACTGTTATATGAATCTGAAACCTGGACAACACACTCAAATCATGAATAAAGACTAAATATGCTATGTCTTGGAAGAATAATGCACATCAAATGGCAGGACAAAATAACCAACTTAACTGTCCTGCAATGTGCTAAGACCCCAACAATCATGTCAATACATAGAAACTGCATGTTAGGAAGGCTGAGGCATGTCCAGCGAATGGAAGAAAAACGCATCCCCAAGCAAATACTATATGGTGAACTAATACGTGGGAAAAGACAAATCAGCAGATATAATCTGGCAAGAGGTTACACATCATGTAGAGTATGTTTTAAAAATTGCATAACATTTAAAATTATAGGGCTTGTAGTGTTTTTCACCACTTATCTCTATTCTGGCTTAGATGTTTGATCTTATCTAATGAGTCTATGTCTGCTAACTTTGCTTCTCTTATAATGGTTCTTTTCTGTGTAGCAGTAAGAATAGAGTAACAAAAATGGAGCAAAAATAAACCAAACCAGCACATAATCAGGTACTTCAAGAAGAATGAAGGTGAAAACAATAATAAATAATTAAAACATAGTCATCAATGATACAAGAAAACTGTTGCCAAGCCACTCACAATTTAATCAATGCAGTTTATTAGTTCAATACTTGTTGCAGATAAATAAATTTAAATTCTTCAAAATTCATTGCATTTTATAACTTGTACAGATACAGCCTTTAAACTTCCACAAATGAAGCTACATGTTAGCTTCACAGTTTTTACAATTTACTAAACAGCAGCAGAATGTTTTACAATATGATATGTCTTAAAGTTTGTAGAGAAAACAGCGTGAAGTAATTTATAAGGAAAATAGTATCATCATTTTGTTGTTGCAGACTGAAGTCAAAGTTGAAAGACAAATCCCTTGCCATAAAGATGCACTGAAAATGGAATGGGATGATAATGTGAGTGTAGTTATTTATTTGTTTGTTATCAGGCAAATTTGTATACATTTTTAACTGAACTTTGGAAATAGGATGAGGTCCATTGTGTGATGTCTATATGTCAAACACTTAATGTTGGATGAGGTACATTGTGTGATGTCTATAAGTCAAACATTAAATGTAGGATGAGGTACATTGTGTGGTGTCTATAAGTCAAACATTAAATGTAGGATGAGGTACATTGTGTGGTGTCTGTAAGTCAAACATTAAATGTAGGATGAGGTACATTGTGTGGTGTCTATAAGTCAAACATTAAATGTAGGATGAGGTACATTGTGTGATGTCTATAAGTCAAACACTTAATGTTGGATGAGGTTCATGTGTGTGATGTCTATACGTCAAATACTTAATGTAGGATGAGGTACATTGTTTGATGTCTATAAGTCAAACATTTAATGTAGGATGAGGTACATTGTGTGATGTCTATAAGTCAAACACTTAATGTAGGATGAGGTACATTTGTGTGATGTCTATAATTCAAACACTGAATGTTGGATGAGTCACAAATAACATAACATTGACTAAATAGCAACTACAATGGTGTTTGTTAACAATCAGTGGTGCTTACCATAAAAGTTTTGATACCTTGTAAAGTCATGGTACTAAGATATTTACATGTTCCAGACTGCACTGATAAGATGATCATGATACTGTATATTTTATGTGCCAGTTCATGTAATGTACTGTAGTTATAATACTCAAAGATATTAATGTTCAATTATTAATTTAAAAGCTTCCAATTATTCATTTAAAAGCTTCCAATTATTTATTTAAAAGCTACCAATTATTCATTTATCTTGGAAGTCACATTGATCGAGAAGGGGATACGAGCAAAGAAATTAGAATAAGACTGGCTAAAGCAGCAATGTCTTTCAGAAGCCTTGAAAAGTTGTGGAAATCAAAACTCATTAGCACAAACACAAAACTTAGGCTATTCAAATCAAATGTACTATCAACCCTTACGTATGCGTGTGAAAGCTGGAAAACAACAAGAGATATAGAAACAAAGTTGAACGCATTCGAAAATAAATGTCTAAGGAAAATACTTGGTATAGAATGGAACGAATTCAAAACAAACGAGGAAATTAGAGAAATCGCCAATCAACCACTAATATCTTCAGTAATAAAGAAAAGACGATGGTCATACGTTGGACATGTGATGAGAAGAGATAATAATCGAATAGCAAAGCAAGCCCTCATATGGGAAACAACAGGTAAAAGAAAAAGAGGAAGACCCAGGGAGACACTGAGAAGAACATTGATGAGAGAGGCAAGAGCAGCAGGAATCGGCTCCCTCAATGAGATAGAACTGCTTGCACAGAACAGAGACAGATGGCGAGATTTAATAAAATATCTTTAAAAGAAAACTGCTAGAACAAAAATTCATATAGGAGAAGGTGTATCTTGGTCTACGCCCTATGGGCCGGTTACGGCTCGAAAGGTCAATAGATAGAATTATTCATTTAAAATCTTCCAATTTATTTGTGATCATATCGAAGTTGGTGATAGTGGACACTTTGCCATCAAATAAGGCTATCTCTGTTCAGTTGTTCAAGGTTACACTGTGACCTATTCTAAAAGTATTAACAATTGTTTGCAGGATCAGGTAAAGAAGGAGGAAGCCAATGAAATTGAAGAAAGTGATGTGTCCACTGTCATGGAGGCTGCAGGAGCTACTTCAATACTCTTTTCTGAGATGGAAAGTCTTCTATGTAAGATTTGATTTGTTATCAACAGAATATATATTCATAATCTGTTGTCCTAGAGAGGACAGTGTTGCACTAAGTTATTTTTGCTTCATTAGATGTAAATGACAGACACACTCTGATTCCAAACCATATTAACAACAACCATGTCCTTTGTGGTTCACTAGGACAAGGCTATAAATAGAGTGCTGAAAAAATAACACAATAAATGTAACTCTTGATTATGTTCAAAACCATTATATGTGGGAAACAGTGAAAATAAAATGTAAAATAAGAAAAGTAAAGGTTGTATGTAGAGAATATGGTGATAGTGACCACATTTTTCTTTGACTAATGACCTATTTATTCTCACTTTATGTTAATGTGATCATTCCAGGCCACCCTAACTTCCCAGACAATATCTGGTACCCATTGTTAGAGTCTGGGTGAGCTCTAAAGTTTTGTTGGTCTAAAAATATTTGCCAGATCTGAGTTTTGAACCTAGACCCTCCTGTTTGCGAGTGCACTAACTACTGAGGTACCAAGGCTGAAATGGAAAGTGCCAAAGGGATTGGGGTCAACAAAGAATAGACAGAGAAATCTCTCAAACAAATACAAAATCTGGCACGTGTCTGACACTCCAAGGGGTTCAAGAATTATGGCAACAGTCAGGCAGGCTACATCTAGTTGACTCAAGTATGTCTGATTTTAATTGATCTGGCAGTTATTACAAAAGTTGTGCCCCATTTAATCTTGTCATATTTGTTTATTTTTGGGTATTTCCGCTTCCAATCCAAGATGGAGTTTTTGTTTTTCTACATCTTGCAATGCATGGTTGATCAATAGTTTAACAAACTGTCATCATAAAACATCCATTGTTATTGAAACAGTTTATATAAGAGAAATGACAAGGCATAAAATAAAATCAATTATAATCAAGAGAAGAAAGTGGTCACATGTTGGCCATGTGATGAAAAGAGGCAACAAAAGAATCTCAAAGCAGGACCACAAATGGAACCAGATGGTAAAAGAAAAAGAGGCTGACCTAGAGAAACTCTAAAGAGAACACATTAAATGAGAGACAATAACAGCAGGCACCAGCTCCCTTACTGATATTGAACAACCTGCCCAGAATAGAGCCATATGGTGAGACACAATACAAGTTTTGTACAAGGTCTAATAGTTGAAAGATTGATGGGCACAAGTCTAGAACTTCTGCCCTGGGTGCCATCTTTGGCTCAAAAGGCAATAGATAGATAGAAGAAGAAGACAGACAAGCAGATGTTGGTTTATCTATTTTTTTATATATTGGTAACTCATTTCTATATTTAGATTGTGAGAATTGTCAGCTGAAATATGAAGGAGACTGCCCTAAACATGGACCACTAATCTATATCGATAATCCTGAGGTAAAGTACACAATTACAACTAACACAAATTGGAATATCTCTTCATTTTCATAAAATTAAAATGTTTAGAAGTTTTAATTAATGTTATGTGAAGAGGATTATCATCAAGTACCATGCCTGCTGGCATAGGTGTTCATGTCTCTCCACAACTTTCGGTCTTGACAGTTATTTATCATTTCTGTTGTTGACCTTCTGCCAAGCTATTCTCTTAAGCTGTCTGGTTTCTTTTCTTTTTTAATTCCCTCAATTTTCCCTATTGTTACAACATATTCCAGCTGTGTCCTTCTCATTAAATGGCCAAAAAATTATTGTTTCTTTCTAATATTGGAAATTAGCTCTCTCTTTGCATTGGCCTCTTTCAGAACGTCTTCATTATTCTTCTTAGCTGTCCATAGTATTCTCAATATTCTTCTGTAAAACTACATTTCTACAGCCTCCTGTGATTTTCTTGTTTATTGTCCTATTGTCCATGATTCATATCCATATGTTAAGACTGGCTCTACATAACATTTAAGAACTCTTTTTCTATTTTCTATTGTCAAAAATAGATTGCACAGAATGTTTCTAATTTTTTAGAAAGCTGCTTTTGCCTGAGCCATTCCTTATCTCATCTCTGTTGTACATCATACGACTACCAACAGGATCTTCACCCACTCTTATTAACACTTACTGATGTTAATTATGTATAAATAAAGTGTTCTTCTATCAACATGTTAACAAAGAAATTATCCACACCTATATCCATGTTCTATTTCATCAACATTGTGTCATGATCTATTTTTAACATTGTAATCTCCATTTGTTCTCAGGTAAGTCAAGATGAGAGCAGCAGTCAAGATTCTAGCCCCCAATTTCAGGAAACTAAAAATAAGCCTAATCAAATGTCAGGAAATGAAAAGTTGTTTCAATCACTTGTTTGTGACAATCATAGTGATGATGGGGCCAGATCTATTAAAACAGCACATAGAAATTCACAAACCAGAGAGAAGCTTCACAAATGTGATGTTTGTGGTGCAGGTTTTGCTCGACTTGGACATCTAAAAGCACACAAGAGAACACATACAGGGGAGAAGCCTTACAAATGTGATGTGTGTGGTGCAGGTTTTACTCAAGCTCAACATCTAAAATCACACAGGAGAATACATACAGGGGAAAAACCTTATGCATGTGATGTGTGTGGTACAAGTTTTACCCAACCTCAACATCTAAAATCACACAAGAGAACGCATACAGGAGAGAAGCCTTTCATGTGTGATGTGTGTCCTGCAAGTTTTGCTCATCTTGGAACACTAAAATCACACAAGAGAACACATACAGAGGAAAAGCCTTACACATGTGATGTGTGTCATGCAATTTTTACTGAATATCAACATCTAAAATCACACAAGAGAACACATACAGGAGAGAAGCGTTTCACATGTGATGTGTGTCATGCAGGTTTTGCTTTACTTGGAACGCTGAAAAAACACAAGAGAACACATACAGGGGAGAAGCCTTACAAATGTGATGTGTGTGGTGCAGGTTTTACTCAAGCTCAACATCTAAAATCACACAGGAGAATACATACAGGGGAAAAGCCTTATACATGTGAAGTGTGTGGTACAAGTTTTACCCAACCTCAACATCTAAAATCACACAAGAGAACACATACAGGAGAGAAGCCTTTCATGTGTGATGTGTGTCCTGCAAGTTTTGCTCATCTTGGAACACTAAAATCACACAAGAGAACACATACAGAGGAAAAGCCTTACACACATGATGTGTGTCATGCAATTTTTACTCAAACTCAAGATCTAAAATCACACAAGAGAACACATACAGGAGAGAAGTGTTTCACATGTGATGTGTGTCATGCAAGTTTTGCTCAATTTGGAACACTGAAATCTCACAAGAGAACACATACAGGAGAAAAGCCTTACAGATGTGATGTGTGTGGTGCAAGTTTTACTCAAGCTCATCATCTAAAATCACACAGGAGAACACATACAGGGGAAAGGCCTTATACATGTGAAGTGTGTGCTGCATGTTTTACTCGACATGACATACTAAAAATTCATAAGAGAACACATACAGGGGAGAAGCCTTACAGATGTGATGTGTGTGGTGCATGTTTTGTTGATTCTTCTGTTTTAAGAAAACACAAGAGAACACATACTGGGGAGAAGCCTTACAGATGTGATGATTGTTCTGCATGTTTTTCTCGACTTGACATACTGAAAAATCATCAGAGATCACATACAGGGGAGAAGCCTTACAAATGTGATTTGTGTGGTGCATATTTTGCTGATACTGCTGTTCTTCAAAAACACAAAAGAACACATAGAGAAGAGAAGCTGTACACATGTGATGTGTGTGCTGCATGTTTCACTCAAAATTACACACTAAAAAAACACAAGCGAACACATACTGGGGAGAAGCCTTACACATGTGATTTGTGTGGTGCAAGCTTTACTGAATCTTATGTTTTAAAAATACACAAGAGAACACATACTGGGGAGAAGCCTTACACATGTGATGTTTGTGCTGCAGGTTTTACTCGACTTGACATACTAAAAAATCATAAGAAAACACATACAGGGGAGAAGCCATACACTTGTGATTTGTGTGGTGCATGCTTTAGTGATTCTTATGCTCTAAAAATACATAAAAGAACACATACAGGAGAGAAGCCTTATGCATGTGATGTGTGTTGTACAAGTTTTTCTCATCTTCAAAACCTAAAAATACACAAGAGAACACATACCGGGGAGAAACCTTACATATGTGATGTATGTGGTTCAGGTTTTTCCCAACTTCAACATCTCAAAAAACATAAGAGAACACATACTGGGGAGAAGCCTTATACATGTGATGTGTGTGGTACAGGTTTTACTCAACTTCAACATCTAAAAATACACAAGAGAACACATACAGGAGAGAAACCTTACACATGTGTTCTGTGTAATACATATTTTGCTCATCTTGTTTCTCTAAAAACACACATGGTAACTCATACAGGGGAGAAACCTTACAAATGTGAAGTATGTGGTACATGTTTTACTCAATTTGCAAAACTAAAAATCCACAAGAGAACACATACAGGAGAGAAGCCTTACAAATGTGATGTATGTGGTTCCTGCTTTGCTGAACTTGGAACTCTAAAAAAACACAAAAGAACACACACAGGGGAGAAGCCTTATAAATGTGATGTGTGTGGTGTAGGCTTTGCTCAGTTTGAAACACTAAAAATACACAAAAGAACACACACAGGAGAGAAACCTTACATGTGTGATGTGTGTGGTGTAGGTTTTGCTCAACTTGGGACTCTAAAAATACACAAAATAACACATACAGGGGAGAAGCCTTACACCTGTGATGTGTGTGGTGTATGTTTTACTCAACTTCAGCATCTAAAAATACACAAGAGAACACATACTGGTGAGAAAACTTAAACATCTGATTTGTGTGTTGAAAATTTTACTCGTCTTGAAATCTAAGAAACACAAGGGTACAACAGAGGGGAGATGCCTTGTACACATGTAAAGTGTGTACAGCATGTTTTATTAATGCTTCTAATCTACATGATCAAAAGAGAGCACTTACAGATGTGAAGACTTACAATGTGATAAATGAGTTGCATATTTTGGTTATAGAGGACATCTGAAAAGATACATGAGAACACATACAGGAGAGTAACCTTAAACGTGATGTGTGTGCAACTTGTTTTGCTTTGTGTGCAGATATAATAACATTAGAGAATATGTGCAGGAGAGAATCCTTACCCATGTGTTTTCTTTGCTGCAAGTGTTGTCTGTGCTGCATGTCTTGTGGAGATTACAGGCCTAATAACACAAAAGAACACATGCAGGAGAGAATCCTCACAAATGTTTAGAGCATTACAGAGTGGAGTAAAATGATCATATTTAAGGTTCAGGGAACAGACTGTCAAGGGAGGCGAAGGCACTCTTCACATCACCAGTGCTGAAAGTTGTCAGCAACCAACAGCTGATGGCTTGTGCTAGGATACATGAACCAGAACCATTACCCATTTCCACCTCTTCATGGTGCCTCTAGTAACAGACTAACCTGTCTAGTCTGGTCAAGAGAGTAGGGATTGAAGAGGGAAGACAGCTCGGTACTCAAAAATGTTGTGCTGAAGTTAATTGTGTTGGGCCGAAAGGCACAAATATGACAGTTATACTACAAACCACAACGTAACGCAGGCACACCCACATAACGTCATTTTAAGGGTGGATGATGAAGAGGTTTACTCCTTTAGTCACCAGGCGAACACAAGCAAGCAAGACTGTCAAGTAGAAAGAAATTATGGCAGCCTTGAACAAAGGCACAAATATCACAGTTATACTACAAACCACAACGTAACGCAGGCACACCCACATAACATCATTTTAAGGGTGGATGATGAAGAGGTTTACTCCTTTAGTCACCAGGCGAACACAAGCAAGCAAGCAAGACTGTCAAGGAGAAAGAAATTATGGCAGCCTTGAACAAAGACACAATTGGATCCTTAGCCACAAGTACACAATAATTGAGGTTGGCATCTCACCACATGTACATGTTGACTGGCAGATACTTCATGGTCGTATTTAATATAAAACATTGAGCAAAACACTTTTGGCCTATAGATACAACACTACATGCAAAACTGGATAGGTTTCTGCAAGAACTACAAAAAATAGTAACATTTATACAAGAAAGGACATTACAGATAAAGACAATACTTCAGGCAAATGAAAGATGACAGACAGATGTTGTACAATGTGTTGGGTGTGATAAACTTAGACTATAATTACATATTTTATTGACTTTGGTTTGTATCAAATTTGTTGTGTTATTTCATTTACATACTTGTCAGTGATGTTGTCACATGGTAGCCAACCTTTGATGTGGAGACGACACTCATTGTATGAATGAAGATATAAAAACATGTGACAAAGAGCAAGGTACAAGGCTGAAACCATACAAGTTTGATTTGTGTGATGATGGTTTAATCAATATATAAATAAAAGCACACTTGAGAAAACGGAGGTCAAGTCTGACTCAAAATGTCTTTTATGTAGTGCAGATTTAATGCAAAGTGAAGACAATATAACTGACAATAAAACACATGCAGGTGTAAGTTTTGACATTCATAAAACAACTTGTCCTGGGAAGAATGTCCTAGTAGATAGTGTGTAGTGAAGTGGTTGCTTTTTGGAGTGTTTTTTTTTAGAAAACTACAAAAGTAGAGGTAGTAAACAAATTCCTTAATTGTATGTTGTGTTGTGATTTCAAAGGCGTGTGATATTATTCTAGGAAGACACTAGAGGAGACCAGTTTCATTAAAAAAGAAAAAAACCTTTTGATTGAGGTTCATGAAAATGGAAATAAAATATGACTGGGAAATGATAGTTGATAGAAGATAGTTGTGATGACCTTCAACTTATCATGTGCTGCTTACTGAAGTCACTAATACTTTTTATTTATCTTACTCAACCACTTCTTCGTTACTATGAAAGGCATAAGATATTGATAGATAAAGAGATAATGATTGATGATAATAGGCACTCCAGTACATAAAGAAAGTACTCAAATTTGTTAGGATGAGAGGGACAATTATCACAGCTTGCTGTAAACCACAACACATTGACACTCCGTTAATGTCCTTTTTCTTGTAAGTGTTTACCAGCTTTTACCTTTGATAAAGTCCCTAGAGACTAGGACTGAATATTGCGTGTTAATCAATTGTTTCCTGGTGGCCATGTGAAGGGGTCCCTCGGAACTCTGCCTTCGGAAGTACTCATATTTTTTCCAGGATTTGAACCCACGACCTCTCTGTCTTGAGGCTGGTGTCTTGCCTCTTGACCAATATTAGAACCACAGCGATTCTCCAAAAATGCTCTGAAAAAAACAGGATGTACTGATGCTCTATTCACTTTAAAACAGCTAGCAGAAAAGACAAATGAAAACAATATTTGTCCATGGCTTCCATTGACCAGGAATAAGCATTCGACTGAGTAAACAGAGAACAGCTGTGGGAGATACTAACAACATATGGAGTAAGCAAACATCTAGCAAACTTAATTGAAAATCACTACATCAACAGCAATTGTACTGTCAGAACAGCAGCAGGTTACACAGATCACTTCGAAGTTAGATCAGGTGTAAGACAGGGGTGTGTACTATCCCCTTATTGTTTATTACACTCATTAATACTGACTGTTCTGCCAAGTCAAAGTTTTCACTTTACAGATTTTGCACCATCTATTTGTGCGTTGTTGGTTGCATTTATTAGAGTAATCGGGATGTAATGGGTGCTATGTCATCACAATGGCTGATTGTATATCCCTAAAACGGCCGTACGCTAATAGTGAAAGGCGGAAAAAAAGTTTCGTTCATGACTTTGCAGCACCGGGGTGA
This sequence comes from Megaustenia siamemsis, assembly GCA_032433765.1. Classification (NCBI taxonomy): domain Eukaryota; kingdom Metazoa; phylum Mollusca; class Gastropoda; order Stylommatophora; family Ariophantidae; genus Megaustenia; species Megaustenia siamemsis. Next base: position 24,420,355 of record JAVIAB010000159.1, read on the forward strand.
CTCCCGGAGGTTCATGTTAGTCAGGAGAGATTTATAATTTCACAAATTCACATTGCAGGGAGTTTGTTGTTTGATGTGCGACGATGGATAATCTGATGACTAACTGTGTTTCACATGTTCGGATTTGAAGTCAAAATGGTGTCCTAACATCATCAAGCACTATACATTTTAGAAAATATCATCATTTAAGACGATCATCATTTTCAGGAGAACGTGAACTTCCGGTCAATATGGTGGATAGGCGGCAGGAATCATTAAAGGCTGTGTCTGAAGAGTGTTCCTTGTTGCAGTTTCCTCATTTTCCAAGTCCGGTATGATGCTGGAGTTACTGAGTTAAGTGCCCTGTGAGCTGTGCGTTTCATCTGTTTTGATCGTGTTTCGATATTCCGATTGTTTACCATGAATGATGATATCGTATGATGGAGAACAGATGGCTGTGTTCACTTTCTGTGCGGTTTTACCTTATGTCTTTTGGCGTGTACTGAGACTGCTATGATGGGGATTACAGCTACCTTTCTTTGTTTGTGAGATGAGATAATAATTCGGAATTATGGATTTTAATTCCTTTGCAGTGATACCGGGGCCTTCCATAACTATGTTTATTACATACATGGACTATATATGCAAGTTAGCACCCACCAGAGACAGAGGAGATCAACAAGCTTCTATTTGCAGTTGATCAGGCATTAATTGATAGTAAAATAGAAGACATACAAGAACACTGAAGTAGACTCAGCAGGGCAGGCACAAAATACAACTTGAACATCAACAAAATGGATTTCATGAATATCGTGAGAGAGAAACAGAACATCAACATAACTATAGGAGGCAGGCAACTAAAACAGAACATCAACATAACTATAGGAGGCAGACAACTAAAACAGAACATCAACATAACTATAGGAGGCAGACAACTAAAACAGAACATCAACATAACTATAGGAGGCAGGCAACTAAAACAGAACATCAACATAACTATAAGAGGCAGGCAACTAAAACAGAACATCAACATAACTATAGGAGGCAGGCAACTAAAACAGAACATCAACATAACTATAGGAGGCAGGCAACTAAAACAGAACATCAACATAACTATAGGAGGCAGGCAACTAAAACAGAACATCAACATAACTATAGGAGGCAGGCAACTAAAACAAGTAGAGGAATTTAAATACCTAAGAGTTTGGGGAGCAGAAGCGCCTGCGACCTGCGGTCACAATAGCAGTATCGGCGAACCATCAGCTGACCAAGACCTAGCAGTTCTACCTACTTGTGGTCTCCCCTGGTAACATCAAACAGACTGGCTAACAGAACCTAGGATCGCCGTGTTCCCTGTAGTGGTGGCTGTTACTGATATAGAGGACCCAGTATTGCAGTACCTCTGGACTGTACTAGTAATTTCCCAGCATAGCTTGGGATAGACGAACTCCAACCTCTCCAGTAAGAGCCGGGAATGTCAAGAAAGCCATTACGACCCGTCACATCTTATGATTCAAAGGGCAACCTGCCCGCATCAACTCGTGATAATCCGTCAACAACAACAACAAATACCTAAGAAGTCTATGGACAAACGACAATTTACAAACAGCAGAAACAGATTCAAGATACAACAAAGCTTGTCAAATCATTAGACAGCTATCATCACCATTGTCCAACAAAGAAATAACTATAGAGGCAAAACGGGCACTCTACAATACAATCTTCATTTCAACGTTGTGCTACAAACGTCAGTCCTGGACCTTAGATGCAAGAACAATAACCTCTACTGAGATGAAATGTGTTAGACAAATAACAGGAAACAGCCTGAGAGATAATATGAGAAATGAAGTTCTGAGAGGAAAAGTTAGGAATAACCACCGCCATTGAATATATAAAGAAACAACATATACAATGTTTTGGCTACGTGACAAAGCAGAAAGATCAAAGCTCGACACAACGAGCCTTCAATAAACGTTGCGAGAACACTAGACCAAGGGCCAACCACGAAAAAGATGGATTGACGGAATATTAGAAACACAAAGAAACATAACAACAGCTGAGGCGAATAGAAAAGCAAAATACTGTACTGTAAAAATATACGATGGCGTATAAGGATTCAGAGGAATGAAGTATTAAATTCAACTCTCGCTGGCGTGCCGAAGTCGGATCTGTTGGGCCGAAAGGCGCAAATATAACAGTTATACTGCAAACCACAACACAACGCAGACACGTTCACTACGTCCTTGTAAGGGCAGATGATGAAGAGGAATATTCTAGTCTACCACGATACTCTAGAATACTTTAGTCATCGGGCGAACGCAACCAACCAACCATTTCTCTTATTGGATGAAAACTTGCACGAAGTTAAAGAGATTCCTTATGTCTCCATTCTAGTGTTGGTGTTATAGGGTAATGTAATAGAGTAAGGAGATAGTGTAATGGGACATTGTAATGAGAATTGAGATGATCATGATGTGTTAAGGGAGAGTGAGACTTGCGAGACAGTGCACGAGTTCACAATACACGCATGGAAGTTAGAACGAGTTCAGTCAGGGAGAGCAGTCAAGCGTGGAGAGAGAGAGAGCAAAGAGGAGTGGAGTTAATGGCATAGTTTAAAGTGAAGGGTGCGTGACAGGTGAGTAGAGTTAGAAGGACAAATAGGAAGGGTAAAGCTCGTGAATATTAGGGAATGTTCTGGAAACACAGAGAGTGAAGCCAGGCCGAGGCTGAGAAGTGTTGTGGCGATATTCTATTATAGCTTGTTTCATAAGTCTTGCCCAACTTTAAAAATCAATATCTTTTAAACCGCTTTTTTGTATTTTTTTCAAAATTTGCATGTAAAGCTATAATGATTAGAACCCAACAGGGAATTAATTTCATTAAAAACAAACATTTGGTTATTATTATTGCTTATTTGATTTATATAAATTTATAACGACCCATTGATGTAGTCAAAACTTAGTGTTTACAGTATTTAAGTTAAAAATAGCGATTACAAATCTATACACGCTGAAATTTACAATTTTTCACGCTTTCCACGTGAGTTGTCTGACACAAATAGACACTTGTAGTAAACACGAGACATTGTGTGTTCCATTTCCGTTAATTCAGCGGCGTAACGTGGAACAATAACATTTATCATGAGTCTTAAAATGAAATTCTGCAGTTTACAAAACATCGCAATAAAAATGTATGACTATTTTTGCAAAGAGGCTAAACGAGGAAGATTATTTCATTCTTTAGAAAACCCTGAGAATAGGACAAGACACATTTTGGATTTATCTAAACGGTCATTTAATCGCTGGATTCAAGCACGTGACCGTCAATGTTCAAAATATACAAAATCACAAGGAAGAGCAAAAATGTTGGATAATTTCGACAGTGAACTTATTAGAAGTGAAATTCGCAAAATGTTGGGTATGAATGAAACTGTTACAATAAGAAAATAAAAAGTATCGCTGAAAAAGAACAACAGTATTGAAATATCAAAGTCTACATTATGGAGGAATGTGAGAGCTGCAGGCTTTACATTCAGAAAATATCCCAATGGACGAAACATCATCTGTGAGAAGCCACATATAGTAGTCATGAGAAGCAAGTACTTACGTGAAGTAAAAGAGGTGCGCAAGCAAGGTTATGATATTGTGTACTTGGATGAAACATGGATCAATGCTCACCACACTAACCAAAGGGAATGGCAGTCATCAGATGGAAAGATTAAGAGATTAATACCTAGCAGCAAAGGACAGCGCTTGATAATTGCTCATGCAGGTAGTCGACAACATGGACTAATACAGAATGCAGAGCTCATTTTTCTTTCAAAATCCATAGACAATCGGGATTATCACTCTGAGATGAATGGTCACATATTTAGACATTGGATTGAAAATTCTGTTCTCCCATCACTAAATCGACCATCTTGCCTAATAATGGACAATGCAGCGTACCACAACATTGTTGCACTTGAAGATAAAGTCCCGACGTCATCCAGTACAAAAGATGCTATTAAGATATGGCTCACAAAGGAGCACATACAATTTAATAACATGTACTTAAAACCTGAATTACTATCTCTAGTAAAGCAAAAACAGAGGACAAAGATTTTTCAAATAGACAAGATTATCCAAGAGCACGGTCATATAAGTTTGAGGCTGCCACCTTACCATGCTCATTTAAATCCAATAGAACTAATCTGGGCAAAATTAAAAGGACAAGTGGCAGATGAAAATACAACATTCAAAATATGCGATGTAAAGACTCTTGCTAATCTCGCTTTATTAAATATAGACAAAGATTATTGGGCTAAATGTGAAGACCACGTCTTAAAACAGGAAGAGGAATATTGGAAAAATGATGGTTTGTGGAATGTTCAACCCCAAACAGTTATTAATCTTTTAGACTCGTCTGATTCAGAATGAAAGTATATAGCCCCCACAATGTTGGCCCCTATATTACCTTAAATTATTTCAACAAACGGTCCTTTTCAGGACCACACAACTATGAAAATTGGACATACAGGTATACCTTGATATTATTATCGTCCGTCCTCGAACTGAGCAGACAATAATTGTCCTGGTGTTTTGTTTTATCCAGTTATTTCCCCATTACGGCCACGCCTTTACCTAGTGAAAATTAATCGTAGACCAGCAACTACGGTAATTTCTATTCTTTAGGGCTTCACAATTTACAATTTTGACAAACATCAAAGAAATATCGCCGCTTTAAGAAAACTGCAGCTGCAAGATATTTGTTAAATATACATTTAAAGGGTCTTTTGCATTCTAATAACATTTGGAAAATTTCAAAAGTATTTAACAAACGGTTAGAGAGTAATAGCGTTTTGAAGTTGGGCATATGTTTTGAAACGAGCTATAGTTGTGACAGGAGGTATTTAAGGGTCTGCACAGGCAGAAAAGTAGGCGAGTCACATTTAGTCTAAAGGAGGTTGAGAGAATGGTCCACGCCCTACTGGTGTGGGTATGTTAGTTGGTAACCGGGCTTACGCTCTTATTATAGCTTGTTTCATAACTCGTGCCCAAATTTTAAAATCGATAGCTTTTTAACCGCTTGTTGTAAGTTATTCAAAATTTGCATGTAAAGTTATAATGATTAGAACCCAACAGGGAATTAATTTCATTAAAAAAAAACAATTGGTTATTATTGTTGCTTATTTGATTTATATAAATTTATAACGACCCATTGATATAGTCAAAACTTAATGTTTACAGTAATTTAAGTTAAAAATAGCGAGTAAAAATCCATACACGGTACAATTGACGTGTTTGCACGCTTTCGTTGTGGTTTTTTTGACACAATTAGACACTTGAGAAATTGTGTTTTCCATTTCCGTTCATTCATAGGTGTAGACGTGGAACGATAACATTTATCATGAGTCTTAAAATGAAATTCTGCAGTTTACAAAACATCGCAATAAAAATGTATGACTATTTTTGCAAAGAGGCTAAACGAGGAAGATTATTTCATTCTTTAGAAAACCCTGAGAATAGGACAAGACACATTTTGGATTTATCTAAACGGTCATTTAATCGCTGGATTCAAGCACGTGACCGTCAATGTTCAAAATATACAAAATCACAAGGAAGAGCAAAAATGTTGGATAATTTCGACAGTGAACTTATTAGAAGTGAAATTCGCAAAATGTTGGGTATGAATGAAACTGTTACAATAAGAAAATTAAAAATTTCGCTGAAAAAGAACAACAGTATTGAAATATCAAAGTCTACATTATGGAGGAATGTGAGAGCTGCAGGCTTTACATTCAGAAAGTATTCCAATGGACGAAACATCATCTGTGAGAAGCCACATATAGTAGTCATGAGAAGCAAGTACTTACGTGAAGTAAAAGAGGTGCGCAAGCAAGGTTATGATATTGTGTACTTGAATGAAACATGGATCAATGCTCACCACACTAACCAAAGGGAATGGCAGTCATCAGATGGAAAGATTAAGAGATTAATACCTAGCAGCAAAGGACAGCGCTTGATAATTGCTCATGCAGGTAGTCGACAACATGGACTAATACAGAATGCAGAGCTCATTTTTCTTTCAAAATCCATAGACAATCGGGATTATCACTCTGCGATGAATGGTCACATATTTAGACATTGGATTGAAAATTCTGTTCTCCCATCACTAGATCGACCATCTTGCCTAATAATGGACAATGCAGCGTACCACAACATTGTTGCACTTGAAGATAAAGTCCCGACGTCATCCAGTACAAAAGATGCTATTAAGATATGGCTCACAAAGGAGCACATACAATTTAATAACATGTACTTAAAACCTGAATTACTATCTCTAGTAAAGCAAAAACAAAGGACAAAGATTTTTCAAATAGATAAGATTATCCAAGAGCACGGTCATATAAGTTTGAGGCTGCCACCTTACCATGCTCATTTAAATCCAATAGAACTAATCTGGGCAAAATTAAAAGGACAAGTGGCAGATGAAAATACAACATTCAAAATATGCGATGTAAAAACTTTTGCTAATCTCGCTTTATTAAATATAGACAAAAATTATTGGGCTAAATGTGAAGACCACGTCTTAAAACAGGAAGAGGAATATTGGAAAAATTATGGTTTGTGGAATGTTCAACCCCAAACAGTTATTAATCTTTTAGACTCGTCTGATTCAGAATGAAAGTATATAGCCCCCACAATGTTGGCCCCTATATTACCTTAAATTAGTTCAACAAACGGTCCTTTTCAGGACCACACAACTATGAAAATTGGACATACAGGTATACCTTGATATTATCGTCCGTCCTCGAACTGAATGAGACAATAATTCTCCTGGTGTTTTATCTTATTAGGTTATTTCCCCATTACGGCCACGCCTTTACCTAGTGAAAATTAATCATAGACCAGCAACTACGGTAATTTCTATTATTTAGGGGTTCACAATTTACAATTTTGACAAACATCAAAGAAATTCGCCGCTTTAAGAAAACTGCAGCTGCAAGATATTTGTTAAATATACATTTAAAGGGTCTTTTGCATTCTAATAACATTTGGAAAATTTCAACAGTTTTTAACAAACGGTTAGTGAGTAATAGCGTTTTGAAGTTGGGCACATGATTTGAAACGAGCTATAGTTAGAAGTGTGCAGGAACAACCAGAGAGTGGTTAATTCATTAGATGGGGCACATGTAGGCTAAAGGAAGAAGAAGGATCCTTTAGTTTAGTAACAGGGCGAACGCTCAAATTAGTAAGAAGTGTGTATGGAATAACAAGGTATTGGATATTTCATTTGGAAAAGCTCTATCACAGTTAGTTTGATTTAGCAATTAGGATGTTCTTTTATTATAGGGAAGAGTGACAGTGAGCAGACTATTAAGTAAGAGGCTGTGATATTATGTTCCGAGTAGGATAACAGAAGTATTTGTACAATGCGTGACGATAGAGTCATAAGTTTATTTATGAATAGTTCAGAGGGAGTCAAAAACCCCTTAGCACTACTTTAACAGCTGGAGCGATCATCCACGCCGCCAGCCTCGCTGTTAATAAGATTTGTGTATTCCATGGATTGATGTAAATAAAAATAATGACGTTCTTGTTTTACAGTGAGACTTGTGTACTAACTGAATTGTCTGTGGGTGTGTCTATAAGCTGTATCCAGTGGACCTGTTTGATCCAACCCAAGTAAGAACCAAAACACAACGCAAAGTACTACTAGTTACGACGGTAATGGAAGCGAGGCTTCCACGTTATCAGAAGGCTAGAGTTATAGTTCTTGAGTAGCTCAAAGTCACGTTCATCACTATCAAGATCATGGTAGCTCAAGTTGATCAATCAAGGTGATCAAGTAATCGAGTTCATTAGTAATCAGTCATCATCATCAACATCGATTGGCAGATAAAGCAATGTTAAAGGGACAAGCAATCATCTTTCACATTGGATGAAGACTTGCACAAAGTTAAAGAGTTACTTTAGACCTCCACTCTAGTTTTGGATGAAGACTTGCACAAAGTTAAAGAGTTACTTTAGATCTCCACTCTAGTTTTGGATGAAGACTTGCACAAAGTTAAAGAGTTACTTTAGATCTCCACTCTAGTTTTGGATGAAGACTTGCACAAAGTTAAAGAGTTACTTTAGATCTCCACTCTAGGTTTGGATGAAGACTTGCACAACGTTAAAGAGACCCATTTGATCTCCATTCTAGTACTGGATGAACACTTGCACAGCGTTAAAGATATTCCTTATAGTTGAAGGAATAGACATGGAGACAGTTTAGACCTACAACTACCTTTGACATACTATAACCTGTGATGAAAAACGTAAAACTGAAATAAACAAAAGAACACGAATGGCAAAAATTAGATGTAATACCATGAAAAAATATACTAACATCAAAACAAACAACACCAGGGCTAAAACTAAGAATAGCAAAATGTTAAATCTTCTCAACATTCCTGTATGATGCAGAAACATGGACATTAGACAAGAAAACAGAACAAAAAATTGAAACCTTTCAAATGTGGATTTATAGAAGAATAGGAAGGAAAGAAAAGAAAACAAACGATGAAGTTTTAAAACAACCGAAAATGAAACGAGAACTACTAAACGCAATTTGAAAAAGACAAGTGATATTTTCGGGACATGTTAAAAGACACAGCAGCATACAAAAAGAAATATAGAAAGGGAAAATACAAGGTAAATGAGACAGACAAAGACTAACATGGACTAGTAACATCAAAAGATGGACAAGTCAGCCTATGACAACCTGCACTATCAAAGCAAGAGGCAGAGGCAGACCAAGACTAACATGGACTAGTAACATCAAAAGATGGACAAGTTGGCCTATGAATCCCTGCATTATCAAAGCAAGAGACAGCGAAATAGCGCCCCATGGTAGCCAACCTTCAATGATGATGAACGGTACTCAATGATGATGAACGGTACTCAATGATGATGAACGGTACTGAATGATGATGAACGGTACTGAATGATGATGAACGGTACTCAATGATGATGAACGGTACTCAATGATGATGAACGGTACTCAATGATGATGAACGGTACTCAATGATGATGAACGGTACTCAATGATGATGAACGGTACTCAATGATGATGAACGGTACTCAATGATGATGAACGGTACTCAATGATGATGAACGGTACTCAATGATGATGAACGGTACTCAATGATGATGAACGGTACTCAATGATGATGAACGGTACTCAATGATGATGAACGGTACTCAATGATGATGAACGGTACTCAATGATGATGAACGGTACTCAATGATGATGAACGGTACTCAATGATGATGAACGGTACTCAATGATGATGAACGGTACTCAATGATGATGAACGGTACTCAATGATGATGAACGGTACTCAATGATGATGAACGGTACTCAATGATGATGAACGGTACTCAATGATGATGAACGGTACTCAATGATGATGAACGGTACTCAATGATGATGAACGGTACTCAATGATGATGAACGGTACTCAATGATGATGAACGGTACTCAATGATGATGAACGGTACTCAATGATGATGAACGGTACTCAATGATGATGAACGGTACTGAATGATGATGAACGGTACTCAATGATGATGAACGGTACTCAATGATGATGAACGGTACTCAATGATGATGAACGGTACTCAATGATGATGAACGGTACTCAATGATGATGAACGGTACTCAATGATGATGAACGGTACTGAATGATGATGAACGGTACTGAATGATGATGAACGGTACTGAATGATGATGAACGGTACTCAATGATGATGAACGGTACTCAATGATGATGAACGGTACTCAATGATGATGAACGGTACTCAATGATGATGAACGGTACTCAATGATGATGAACGGTACTCAATGATGATGAACGGTACTCAATGATGATGAACGGTACTCAATGATGATGAACGGTACTCAATGATGATGAACGGTACTCAATGATGATGAACGGTACTCAATGATGATGAACGGTACTCAATGATGATGAACGGTACTCAATGATGATGAACGGTACTCAATGATGATGAACGGTACTCAATGATGATGAACGGTACTGAATGATGATGAACGGTACTGAATGATGATGAACGGTACTCAATGATGATGAACGGTACTCAATGATGATGAACGGTACTCAATGATGATGAACGGTACTCAATGATGATGAACGGTACTCAATGATGATGAACGGTACTCAATGATGATGAACGGTACTCAATGATGATGAACGGTACTCAATGATGATGAACGGTACTCAATGATGATGAACGGTACTCAATGATGATGAACGGTACTCAATGATGATGAACGGTACTCAATGATGATGAACGGTACTCAATGATGATGAACGGTACTCAATGATGATGAACGGTACTCAATGATGATGAACGGTACTCAATGATGATGAACGGTACTCAATGATGATGAACGGTACTCAATGATGATGAACGGTACTCAATGATGATGAACGGTACTCAATGATGATGAACGGTACTCAATGATGATGAACGGTACTCAATGATGATGAACGGTACTCAATGATGATGAACGGTACTCAATGATGATGAACGGTACTCAATGATGATGAACGGTACTCAATGATGATGAACGGTACTCAATGATGATGAACGGTACTCAATGATGATGAACGGTACTCAATGATGATGACTAGTTAACGGCTTTCCACGACAAGTAGCGAGATGCAACAACAGAAGAGGAAAGGAGAGATGCCAAAAATAGCACAGTTAAAAACTTTACGTGATTCATGTTCAACACAAATTTAAACGGTGTTTTGGCTCAGTAGGCCTTCAACAGAAACAACACACACACACAAATATGTCATTAAATAAAATTAGCTCTACATGACTAACTAATAATGAAGTATCTAAAACAAAATATATTCCAACTAGAATGAAAAATTAAATTGTCTCCCCTACATATTGTTCTGTGGCCTGAAGGAAAATGAGGGAGCGTTGCTAGTTCGCAGACAATACAACTGCACCCCTTATATTTTTAGAACCCTTCCACCTGTTTTTTTGGCCCTTCCATTACCTGGTCAACTACACAGTGTATCCTGCGTGGACTAGCACTTGCTCATTTTCTTTCTGACCACAGTGCAATAAGAATGGAGAACATCTTTATTTCTTATACTTCATTACTAGTTAACTATGTAGGGCTAATTTTATTTCATTACATATATGTGTATGTGTTGTTTGTTGTTTCTGCTGAAGGCATACTGAACCGAAACGTCATTTAAACTTGTGTCATCCATTAATTACGTAAAGCTTTAACCATGCATTTTCCCCCATTTTTCCTTTACAATCAGCTTTACCGCAGCTTCGCATTTTTATGCAGTGGTTAGTGAACTGGACTACTACGGACAAGGGTAGGGTTCGATCCCAACCGACGGCTCCGGGTTCACCCAGCCTTAAATGGGTACCGGATTTTTTCTGGGAAAGTAAAAGCAGCACGGGCGTAATACCGACCACATTACCCCAAAAATCATGTGCTGAAGGTCTGTAAAATATAGGGTCACTAACACCATATTTCCCTATACGCCACTCGGCGTGACGGGGGGTACTTTACTTTTTTTTTTACTTTTCCTTGACCCCCTACAGACGAGGAAAACCTACAAGATGATGAACAATGTCAATGAAGTAGCACAAAGAATCATGTGTGAGACCAATAAAGAACAATGCTAAAACCTACAAGATGATGGACAGACAATGTCAATGAAGTGGCACAAAGAATCATGTGTGAGACCAACAAAGAACAATGCTAAAACCTACAAGATGATGGACAGACAATGTCAATGAAGTGGCACAAAGAATCATGTGTGAGACCAACAAAGAACAATGCTAAAACCTACAAGATGATGGACAGACAATGTCAATGAAGTGGCACAAAGAATCATGTGTGAGACCAACAAAGAACAATGCTAAGAACAATACATTTTCCTTCGACCCAAAAAAGTTAAAAGATGATAGAGAAGAAAAGATATTTACGAGAGTCATCTGGTGACCCCGGTAACTAAATCATCATCATCATCGAGTGCCGTCTCCGCAACGAAGGTTGGCTACCACGGAGCGCCATTCCACTCTGTTTCTTTGATGGTGCAGGTTGTCATAGATTGACTTGTCCATCTTTTGATGTTACTCGTCCATGTTAGTCTCGCTCTGTCTCTGCCTCTTTTACCTTGTATTTTCCCTTCCAATATTACTTTTAGTAGGCTGTTGTGTCTTTTAACGTGTCCTAAAAATTTCATTTGTCTTGTTCTAATTGTGTTTAATAATTCTCTTTTTGTTTTTAGTTGTTTTAAAACTTCATCGTTTGTTTTCTTTTCTTTCCATCCAATTCTACCTATTCTTCTATAAATCCACATTTGAAAGGCTTAAATTTTCTGTTCTGTTTTCTTATCTAATGTCCATGTTTCTGCACCATACATGAATTTTGAGAAGATGTAACATTCTGCTATTCTTAGTTTCAGCCCTGTTGTTATTTGTTTTGATGTTATAGCTCGTTTCAAATCACGTGTCCAACTTCAAAACGCTATTACTCAGTAACCGTTTGTTAAAAACTGTTGAAATTTTCCAAATGTTATTAGAATGCAAAAGACCCTTTAAATGTATATTTAACAAATATCTTGTAGCTGCAGTTTTCTTAAAGCGGCAAATTTCTTTGATGTTTGTCAAAATTGTAAATTGTGAACCCCTAAATAATAGAAATTACCGTAGTTGCTGGTCTATGATTAATTTTCACTAGGTAAAGGCGTGGCCGTAATGGGGAAATAACCTAATAAGACAAAACACCAGGAGAATTATTGTCTTCTCAGTTCGAGGACGGACGATAATATCAAGGTATACCTGTATGTCCAATTTTCATAGTTGTGTGGTCCTGATAAGGACCGTTTGTTGAACTAATTTAAGGTAATATAGGGGCCAACATTGTGGGGGGACTATATACTTTCATTCTGAATCAGACGAGTCTAAAAGATTAATAACTGTTTGGGGTTGAACATTCCACAAACCATCATTTTTCCAATATTCCTCTTCCTGTTTTAAGACGTGGTCTTCACATTTAGCCCAATAATCTTTGTCTATATTTAATAAAGCGAGATTAGCAAGAGTCTTTACATAGCATATCTTGAATGTTGTATTTTCATCTGCCACTTGTCCTTTTAATTTTGCCCAGATTAGTTCTATTGGATTTAAATGAGCATGGTAAGGTGGCAGCCTCAAACTGATATGACCGTGCTCTTGGATAATCTTATCTATTTGAAAAATCTTTGTTTTTGCTTTACTAGAGATAGTAATTCAGGTTTTAAGTACATGTTATTAAATTGTATGTGCTCCTTTGTGAGCCATATCTTAATAGCATCTTTTGTACTGGATGACGTCGGGACTTTATCTTCAAGTGCAACAATGTTGTGGTACGCTGCATTGTCCATTATTAGGCAAGATGGTCGATCTAGTGATGGGAGAACAGAATTTTCAATCCAATGTCTAAATATGTGACCATTCATCTCAGAGTGATAATCCCGATTGTCTATGGATTTTGAAAGAAAAATGAGCTCTGCATTCTGTATTAGTCCATGTTGTCGACTACCTGCATGAGCAATTATCAAGCGCTGTCCTTTGCTGCTAGGTATTAATCTCTTAATCTTTCCATCTGATGACTGCCATTCCCTTTGGTTAGTGTGGTGAGCATTGATCCATGTTTCATCCAAGTACACAATATCATAACCTTGCTTGCGCACCTCTTTTACTTCACGTAAGTACTTGCTTCTCATGACTACTATATGTGGCTTCTCACAGATGATGTTTCGTCCATTGGAATACTTTCTGAATGTAAAGCCTGCAGCTCTCACATTCCTCCATAATGTAGACTTTGATATTTCAATACTGTTGATCTTTTTCAGTGATACATTTAATTTTCTTATTGTAACAGTTTCATTCAGACCCAACATTTTGCGAATTTCACTTCTAATAAGTTCACTGTCGAAATTATCAAACGTTTTTGCTCTTCTTTGTGATTTTGTATATTTTGAACATTGACGGTCACGTGCTTGAATCCAGCGATTAAATGACCGTTTAGATAAATCAAAATGTGTCTTGTCCTATTCTCAGGGTTTTCTAAAGAATGAAATAATCTTCCTCGTTTAGCATCTTTGCAAAAATAGTCATACATTTTTATTGCGATGTTTTGTAAACTGCAGAATTTCATTTTAAGACTCATGATAAATGTTATCGTTCCACGTCTACACCTATGAATGAACGGAAATGGAACACACAATTTCTCGTGTTCTTTACAAGTGTCTAATTGTGTAAAAAAACCACGGCGAAAGCGTGCAAACACGTCAATTTTGCAGCGTATGGATTTTTACTCGCTATTTTTAACTTAAAATACTGTAAACATTAAGTTTTGACTACATCAATGGGTCGTTATAAATTTATATAAATCAAATAAGCAACAATAATAACCAAATGTTTCTTTTAATGAAATTAATTCCCTGTTGGGTTTCTAATCATTATAACTTTACATGTAAATTTTGAACAACTTACAACAAGCGGTTAAAAGCTTTCGATTTTAAAAGTTGGGCACGAGTTATGAAACAAGCTATAGTATACTTTTCATTGCATTAAAATTACATTATGCCATTCCTATTCTTTTGTTTATTTCAGTTGCACATTTTCCATCACTGGTTAAAGGATTTCCAAGTAACTAAATAAGTGACGTCATTTCCGGTGGTTAATCAACATGGTTGATTGTAGCAGGAGATCGCTATTAGTGATCGATCTGATCAGTCTTTTCTTTCACATTTATCTCAGTGAGAGTATGTGTTATTGTTGCTGATATATAAAGCATAACGTGATTTTGGGAAATACTTTTTTATTTTATTTAAATCTAAGTGTTAGATTTCAGATTCATAAATTAGTAAATTATTTATTCTTCTTTCCATCCTCATCTCATCTCTCATTTGCCTCCTGAGTTCTCTCTCTCTCTCTCTCTCTCTCTCTCTCTCTCTCTCTGTGCGATCAAGACTCAATCAGAGTAGGATTACAGACTCTCTCAAGTCTCTCATAAAGTCAGCTGTCTGTCTAAGCGAATCGATTGCCCCATATCAGCTGTTTCTTGAAGCCTTTCCGTCCGATCAGCGGTAGTTTCTATCATAATTAAAGTCTGTTAGATCCAGTCTGATTGATTACTTGTTAAAACGTTGCACTGTGTTCTGCGCCAGTGGCCCAGTGCATCCGAATTTAGCCAGCATTTTATCAGGTTTGCTTTCCTTAGCCTTTGATTGTCCTCAATCTTCCTGCAAGGCAGCAGATTGTCCTTTCTGTAGGGGATTCTGCCCTTAGATGGTCAGCCCAGGTTCACCAATGCTGATAAGTCGATAAGTCATGTTATGACAAGTGTTTTAAACTAAAAGTTCTATCAGATATACACGAATATATGGTGAAACATGTAATTTACTATTTGGGTAGTTTGTCAAAGAAGGTGTTGATCTCCTCCTGCGTTAGTGGACTCATGGTTGTTTACTAATTTGGTTCATTTAAGACAGAGTCCACAAAAGTCGGTGAAATGAATCTCCATATCTCCATTGTCGCCAACCTTCGGAGAAAGAACAACAAGATTGTGTTCTGAGCTTATACTCCAGGCAATGTGCTAGTAAAAGCTAAACTATAATGGCCACCGTTGAGAATGAACAAAATTCTGCAAATTCTGATCTTGGCCATTGGGCTTTGTTCAAACTTAAACAAGCCTTACAGCATCAAGGGGAGATATAATTTGCAGTCTTTTGCTCTTCTGATCGCCTCTGCTGCTGTTATGTTTCCTAGTGCTTCTAATATTCCCTCGATCCATCTTTTCATGGTCAACCCTTGGGTCTGGTGTTCTCACAACGTTTGCTGAAGGCTCATTGTGTTGTGTTTTGATCTTTCTGCCTTGTCACGTGGTCAAACCATGATTTTATCTGTTGTTTCTTTATATATTCTATGGCGGGGGCTATTCCTAGATTTTTCTCAGTTCTTCATTTCTGATCTTATCTCTCAGACTGTTTCCTGTCATTCGTCTAACACATTTCATCTCTGTAGAGGTTATTTTCTTATTATTCTTGCATCTAGGGTCCAGGTCTGGCATTAGCACAACTTGTGGATGAAGATAATAAATTATTATGATGCAGAAAATTCAGACCGGTCACTTAGGACTCGCTGTGATTGCATTGAACAAGCTGCCTTTATTGTCCTGTCCTATAAGTCTTCCCTGCAGATCCCATTAATGGAAAATATTGTAAAGATGATTTTTAAAAAAAAAAAAGAAAAAAAATCCAATGCATTTTCAGTTTGATGTCTAGTGACAAAAGTTTGAACTGCCTCATATTAGTAGAGTATAAAATATAAATTTAAAAAAAAAGGGAATTTTTGTACAAAAAAATTCTGATTTTGATTTGTTCAGAGCAGTTTAAAATGCTAAGTACACAACATAATTTATATATAATATATATATATATATATATATGGCCTTTGGTGTCTTTACAGGCGGTTGGTAGCAAAGTACTCATGATAAGTCAGTAGTTTGGTAATATATTAGTGTCTTATATTATACTGCTTTACTGAACAGCTTCTCTCATGGCTGAATCTGCGAGTATTCGACAGACTCCTTGTGTGTCATCTATATAGTTGGCTATGGGAGCTCACAGAGAGTGCACTTACTTATTTTATGCAGTCAAAACCAAAAGGAGGCTGTGAAACCAAAACCCTCAGGGACAATGTCCATGACTGGAAAGAAACAGATTTAATGTCAAATAATAAAGATGGATGGAGAGACCATGTCTGTGACCTGTTTCCCAAAAGTGGCCTGATGGATTTTGATTGATTATTTGAGGATGATGTGAATAAAATATACAGAGAAGGTTACTTTGTTGTTTGTCCCTTAACATGAACTGTAATAAAATACAATTTAAAGATGATGTTTAAAATATATGACTAATTACTACCAGACAGCTTTTAACACAGGGGGCGGAGTGAGCTACTCCAGTTTACTAATAATTAAGTTTATGCGATCAAATTGGAGCCACAGTTGTGTAGTTGTAAAAAACATTGACCAGGTAATTGGGGTTTGAAAGTTTTGATCAGAACCTAAGAATGACAAAAACTCATATGTATTTATTATCCACCAGTAAATGTATTTATTATCCACCAGTTAAATGTATTTATTATCCACCAGTTAAATGTATTTATTATCCACCATTTCATCAGTGCTATATAGAACCAATTCTGACCTATGGAAGCGAATCATGGACAGTAGACAAACAAATGAAAAGACGGTTAGAGGCCACAGAGATGGGATTTCTCAGAAGAATGTTGAAAGTTCCCGGACAGATAAAAAGACCAATGAGGAAGTTCTCAAAGAGGCCAACACAAAAAGGGAGCTCTTAAAAAACATCAGAAAGAAGCAATCAACATTTTTTGGGCACATCATGAGAAGAGGAAAGTGGAATACTTGGTTACAACTGGCAAAATAAAAGGAAAGAGAGATCGCGGACGACAAAGAGAGAAAATACTGGATAGCTTGGTGTCATGGCATGGAAAACAGTCAACAATAGAACTGATACGATGCACTGTAGATAGAAGATTGTGGAGGGACATGATCGTCTACGCCAACCGGCAGGGTACATGATGATGATGATGATGATGATTATCCACCAGTTAAATGAATTTATTATCCACCAGTTAAATGTATATATTATCCACCAGTTAAGTGTATTTGTTATCCACCAGTTAAATGTATTTATTATCCACCAGTTAAATGTATTTATTATCCACCTGTTAACTGAATTTATTATCCACCAGTTAAATGAATTTATTATCCACCAATTAAATGTATTTATTATCCACCAGTTAAATGTATTTATTATCCACCAGTTAAATGTATTTATTATCACCAATTAAATGTATTTATTATCCACCAGTTAAATGAATTTATTATCCACCAATTAAATGTATTTATTATCCACCAGTTAAATGAATTTATTATCCACCAATTAAATGTATTTATTATCCACCAATTAAATGTATTTATTATCCACCAGTAAATGTATTTATTATCCACCACTTAAATGTATTTATTATCCACCAGTTAAATGAATTTATTATCCACCAATTAAATGTATTTATTATCCACCAGTTAAATGTATTTATTATCCACCAGTTAAATGTATTTATTATCCACCAATTAAATGTATTTATTATCCACCAGTTAAATGAATTTATTATCCACCAGTTAAATGTATTTATTATCCACCAGTTAAATGTATTTATTATCCACCAGTTAAATGTATTTATTATCCACCAATTAAATGTATTTATTATCCACCAGTTAAACGAAGGTCTGAGAAGGTTTATAAATGTAGTCATCATCATGATGGAGTATCATCTCTTATCTATCATATCTAACTATCATATCAAAGGTGACACTGCTCTAAAACTCTGTTCAGTTTCGTGCTGTGTTGCAGATGTTACTAAAAAGATACTGATTCACATCTCATTCCTATACCTATTTATTGATAATGAGAAAAACACCATTTAAGATCAATTGTTACATATATATAAAATATATATTATTTACAAGCATGTACCAGTTATCCCGGATTGGTCTCATTATTCCAGTAATTTCTGTTCCCAATATGGCATCTTAAAATTCATTTTCAGACAACAAAAGCCATGGACACTTGAGCCTTATACCAGTTGAAAATATAAAAGAGGAACCAGAAGATAAAGTGAGTTAATGTATTGATAGAAATGCAACCATTGTACATAATAAAGTGTTGCATGCTTTGTTACTTCCCTCAAGATGTAATGATATATGTTAATCACTGCTGTTAATTGGTCAGACACTATTGAAAAGATGAAACAAATAAGCATATGTAATCACTTGACATGTCCAAGACATGCAGTGTTGTTAAATTACCAGCTGGAGATGATTTTTTTTGACAATTAGATTTCAATTCCAAAGGCTGGAGTTATTTTCCTTCTCATTTGCCTTTCAGCATTGAGGGGAAGTATAATTTGTGGCCACTGCAAGAATTACAAGAGACAGTAAAATTCATACAGGAAACGACATTGCTGATATAGACAATACTTCGGGAGAGCGAAAGATAGATAGATACAATCCACATTCAGTAAAATAGGAAGTAAAAGAAATCTTGAGTGAGCTAACCACAATTAGAAGATTGTTGTGTGAAACTGTTTAAAATGTTCTAATTTAAATGTTCTGTCTAAATATTTTTTGAGAAGAGATTTTTAAGAATATGTATGTTCTATATAATAACCAGCATATGTTATGACTCAATTTACATAAGCTCCAAACCTTTTTAATTAATTTATTTCTATCCTTTTTACAACATGCCCAGTATGTACTACTATCAGTAAAGCTAAAGACTAAAGAAAGCTGTACCTGAATCAGCAAATCTTACCCACAGATAGCTTGACCCTCATACAAACCATAAATTCTGGTACTGAACCTAATATAAGATACCTAAATGATGCCATAAAAACATTTGGTAAAAAATACATGCTCACCTAGCTGAAATCACAGCAAACATTTCATTGTAAACAATAGATTTCAATCATAAAGTTATAAACCCTGTGACATAAATGTATGTCTGCTCTCTGTCTGCCTTTATCTTTGTCTGTCCATCTGTCCACCTAAATACCTACACCTACAGTCTGTCTGTCTAATCCATCCATCCATCCATCCATCCATCCATCCATCCATCCATCCATCCATCCATCCATCCATCCATCCATCCATCCATCCATCCATCCATCCATCCATTTATATGCTGTATATAAATATACATATATATAATTGTCTAAATACCTACACCTACCGTCTGTCTGTCTAATCCACCCATTTATATAGCTATATATAAATATATATATATAATTGTCATCAATCCATATAATTACCATCATTCTTGGTCATTAGCTTTAAGGTGGTTTCTATTTCACTCAAGGTGAAGTCATCTAAATTTACATCTAATTCTGCTGCTGGTGTTTCAGCTTCAAAATCTATTAAACTGTGGGGTAGTGGACGGTTAAGAATTTCTTTGAAGTGTTCCGCCCAACGGGCTTTTATGTCTGCGCTTGTTGTTAGCATTAATCCAGATTTGTCTAGAATTGGTGTTCCACTGGATGTATAGGTGTTTGTCAGCATCTTTTGTACAGTATAAAGAGTTCTGCTGTCTCCTGTAATTGCAGCTGTCTCTGCTTTCTCTGCCAAGTTGTCTATATAAGCTCTTGTATCTCTTCTTGCTGAACTTTTCACTTTGTTGTCTAATTCTTTGTATGTTGCTTTTGCCAGAACCTTTCCAAGATCTGTCTTTACATTAGTCATGGTTCTCTTCGCTTCTCTTCTTTCTTTGATGTATTTCCACGTGGTGTCTGAGATCCAAGACCGTTTTTCCATTTCTTCAATCCAGCACTTGCTTCTGCTGCTGTCATTAGTATTTTGCTCTGTGAGTTCCACATTTCATTGATACCTAAGTCTATTTCACAGAGTGCTGTATAACAATTACTTAGCTCTATGTTAAACTTTTCCTTTATGGCTTCATCTTTCAGTTTATGACTATCAATTGTATGTGTAATTGACCTCTTCTGTTGGTTTCTAAATTTTAATCTTATTTTCCCAATGCACAGGTTGTGGTCACTATTAACATCAGCACCTCTGTATGCTCTTACATCTATTAATGATGATCTGAATTGTTGTTTAATACATAGGTGGTCAATTTGATTTGAGGTTCTATCATCAGGAGATATCCATGTTGTTTTGTGAATATTTTTGTGTGGAAATAATGTCCCACCTATAACTAAATTTTCTATTAAACATAATTCTATTAATCTTTCTCCATTCTGACTTGTAGTATCACAGCCTTCTCTCCCCATCACATGTTCCACTCCTGCGTTATCTTTTCCCACTTTGGCGTTGAAATCTCCCATTACAATTAAAAGATCGTGTTTTGGTATTTTGTTTATAAGTTGTTGCAGTTGGTTATAAAAATCGTCCTTAACTTCATCATCAGCTTCGTTAGTAGACGCATAACATTGAATAATTGAAAGTCTTCCATGTTTTGTTTTGTAGCGTGTTCGTATCATACGGCTATTTACCGGTTCCCATTCTAATAAACTTCTTGCAGCTATGTCTGTCATCATTATGCCTACTCCTTCACGGTGTTTTCCATCTTCCCTTCCAGAAAAAAACTACTATTTTATTATCAATAGATCTCCTACCTGTTCCAAGCCAGCGCATTTCGCTTAATCCTAAAATATCTAGATCGTATCTGTCCATCTCGCTCGCGACCTGTGCATGTTTCGTCGGAGCGGCCATTGTTCGCACATTCCAGAATCCTATTTTTGTTGTTGTTTTAGGGCCGAAAAAACTATCACTACTATCTACTGCTAATTTACTCATTCTGTATCAGGTCTACGTTTCATTAACAACGTCGTTTTTACGATAGCGGCTTGTTAAACCTTTGATCAACGGTTATATACCAAGCCGGAGAAAAATAATTCCTCCATTTTGGAAACAACGGAAACAAAATTTATATAGCTATATATAAATATATATAATTATCTAAATACCTACACCTACAGTCTGTCTGTCTAATCCATTCATCCATCCATTCATCCATCCATTCATCCGTCCACTTTATCTAATCTTATCCAATAAGCTTATCTTTCAATCAATTTATCTATCCTTTTGTCCAGAGGTTCTGTTAAGGGCAGTTGGGGGCTCTTGGTATATCTGGTGTTTGTCTGCAAATTTGTGTGGCTTTGTGGATAAAACTACTTCTTTTAAGCCATTCTGGTGCAAGATTTTGGAATCTGTTATAAATGTCTTGACTTACAAAATATTTGTATTACAAATATAAAAAAATATGTCATAATTGTCTTGAATTACAAAATATTTGTATTACAAATATAGGAAAAAAATGTCATAATTGTCTAGATACAACACTACAGACAAAACTATATGGGCCACTGCAAGAATTACAAAAGACAGTAAAATTTATACAGGAAATGACATTGCAGATATAGATAACACCTCAAGCGAACGAAAGATAGATTGTCTTGATTTACAAAATATTTGTATTACAAATATAGAAAAAAAATCTCTCTTATTGTCTTGATTTACAAAATATTTGTATTACAAATACAGAAAAAAAAATCTCTCTTAATTGTCTTGATTTACAAAATATTTGTATTACAAATATAGAAAAAAAAATCTCTCTTAATTGTCTTGATTTACAAAATATTTGTGTTACAAATATAGAAACAATCTTTTTTATGCACAATTGTTAATTTAAAAAAATATATTCTAAATAAATGAAGGTATTGCTAAAATTTGAACAAAGCACTACAGTCATTTTGTAGTGATAGAGTATTAACATAATAGCACTGTTACTCGTTAGAGTGTATTGTTAACATTATATCACAGTCACTGTTTAGTGATAGACTGTAACATCATACCACAACCACTCTCTGGTGATAGACTGTGAATATCACAATACAGTGATTCTTTGGTGTTTTATTGTTAATATTGCACTCTCTGATGAGTGCAATGACTCAGTCATTGTGATTCTACAATCTTAACTTATTAAACTGCAAGGACATAAAAAAGTTGTGATGCTCTGCAAGATCAACCTTTCAGGAAAGGAAAGAAAACTGGTAAACCAGCACATAAATGGTCATCAAGCTCAATGATATATTGATGAGGAGATTTTAGCAATTAAGGAGTTGTCAAAAATATGTAGAGTCACCTTTGTCTACGTCCCTGGACAGGCGGGAGTATGGGGAAATGAAATAGTGGATAGGTTGGCTGGCTGATCTGTCATTGAAAACGGTCAACCAATTGATCGGGCAGACATCATCAATGTCCTCCAAGATGTGGGAAGGGCACAGGACTTTGACAACCATGAATCCTCATGGTCACTCCTTCAGATAAATGTAAAAGAAGTTAAGATGGGCACAGCCAGAAATGAGAAACTTAGTGGGCATGTAAGAAGACTTATCAGCCAACACAGAACTGGAGTCATCAGTCGCTGGACACTGTGGGAATTGCTGAGGAGGGGATCTGAGCAACTATGGACATGGTCAGAGTGCATCGATGATGACCCACAAATAACTCAATAAGGAGTTGTTCAATGTGCAGTGAGGATGTTCTATTGACTACATCTAGTACACCATAAAATAAAGATATGGCAACAAAAATAGAGCAAGTATAAACCAATGTAGCATATAAACAATCTGGTACTTCAAGGGACAAGAAGAATGAAGGTAAAAACCACATGAGATCATTAAGACACATCAGAGATACAAGGAAATGTTGCTAGACTAGTCAAAATTTATACAAATGTAGATTCATTAGTTCAATAATTTGCAAAGAAGTAAAAAGATATAAATTTAAACTACTCTAATTCATTCTTCTCCTTCTTCTTCTATCCTTCTTCTATCCTTCCTCTATTGCCATTGACGTCGAGGGGAGATACAATCTGCGATTCTTTGCTCTTCTGTTGGCCTCTTCTGGTGTTATTCCTCCTAGTGACTCTATAATTCCCTTTATCCATCTCTTGGGTCACGGCCAACAGTGACCTCAGTGCGTGGGCAAGCACTGGTAACATAAACACAGCCCTTACTCTGCGACAGAACTAGCACAGCGGCAGAGGACAATGTAACATACACACAACAGTGCTCAGAGCCAAAATAATGGAGAAACAATCGCGATCATACAGACATAATGTAAATAAAATTGCAACCATCAATATTTGCGGTATCAGAGACAGCAAGTTCTCAAGATGGCGGAGTGACCGCGCCAGTGTATAATTTGATTCAGTGAAACATCGAATATTTCTATTCTATATGGATTATGTGTCAAATTTCCAATTCCAGAGAATGATATAATGTGATCTAAAATATCATCAAGCAGGATAGACATATAACATTTGTTTTTTAAGGGTGTTTAATACACTGACCTGAGGAAGAAACTCGAAATTGAACCAGCCATCGAATACATAAAGAAACAACAGATAAATTGGTTCGGCCACATAACAAGACAGAAAGAACTAACAATGAATCAAAGAGCCATAAACAAACGCTACGAAAACGTCAGATTAAGAGGAAGACCAAGAAAGAGATGGATAAAGGGAATACTAGAGTCACTAGGAGGGATAACATCAGAAGAGGCCAACAGAAGAGCAAAGAATCGCAGATTGTTTCTCCCCTCGACACCAACGGCAGCAGAGGAAGGATAGAAGAAGTAGAAGAAGAAGATCCATCTCTTTCTCGGTCTTCCTCTTAATCTGGCATTTTCGTAGCGTTTGTTTATGGCTCTTTGAGTCATTGTTAGTTCTTTTTTGTCTTGTTATGTGGCAGAACCAATTTATCTTTTGTTTCTTTAAGTATTCGATGGCTGGTTCAATTTCGAGTTTCTTCCTCAGGTCGGTGTTTCTTACTCTGTCCCTTAAGCTGTTTCCTGTCATTCTTCTGACACATTTCATTTCGGTGATCGTTATCTTTCTTATTGTTCTAGAGTCCAGCGTCCAATTCTGGCACTGATAGCACAGAGTTGGTAGAAAAATTGATATGTATCTCTTTTTGCTTCCGTAGTTATTGCTTTGTTTTTCAATAGTGTTGATACTTGGCCTATAACTTGGCATGCTTTGTTACACCTTATATCTATCTCTGTCTCTTGGTTATTGTCTTGTGTTAACGTGCTACCCAGATATTTAAAATTGTCTACTTGCTTCAAAGACGTGTTATCTATTATGATGTTTAGTTTTTCTTTCTTTCTCGCTATTGCCATTACTTCAGTTTTGCTTATGTTGATCTTCATGTTGTATTGTTTACAAGTGTTGTTTAGCCTGTTGATATGTTCTTGTAGGTCCTCAGTTGTTTCATGTAATGTTCTAATTCATTGGAAATTGTAAAATTTAGAAACCTTTAAGCTTTTACAGATTCACTATATAGCATCTTCCTAGTTTTTACAATTTACTGAACAATAGTAAAGTATTTTACATTTTGCAAAATATATAATATCATAAATTTTGTATATATATATCAAACATATAATATAGAATAATATATATAATATAGAATATATAATATCAAAATAGGTGTAGTAATTTATAATACAAAACATAGTATCATTTTGTTGTTGCAGGTTGAAGTCAAAGTTGAAAGACAAATTCCGTTCCTGAAGGATTTCTTAAAAAAGAGTGGAATGATGTGAGTGTGTTGGTTTATTTGTTGCCTAGCAAATGTGCATGAATTTTTAACTTTGAAGTGGAAATAGGATGAGGCACATTATGTGCTGTCTAAAATGAAACATTGAATATTGGATGTCATAAGTAACATAACATTGACAGACTGAAGGATGTCACAAGTAACATAACATTGACAGACTGAAGGATGTCACAAGTAACATAACATTGACAGAATGAAGGATGTCACAAGTAACAAAACATTGACAGAATGAAGGATGTCAAAGTAACATAACATTGACAGAATGAAGGATGTCACAAGTAGTATAACATTGACAGAATGAAGGATGTCACAAGTAGTATAACATTGACAGACTCAAGGATGCCACAAGTAACAAAACATTGACAGAATGAAGGATGTCAAAGTAACATAACATTGACAGACTGAAGGATGTCACAAGTAACAAAACATTGACTGACTGAAGGATGGCACTAGAAACATAACATTGACAGAATGAAGGATGTCAAAGTAAAATAACATTGACAGACAGAAGGATGTCATAAGTAACATAACATTGACTGACTGAAGGATGTCACACGTAACATAACATTGACAGACTGAAGGATGTCACAAGTAGCATAACATTGAAAGATTGAAGGATGTCACAAGTAACATAACATTGATTGACTGAAGGATGGCACTATAGCTCGTTTCAAATCACGTGCCCAACTTCAAAACGCTATTACTCAGTAACCGTTTGTTAAAAACTGTTGAAATTTTCCAAATGTTATTAGAATGCAAAAGACCCTTTAAATGTATATTTAACAAATATCTTGCAGCTGCAGTTTTCTTAAAGCGGCGAATTTCTTTGATGTTTGTCAAAATTGTAAATTGTGAACCCCTAAATAATAGAAATTACCGTAGTTGCTGGTCTATGATTAATTTTCACTAGGTAAAGGCATGGCCGTAATGGGGAAATAACCTAATAAGACAAAACACCAGGAGAATTATTGTCTTCTCAGTTCGAGGACGGACGATAATATCAAGGTATACCTGTATGTCCAATTTTCATAGTTGTGTGGTCCTGATAAGGACCGTTTGTTGAACTAATTTAAGGTAATATAGGGGCCAACATTGTGGGGGCAATATACTTTCATTCTGAATCAGACGAGTCTAAAAGATTAATAACTGTTTGGGGTTGAATATTCCACAAACCATCATTTTTCCAATATTCCTCTTCCTGTTTTAAGACATGGTCTTCACATTTAGCCCAATAATCTTTGTCTATATTTAATAAAGCGAGATTAGCAAGAGTCTTTACATAGCATATCTTGAATGTTGTATTTTCATCTGCCACTTGTCCTTTTAATTTTGCCCAGATTAGTTCTATTGGATTTAAATGAGCATGGTAAGGTGGCAGTCTCAAACTTATATGACCGTGCTCTTGGATAATCGTATCTATTTGAAAAATCTTTGTCCTTTGTTTTTGCTTTACTAGAGATAGTAATTCAGGTTTTAAGTACATGTTATTAAATTGTATGTGCTCCTTTGTGAGCCATATCTTAATAGCATCTTTTGTACTGGATGACGTCGGGACTTTATCTTCAAGTGCAACAATGTTGTGGTACGCTGCATTGTCCATTATTAGGCAAGATGGTCGATCTAGTGATGGGAGAACAGAATTTTCAATCCAATGTCTAAATATGTGACCATTCATCTCAGATTGATAATCCCGATTGTCTATGGATTTTGAAAGAAAAATGAGCTCTGCATTCTGTATTAGTCCATGTTGTCGACTACCTGCATGAGCAATTATCAAGCGCTGTCCTTTGCTGCTAGGTATTAATCTCTTAATCTTTCCATCTGATGACTGCCATTCCCTTTGGTTAGTGTGGTGAGCATTGATCCATGTTTCATCCAAGTACACAATATCATAACCTTGCTTGCGCACCTCTTTTACTTCACGTAAGTACTTGCTTCTCATGACTACTATATGTGGCTTCTCACAGATGATGTTTCGTCCATTGGAATACTTTCTGAATGTAAAGCCTGCAGCTCTCACATTCCTCCATAATGTAGACTTTGATATTTCAATACTGTTGTTCTTTTTCAGCGATACTTTTAATTTTCTTATTGTAACAGTTTCATTCATACCCAACATTTTGCGAATTTCACTTCTAATAAGTTCACTGTCGAAATTATCCAACATTTTTGCTCTTCCTTGTGATTTTGTATATTTTGAACATTGACGGTCCCGTGCTTGAATCCAGCGATTAAATGACCGTTTAGATAAATCCAAAATGTGTCTTGTCCTATTCTCAGGGTTTTCTAAAGAATGAAATAATCTTCCTCGTTTAGCCTCTTTGCAAAAATAGTCATACATTTTTATTGCGATGTTTTGTAAACTGCAGAATTTCATTTTAAGACTCATGATAAATGTTATCGTTCCACGTCTCCACCTATGAATGAACGGAAATGGAACACACAATTTCTCGTGTTCTTTACAAGTGTCTAATTGTGTAAAAAAACCACGGCGAAAGCGTGCAAACACGTCAATTTTGCCGTGTATGGATTTTTACTCGCTATTTTTAACTTAAAATACTGTAAACATTAAGTTTTGACTACATCAATGGGTCGTTATAAATTTATATAAATCAAATAAGCAACAATAATAACCAAATGTTTTTTTTTTTTATGAAATTAATTCCCTGTTGGGTTCTAATCATTATAACTTTACATGCAAATTTTGAACAACTTACAACAATCGGTTAAAAAGCTATCGATTTTAAAAGTTGCGCACGAGTTATGAAACAAGCTATAGTAACATAACATTGACTGACTGAAGGATGTCACAAGTAACATAACATTGACAGACTGAAGGATGTCACAAGTAACATAACATTGACTGACTGAAGGATGACACTAGTAACATAACATTGACAGACAGAAGGATGTCAGAAGTAACATAACATTGACAGACTGAAGGATGTCACAAGTAACATACTATTGACAGACCGAAGGATAACACAAGTAACATAACATTGACAGACTGAAGGATGTCACAAGTAACATAACATTGACAGACTGAAGGATGTCACAAGTAACATAACATTGACAGACTGAAGGATGTCACAAGTAACATAATATTGACAGACTGAAGGATGTCACAAGTAACATAACATTGACAGACTGAAGGATGTCACAAGTAACATAACATTGACAGACTGAAGGATGTCACAAGTAACATAACATTGACAGACTGAAGGATGACACTAGTAACATAACATTGACAGACTGAGTGATGCAGCAACTACAGTGGTGCTAAACTAACTGTTTGGGATGTGTAAAGTCATGGTACAAAAATATTTATTACATTTCTGACTGTAGTAATAAGATGATTATGTCACTATATAATTATGCATAAGATGATTATGTCATTGTATAATTATGTGCCAGTACATGTATTAACTATACTCTAAGATGTTAAAGTTCAATTGTTCATTAAAAAGCTTCCATACTAGTTGTGACCATACATTGTTGATGATAATAGTAAAGTTTATGACATCATGGCACATGTGTGATCATGAAAATTGTGTATTAACTTTATCTTCTGGCTGTTTTATTTTTTATCATTGGTATTACCTTATGTGCACCTCATCAACCTTGCACCTAAATGGTTCTTCAATTCACTTATTTTATTGAATTGTAGTTTTTTTGTTGTTGAAAAGGCCATGAAACCAACGATCTCCATTACAATTAGGAAGAGAAGTTGGACATATGTCTGACATGTGCTGAGAAGAGACAGTAAGAGAATTCCAAAACAGGCTCTTCTATGGGAAACATCAGGATACAGAAAAAGAGAAAGACTTAGTGATACACTAAAAAGAACCCTTATAAGAGAAGCAAAGTGACAGGCATATATTCATTAGATAAGATTGAATGTTTCACCAAGAAAAGAGATGGGTGGTGAAAAACACCACAAGTCCCATGCGATGTCTAATGGCACAGGAAGGATCAAGATCAATTTCTGTTGTTGATTTGATTTGTAGTTTCCTGTACTGTGCACTTTGGGATATTCTTGGAACAGTCTCTAATGAATATTCTTGAAGAATACAAACATTTGCCAGAGTAGCTTGTTAGTGATTCCCCTATAAGTACCACCTTTTTACACATTTGTGGCAAACAACAAGAAACGTTACTATCTATCTATCTATTGACCTTTCGAGCCGTAACCGGCCCATAGGGCGTAGACCAAGATACACCTTCTCTTATATGAATTTTTTGTTCTAGCAGTTTTCTTTTAAAGATATTTTATCAAATCTCGCCATCTGTCTCTGTTCTGTGCAAGCAGTTCTATCTCATTGAGGGAGCCGATTCCTGCTGCTCTTGCCTCTCTCATCAATGTTCTTCTCAGTGTCTCCCTGGGTCTTCCTCTTTTTCTTTTACCTGTTGTTTCCCATATGAGGGCTTGCTTTGCTATTCGATTATTATCTCTTCTCATCACATGTCCAACGTATGACCATCGTCTTTTCTTTATTACTGAAGATATTAGTGGTTGATTGGCGATTTCTCTAATTTCCTCGCTTGTTTTGAATTCGTTCCATGCTATACCAAGTATTTTCCTTAGACATTTATTTTCGAATGCGTTCAACTTTGTACTATGAACTACCAGCAGGTAAATGTCATCAAAGATGTTGATCAAGAATTTGAACAAATATTTGTTTATAATCAGAAAGAGCAGTTAAATATGTCTGGCATTTTGTGAAAGGAAAGAACAGAGTGAGTGTCACTTGAAGCACTGAAGACTTATTAGACAGAAAACAAACCAAACAAACAAAAGTGGATGTCATGTCTCAATGGTTAAATGAGCCATACAATGAGTAGTATTGTCAGCTTTGTTCAAATATGTATGGTTAGAGGCATTCATGGATAAAACCTTCAAGTCAAGTAAAAAAAGGAGGACAAAGATATAAGCAAACACAGTGTATAAATTAGCAAAATAGGAAAGTATACAGCAAACCTTAATAAAGTATAAGACACTTATGACATAACTTGGTCAGAAAGAAATATCAACAAAATATTTCACAGAGAAACATTCACTAAGAAACCACAACAGACACTGCTAAACATTACTGAAGCCGAAGTAGACCCTTACATAAATAAAGACACTCTATAGACATACAATGTTATCAGAATCATCAAGGGAATGGCGGGCAGAATTGTCCCTACTCATAGCAGCTTGAATGCAGAATTAGTTTGAAACAGACACAGATTTTGCAACTATCTCTCTCTCTCTCTCACTCTGTCTCTTTCTTTCTATATTAATTTCTCTCTTTCTGTCTTGTTCACTTACTCTTTCTCTCTCTCTCTCTAATCTGTTCTCCTGCTATCTCTCTCTTTCTCTCTCTCTCTCTCCATGTTCAAGATTTATTTGTTAGTCATATTATGTCTTTTCCCACAGTTATTGTTGTATATTGTCACTGTCATTGGGCCTGGCTTGATGTTGAAATTTCCATCTTTTGGTTTAATCAGTCTATCTATCTATCTATTGTCCTTTCGAGCCGAAGACGGCACATAGGGCAGAACCACAATCTCAAAAACAGAAACCTTGCGTGCCAAAATGGTACATATTGCAGAGATCACTAATCTAAAATCTATGGCGCTGTTTCCATAACAATACTTTTTACGATGACAGCTTGTCAAGCCATCGATCAACCTCCTTAGTCGCCTCTTACGACATGCCTAGAAGGTCACAGTGTCACAATTCTTTACCTCCCTCATAATGAGGCCCCGGTAACACACTGGATTTAATCAGTGGATCATCCATTTTGCGAATCTGACATGTCCATGCATGCTGAGATCTCATCCCCAGTATGTTCTTCAGACTGATAACTCCAGTTATGTGTTCTTTTGTTATTCTGTCTCTCTCAGCATAATGCTCCATTCTGACATCTCCAATTTTGACCTGATGTTTGTCTAGTCTGAGCATGGTTGTTGATTCATGATCATTGTTTGAATCATTAGGTCGCCCTACCTCCGGAGTACATACAAAATATCAGTCCAGTCCATTGCACATCTGCTAACTATGGCAGCAGTTCCAGCCAAGCTATTAGCTTGTTCATTTCCTTTCATGCTAGAGTATACTGGGACAAAAATGAAAGTATTGTCTATATCTGCAATTTCATTTCTTATACAAACTGTATTTCTTTTTGTTGTTCTTGCAGATGTCCATATAGTTTTGTCTGTAGCATTGTATCTATTGTCATTTGCTTTTCCTCTGTGTACTATATTTTATACAGTCTTGAAGTATGTGTTCAGCAGTCTGTGATACCTGTCCACATGCACATGTGGCTGAAGTGCCATTTTTTAATTTTCTATAAATGTGGCTATGGAGTCAATTGTGTCTTTTTCTGAAGCGTATAATGATAACTTGTTCCCATCTAATTATTTTATTGTAGGCATCATTATTTGGTATTTATAGTTTTCTGATTGATCTGATTATATTATCTGTTTCGTCTGATGGTAACCTTTTTTTTAATTAGACACTTATCCAAACTGAAATTACATTTTTGTAAAAAGTCAACATTAATACAGCACTGCATTTAACACATGTCAGTCAATAAACTTCTAACATGTCGGAACATGAACAAAATGGCACTGCAGGTCTACAAACAACTCACTACAGAAAGTGATACTTTG
This sequence comes from Megaustenia siamemsis, assembly GCA_032433765.1. Classification (NCBI taxonomy): domain Eukaryota; kingdom Metazoa; phylum Mollusca; class Gastropoda; order Stylommatophora; family Ariophantidae; genus Megaustenia; species Megaustenia siamemsis. The sequence goes on from JAVIAB010000159.1 coordinate 24,452,304, forward strand.
CCATAAAATAGTGTTATCCCTGATTAGTTGTTCGAGGTTACACTGTGACCTATTCTAAAAGTATTAACAATTGTTTGTAGGGCCAGGTAAAGAAGGAGGAAGCCAAAGAAATTCAAGAAAATGATATATCCAATGTCATGGAGGCTGCAGGAGCTACTTCAATACTCTTTTCTGAGAAGGAAAATCTTCTAGGTAAGATTGTATTTGCTGTCAACAGAATCTATTTTCATAATCTGTTGTCCTGGAGAAGATTGTGTCATGCTAGGTTATTTAAGCTCCATTAGACACAAATGACAGACGGACTCTGATTCCAAACAAGTGCTACATCCACTGTCATGAAGGCTGCATGTGCTACTTCAATACTCTTTTCTGAGAAGGAAAATCTTCTAGGTAAGATTGTATTTGCTGTCAACAGAATCTGTATTCATAATCTGTTGTCCTGGAGAGGATAGGTTATTTTAGCTCCATTGGACACAAATGACAGACGGACTCTGATTCCAAACATCATACCATGATGGTAGCAGCCCATGTTAACAATGACCATGACCTTTGTTGTTCACCAGGACAAAATTATAAATAGAGTAAAAAAAGTAAATAAATTACCCCCGTCACGTCAAGTGGCATATAGGGAAATATGGTGTTAGTGACCCTATATTTTACAGACCTTCAGCACATGATTTTTGGGGTAATGTGGTTGGTATTACGCCCGTGCTGCTTTACTTTCCCAGAAAAAAATCCGGTACCCATTTAAGGCTGGGTGAACGCAGAAGCCGTCGGTTGGGATCGAACCCTACCTCTTGTCCTTTGTAGTCCAGTTCACTAACCACTGAGCTATCGCGGCTCCTCATAGAGTGCTGAAACAATAATGCAATAAATGTAAAACTTGATTATGACACCTCCAAAAAAAAATTACATAGGTAGAAAAAAAACATTCTAAGGATTCAACAGTTTGCTGCAGGGGAAGCAAACCACCTTCCCCTGGGCAATTTTGTAATTTTTACAAACATGTTGTTAAAACAAGACTCATGAATAGGGGTCATAATCTAGGGTTAACACTTAAAATCTATCTTCATAGTCCTGTAGATGTCCATACTTGTCATTGACAGTCACGGCTGTGTTCATCTAAACATTCCAGTTGTTATGAAGGATTTTTAAGTGTGTTAAATTTTTTCTGTTGAATTTTCTTAAGTTTTGTTGGCAAGATATGGCTCGAAAACAATGTTGACATTGCTATAACATAGCATATAAGCTACGTGTGATTGCATATATTTTTTTAAAGATCATGTTAACAGGGCTACGGACAATAATTTCAGGTCACCCCAACTGAAAAATATTTTATGAACTTGGTGGCATCAGGTAGAGGTTCTGATAAAAGCAACTCATATTAAACATAACCTTAGAAGTGGAACTGTAAAATGGTCACAACTTGAGGCAGGGTTGAATACTTGGATTCTAGAACACCAAATAATGGGACTTTCAGTGTCTACAAACATGATGCCTCATTAAGTGAAATTATAGATCACTAATTTTGCTGAATCAACATCTTAGTGTTCTAAACTCATGAACATAAACCATCAATGTATGTGAGCTACAACAAAAATATCACAAAAGGTACCAACTCAGTGTAAAGAAACAAATAATTTAATTTGTATATCTATTTAGAGTGTGTATGCGTGCATGTAGAATAATGGATTTATCTTGCATTTAGTGCAGGATGAGTTTTCAAAGACATTCATATAGAAAAAGACAGCTGTTGGCAAAAGGAAAGGAAAAAATGATGTCTTCAACTCTAGAAAGATGTTTGTACATATGGCATGTCAGTTTTTGATATGAGTTTAACTGACAGGTAATAGCTTACTAAAGACAGATCTAAACGCAGTCAGTCAGTAAGTAAACAAATGACTTGAAGGACTTGTGATTATAGGAATGTAATATTAGTACATAATTAATTATGTTTTCATATGATGGAACACCAGAAGAGTTTGTTTGACTGTCAAAGAAAGAAGCACAAAGAAACACAGCACAAGAGACATTATATTATATTTAAAAGTTCAAATACATAGATATCAGTTCAGCGGCATAAACCAGTCGTCTTACAATTAGTATCAAGTATAAGTTAAAATATATTTCATAAATTGTTAAATTAATGGAATCCAATGGTCACTGACCAAACAACTTGATGATTTAGACTTTGCTGATGACATAGCTGTCCTATCACACAGCCATCAACAGATGCAGGATAAAATGAGCATACTTGATGAGAGATCACAACAGCTAGAACTGAAGATTAATAGAGATAAGACAAACATTATGAGAATTAATACAGTTGGCAATAACCAAATAAAACTAGGAGAATTACCTCTATTAGATGTACAATCTCACATATATCTGGGCAGTAATATAGATAAAGAGGGAGGAACAGAAAATGATACCAAAATACGGATATCAAAAGCAAGAGGAGCTTCATTGCACTGGGAAACATACGGAAATCCAAAGAAATTAGGTTAAATACTAAAATAAACATTTTCAACTCAAATGTTAAGGCGGTCCTATTATATGGCTGTGAAACATGGAGAACAACAAAATTGACAATCACGAAGATACAGACTTTCATTAATGGATGCTTACGCAGAATAAAAGGATGGAAATGGCAGGACAAAATCACTAACATAGAATTATGGAAATGTACCAATCAAACACCAGTGGATAAAGAGATACAGCGAAGATGATGGCACTGGATAGGACACACACTATGGAAGCCAACTGAGAGTATTACACAACAGGCCCTTTTTTGGAATCCCCAGGGGAAAAGACAAAGAGGAAGACCAAGGAATTCTTGGAGAAGACAGATAGAAGCAGAGATGAAGATGATGGGGAAGACATGGAATGATCTTAAAAGAATGGCAAAAAACAGAACGACTTGGAAAGTGTTTGTTGAAGACCTATGCTCCACTGGGAGCTAAAAAGGTAGAAGAAGAAGATAATTTAAAATAGAAACTAAAGAACCTTTACAATTTAGTATCAAATAAGTCTTATCCTTTACACACAACTTCTGACTGAATGTTTCTTTACTTAACGCAGTACTTGTAAAACTTCATAGCTATTATCTGTAGATATGTAGGAAATTTCTAATAATACAACTTGTCTATAACTACCCCAGTGGTTCTGAAGATCTCTAGCAACTTCTAATAACTACTAACTTTGGTAATCTTTATAAATAAACTCTCATTGAGAACTGTCTCAGCATCAAATGTTTGCTACCATGGAGCACATACTTTGCTATATTATCCTAACCCCATTACACCTGGATATGTGGGAGTCTGGGAAATGAAAGAACAGACAGACTAACTAGCGCTAATTTAGTCAAAGACAGTCAACAAATGGATCACGTGAAAATCTTTAATGTCCTTTTGAGATGTTGGAAGAACACAGGACTTTCAAAACTGTGATTCCAAGTCACTTCTTTAATTGAAAGAGATGGGAGGAGACATGGCTGCAGCCAAAAATGTGATGCTTAGTGTGTGCATAAGAGGACTTATCAACCATCACAGAGCTGGAATCATCAGTCACTGGAGACTTAGGAATATTCTGAGGAGGAAATCTGAGTACCTATGAACATGTTCAGGAGCGGTGATAGCTCAGTGGTTAGTGAACTGGACTACAAAGGACAAGGAGTAGGGTTCGATCCCAACCGACAGCTTCCGGGTTCACCCAGCCTTAAATGGGTACCGGATTTTTTTCTGGGAAAGTTAAGCAGCATGGGCGTAATACCGACCACATTACCCCAAAAATTATGTACTGAAGGTCTGTAAAATATAGGGTCACTAACACCATATTTCCCTATATGCCACTTGGCGTGACGGGGGTACTTTACTTTTTTTTTTTATGAACATGTTCAGAGTTCAGTGATGATAACCCACGAATAACTTGAAAATTAAATTGCTAATAACATAGATCCACATGAAAAACAATATAATTCAGTGACACATAGGAAATAATGGACAATGTTAAATGATCAAATAAGCCGTTTAAAACCATCTTATGTGAGGAAACAAGGAAAGTAAGAAAAGTGAAGGTTCTTTCCATTCTTTGCTAAGCATATGGTATCATATGGTGATAGTGACCACATTTTTCTTTGACCAATGACCCATTTATTTTCACTTCATGGTAATTGTATCACTCCAGGCCACCCTTACTTCCCAGACAATCTTTCCCCTAATGTTAGAGGCTGGGTGAACTCAGAAGCTTTATTGGTTTAAAAATATTTGCCAGATCTGGTATATGAACCTGGAACCTCCTATTTAGTACTGAGTGCACTAACTACTCAGGCACCAAAGCTAAAACAGAATGTGCAGAAGGGATTGGTGTCAACAATGAATAGATAGGGAAATCTCTTAAACAAATGCAGAATCTAGCACATGTCTGACACTCCAAGGGTTTCAAGAATTATGGCATGTCAGACAGGCTACATTTAGTTGACTCAAGTATGTCTGATTTTAATTGATCTGTTAATGTTGGCAGTTATTACAAAAGTTGTGCACCGTTTAACCTTGTCATATTTGTTTATTTTTGGGTATTTCCTGTTCCAATCCAAGATGGAGTTTTTGTTTTTCTACATCTTGCAATGCATGGTTGATCAATAGTTTAACAAACTGTCATCATAAAACATCCATTGTTATTGAAACAGTTTATATAAGAGAAATGACAAGGCATAAAATAAAATCAATTATAATCAAGAGAAGAAAGTGGTCACATGTTGGCCATGTGATGAAAAGAGGCAACAAAAGAATCTCAAAGCAGGACCACAAATGGAACCAGATGGTAAAAGAAAAAAGGCTGACCTAGAGAAACACTAAAGAGAACACATTAAATGAGAGACAAGAACAGCAGGCACCAGCTCCCTTACTGATATTGAACAACCTGCCCAGAATAGAGCCATATGGTGAGACACAATACAAGTTTTGTACAAGGTCTAATAGTTCAAAGATTGACAGACACAATACAAGTTTTGTACAAGGTCTAATAGTTCAAAGATTGACAGACACAATACAAGTTTTGTACAAGGTCTAATAATTCAAAGATTGACAGACACAACAGGTTCTCTACAAGGTCTAATAGTTGAAAGATTGTCAGACATAATACAGGTTCTCTACAAGGTCTAATAGTTGAAAGATTGTCAGACATAATACAGGTTCTCTACAAGGTCTAATAGTTGAAAGATTGTCAGACATAATACAGGTTCTCTACAAGGTCTAATAGTTGAAAGATTGTCAGACATAATACAGGTTCTCTACAAGGTCTAATAGTTGAAAGATTGTCAGACACAATACAGGTTCTCTACAAGGTCTAATAGTTGAAAGATTGCCAGACATAATACAGGTTCTCTACAAGGTCTAATAGTTGAAAGATTGTCAGACAATACAGGTTCTCTGCAAGGTCTAATAGTTGAAAGATTGTCAGACACAATACAGGTTCTCTACAAGGTCTAATAGTTGAAAGATTGATGGGCACAAGAGTCTAGAACTTATGCCCTGGGTGCCATCTTTGGCTCAAAAAACAATAGAAGACAAAGAGACAGATATTTGTTTATTTACTTTTTAAATGTATTGATAACTGATTTCTATATTTAGATTGTGAGAATTGTCAGCTGAAATATGAAGGAGACTGCCCTAAACATGGACCACTAATCTATATAGATAATCCAGAGGTAAGGTACACAATTACAACTAACAAAAATTGGAATATCTCTTCATTTTCATTAAATTACAATTTTCAAGTCTTAATTAATGTTATGTGAAGAGGATCATCATCATGTACCATGCCTGCTGGCATAGGTGATCATGTCTCTCCGCAGCATTCGATCTTGGCAGTTATTTATCATATTCATTTTCAGTTGTTGACCTCCTGCCAAGCCATTCTCTTGAGATGTCTGCCATCTTCTCCCTTTGCTTTCCTCTATCTCTTCATCTGTAAATTTTTCCAGTTGTAACAAAATATTCCAGCTGTTTCCTTCTCATTACATGGCCAAAAGAATTATTATTGTTTCTTCCTGATATTGAAAATTGACTCTCTCTTTGCTTGTCTTTCAGAACGTTGTCATTATTCTTCTAAGCTGTCCATGGTATTCTCAACATTCTTCTGTTAAACCACATACATACAACCTCCAGTGATTTTCTTGTCTGTTGTCCTATTGTCCATGATTTACATCCATATGTTAAAAGACTGGCTCTACATAACATTTAAGAATTCTTTTTTTGCTTTTGTTATTCAAAAATAGATTGCACAATATCTTCCTAATTTTTTGGAAAGCTGTTTTTGCCTGAACCATTCTGCATCTCACCTCTTTTGTACATCGTACATCTACCAACAGGATCTTCACCCACTCTTATTAACACCTACTGATGTTAGTTATATGTAAATAAAGTGTCCATCTATCAACATGTTAACAAAGAAATTATCCACACCTATATCCATGTCCTATTTCATCAACATTGTGTCATGATCTATTTTTAACATTGTAATCTCCATTTGTTCTCAGGTAAGTCAAGATGAGAACAGCAGTCAAGATTCTAGCCCCCAATTTCAGGAAACTAAAAATAAACCTAATCAAATGTCAGGAAATGAAAAGTTGTTTCAATCGCTTGTTTGTGACAATCATAGTGATGATGGGGCCAGATCTATTAAAACAGCACATAGAAATTCACAAACTAGAGAGAAGCTTCATAAATGTGATGATTGTGGTGCAGCTTTTGCTCGACTTGGACATCTAAATGAGCACAAGAGAACACATACAGGGGAGAAGCCTTACATATGTGATGTTTGTGGTGCAGGTTTTTCAAAACTTCAAAATCTTAAAAAACATAAGAGAACACATACAGGGGAAAAACCTTACACATGTGATTTGTGTGGCGCACGCTTTAATAATTTGTATGCTCTAAAAATGCATAATAGAACACATACAGGGGAGAAACCTTATGCATGTGATGTGTGTGGTACAAGTTGTTCACAAATTCAACATCTAAAAATACACAAGAGAACTCATACAGGGGAGAAGTCTTATACATGTGATGTGTGCGGTACAAGTTTTTCTCATCTTCAAAGTCTAAAAAGACATAAGAGAATGCATACAGGGGAGAAGCCTTATACATGTGATGTGTGTGGTACAAGTTTTTCTCATCTTAGATATCTACAAAATCATAAGAGAACACATACAGGAGAGAAGCCTTATACATGTGATGTGTGTGGTGCAGGTTTTTCACAACTTCATCATCTAAAAAATCATAAGAGAACACATACAGGAGAGAAGCCTTATACATGTGATGTGTGTGGTGCAAGTTTTTCACGACTTGATCATCTAAAAACTCATCAGAGATCACATACAGGGGAAAAACCTTACACATGTGTTCTATGTAATGCATATTTTGCTTATCTTGTTTCTCTAAAAACACACATCGTAACTCATACAGGGGAGAAGCCTTATACATGTGATGTGTGTGGTGCAAGTTTTTCACAACTTCATCATCTAAAAACTCATCAGAGAACACATACAGGGGAAAAACCTTACACATGTGTTCTATGTAATGCATATTTTGCTCATCTTGTTTCTATAAAAACACACATGGTAACTCATACAGGGGAGAAACCTTACACATGTGATATATGTGGTGCATGCTTTAATAATTCGTATGCTCTAAAAATGCATAATAGAACACATACAGGGGAGAAGCCTTATGCATGTGATGTGTGTGGTACATGTTTTTCACAAATTCAATATCTAAAATCTCACAAGAGAACACATACAGGGGAGAAGCCTTTCATGTGTGATGTGTGTCATGCAATTTTTACTCAATCTCAACATCTAAAATCACACAAGAGAACACATACAGGAGAAGAGCCTTACAAATGTGATGTGTGTGGTGCAAGTTTTACTCAAGCTCAACATCTAAAATCTCACAGAAGAACACATACAGGGGACAAGCCTTATACATGTGAAGTGTGTGCTGCATGTTTTACTCGACATGACATACTAAAAATTCATAAGTGAACACATACAGGGGAGAAGCCTTACAAATGTGATTTGTTTGGTGCATGTTTTGCTGATTCTTCTGTTCTAAAAAAACACAAGAGAACACATACAGGAGAGTAGTCTTAAACGTGATGTGTATGCAATGTGTTTTTACCTTGTGTGCAGATATAATAACATTAGAGAACATGTGCAGGAGAGAATCCTTACCCATGTGTTGTCTGTGCTGCATGTCTTGTGGAGATTACAGGCCTAATAACACAAAAGAACACATGCAGGAGAGAATCCTCACAAATGTTTAGAGCATTACAGAGTGGAGTAAAATGATCATATTTAAGGTTCAGGGAACAGACTGTCAAGGGAGGCGAAGGCACTCTTCACATCACCAGTGCTGAAAGTTGTCAGCAACCAACAGCTGATGGCTTGTGCTAGGATACATGAACCAGAACCATTACCCATTTCCACCTCTTCATGGTGCCTCTAGTAACAGACTAACCTGTCTAGTCTGGTCAAGAGAGTAGGGATTGAAGAGGGAAGACAGCTCGGTACTCAAAAATGTTGTGCTGAAGTTAATTGTGTTGGGCCGAAAGGTAAAAATATCACAGTTATACTACAAACCACAACGTAACGCAGGCACACCCACATAACGTCATTTTAAGGGTGGATGATGAAGAGGTATACTCCTTTAGTCACCAGGCGAACACAAGCAAGCAAGACTGTCAAGTAGAAAGAAATTATGGCAGCCTTGAACAAAGGCACAAATATCACAGTTATACTACAAACCACAACATAACGCAGGCACACCCACATAACATCATTTTAAGGGTGGATGATGAAGAGGTATACTCCTTTAGTCACCAGGCGAACACAAGCAAGCAAGCAAGACTGTCAAGTAGAAAGAAATTATGGCAGCCTTGAACAAAGACACAATTGGATCCTTAGCCGCAAGTACACAATAATTGAGATTGGCATCTCACCACATGTACATGTTGACTGGCAGATACTTCATGGTCGTATTGAATATAAAATATTGAGCAAAACACTTTTGGCCTATAGATACAACACTACATGCAAAACTGGATAGGTTTCTGCAAGAACTACAAAAAATAGTAACATTTATACAAGAAAGGACATTACAGATAAAGACAATACTTCAGACAAATGAAAGATGACAGACAGATGTTGTACAATGTGTTGGGTGTGATAAACTTGGACTATAATTACATATTTTATTGACTTTGGTTTGTATCAAATTTGTTGTGTTATTTCATTTACATACTTGTCAGTGATGTTGTCACATGATAGCCAACCTTTGACATGGAGATGGCACTCATTGTATGAATGAAGATATAAAAACATGTGACAAAGAGCAAGGTACAAGGGTGAAACCATACTAGTTTGATTTGTGTAATGATGGTTTTAATCAATATATAAATAAAAGCACACTTGAGAACACAGAGGTCACGTCTGACTCATGTCTTTTATGTAGCAGATTTAATGGAAAGTGAAGACAATATAACTGACAATAAAACACATGCAGGTGTAAGTTTTGACATTCATAAAACAGCTTGTATTGGGAATGAACATAGCACATGGTGTGTAGTGAAATGGTTGCTTTTTGGAGTGATTTTTGAAAACTACAAATGTAGAGGTTGTAAACAAATTCCTTAATTGTATGTTGTGTTGTGATTTCAAAGGTGTGTGATATTATAGGAAGACACTAGAGGAGGCCAGTTTCATTAAAAAAGAAAATAACTTTTTGATTGAAGTTCCTGAAAATGGAAATAAAATATGACTGGGAAATGATAGTTGATAGAAGATAGTTGTGATGACCTTCAACTTATCATGTACTGCTTACTGAAGTCACTAATGCTGTTCATTTATCTTACTCAACCACTTCTTCGTTACTATGAAAGGCAAAATATATTGATAGATAAAGAGATAATGATTGATGATAATAGGCACTCCAGTACATAAAGAAAGTACTCAAATTTGTTAGGATGAGAGGGACAATTATCACAGCTTGCTGTAAACCACAACACATTGACACTCCGTTAATGTCCTTTTTCTTTTAAGTGTTTACCAGCTTTTACCTTTGATAAAGTCCCTAGAGACTAGAACTGAATTGTTATTGAGTTATTTGCGGGTCATCATCATTGCACACTGAACATGTCCATAGGTGCTCAGATCCCCTTCTCAGCAATTCCCGCAGTGTCCAGCGACTGACGACTCCAGTTCTATGTTGGTTGATAAGTCTTCTTACACGCCCACTGATGATGGAGATGGGAGTTAAGATGGGCACAGCCAGAAATGAGAAACTTGGTGGCCATGTAAGAAGACTTATCAACCAACATAGAACTGAAGTCGTCAGTCGCTGGACACTGAGGGAATTGCTGAGGAGGGGATCTGAGCACCTATGGGCATGTTCGGAGTGCAATGATGATAACCCGCAAATAACACGCCCACTATGTTTCTCATTTCTGGCTGCGCCCATCTTAACTCCCATTTCCATTATCCGAAGAAGTGACGTTGGTCTGTGTTTGTCGAAGTCCTGTGCTCTTCCCACATCTCGGAGGACATTGATGATGTCCGCCCGATCCATTGGTTGCCCGTCCTCAACGACAGCGCAGCTAGCCAACCTGTCCGCTCTTTCATCTCCCCGTACTCCCGCATGTCCAAGGACATAGACAAAGGTGACCTTACGTATTTTGGATTTCTGCAACGACTCTACCCATTGCATGCGTACAGAGCCGGCCTCCGCCTTTTTAATCATGCTCATCGAATCACCCAGTATACATGCGTGAGTGTAGTCTTGTGACTCTAACCATTTGAATGCCTTGGTCACTGCCATCACCTCCATTGTCGTGCTACTCATGGTCATGACGTATGCACCACTGTCTTCGTAGACTATTCTGCCTTCCGAGCGTGCTGTAAATGCCCATGCACTTCTTTGGTGTCGTCTTCCATATCCGTCTGTATAGATGACTGCATCTTTCTCGCCGGTGTTATCGCAGATAAGACCGTTGACCTCAGCATTAACCACGACCGGGTTCTGTTCCCTACTTTTCCTGTCGAGTGTGACACTACACGAGAAAGTCCCCTTGAAAGACGTAGGCACCGGTATCCACTCCTCACCAACGCTGATATTGGTAAGCCCACAGACCTGTTTGATGATAACATCTGCTCGGCCCACCCATGATTTGCCTCTGTTTAGCCTGGCACCTTTCACTGTGATGAGCACGTGGTGCAATGGATGCTCTTTAATCTTCAGGTATGCTCGTGCTCTCCAGATCTTGATTCTGTCATCTATGGTTGGAAAGTCAAGAAGACACCTCATTGCTACACAGGGAGTCCCTCGTACATCCCAGGATAATGCGCATGGCTTCATTTTGTATTTTCTCCAGCCTATCAATTTGAGTCGTACTGACAGTAAGAATTTCCAGGGCATACTCGATTGGTGCGAGGACTAATCCCTGGAACAGAAGAGTAAGTAGCCTCTGCTCGATGTTAGCAGCTGCCATGACCTTCAAGGCGGCTAATCCTTTGCGGGATTTTGTTATCACATGGTCCCGAAAACACAGGCTGCGATCAAACTTAGCTCCAAGGTATGTCATCAACTTGTCCCTGATCACCTCATCAGCTCCCATTCGTACTACCGGTGTGGTTGTATTAACGATATGATTGTTAAGGGAGAACCATGAAACTGGTGCTTTATTAGGATTAACCAAGGCACCTGAAACCCCACACCAGGAAGAAATGCGATCGAGTTCGTCTTGCATTGTGGAGGCGATTCCCCGTCTGTCTCTTCCCTGTCGATATACCAGAATATCATCAGCAAAAGTCATAGTTCTTCCCCTCCCATCCAGCTGTTGGGCCGTGATCGTTATTGTGTACACATTAAATAGAACTGGTGACAATGGTGAGCCTTGTGGCAGCCCAGGACAAATGGATGTTGGCTCGGAAGACCAACTTCCACATCTGAGTATCACCTTCCTCTGAAACAGTGCCACGGCGATCCATCTAATGAGGAAGGGGTTCACCGCCAGTTTGAGAAGCATATGCATGAGATATTCAAATAGTACCCTGTTGTATGCATCCTTCAGATCTATAGCAGCAGCACATGTCTCCTCTAGTCTGTAGAAGCCTTCGAAGACGTCATAAGCAAAGACTGCCGCGTTGAGCCATGTCCCTTTGTTATATCTATAACCTCCGAGTGTGGAAGGGAATACGCATTTCTGTTCAAGGTGACAGGTGAGGACACGGGCAACTATTTTCTCCAGCAGCTTGCCCGCAGTGTTCTGCATTGTGATTATTCTGTAGGCACTGATCTGAGAATTGTCCTTGTTTGGCTTCGGTAGCGGTAGTAAGTAGCTGTGTAGCCACTCCTCCTTAATCTGGCCACTCCGAATGATGACATTAAACTCATTGGCCAGTTTTGTCAAGTCGTCGTCAGCTAAATCGCCTATGTCATTGTACCGAACACCATCTGGACCAGGAGCAGTGTTGTGTGACCTTTTAAGTGTCGCGCGAATGTTATCGGTTGTGATTGTGAGATCTTCTTCCAGCACTACATCCTTACACAATTTTGACAGCGATCCCCGTATCCTCATTCTTGCAGCCTCATTTCTTTGGTCCGTCTGCTCAATGTAGCGGGCAAACAGGGCCTTCCCTTTGCTCTCATCAGATTTGTGCCATATCCGGCCAGTGCTCTGAAAGTCTGGTATGCCTCTCTGTCGTGTTGTGTCATTCATGCTCTGATGAAGGCGCCAGAATGTGGCTAGCGATTTTTCTGAGCACACTTTTTTTTTTTACAGAAGTCATCCCATTTGGCATCCTTAGCCTGCTAAGCGCATAGTTTAAAGTGCATCATTTTTTGGTCGACCTCTACTTTCAGACTCTTCAAGAGCTCAGGTTGTGTTCTTCCATTCTTTCTAGCTTTCTGCCATGTCTTGGCCGCTTGTCTCTTGCTCCGCAAAGCTTTCTCGACTTCTACATTCCACCAGGGTGGCTGCGTCCATCTCTCCTGCCTCCTACGAGGGGCGCTCTGTTTCCTATGTCTGATTTTGCTAATGACGTCCTGGTCTGTTTTCTCGTAGTTGAATTTGTGGAGCTTGCTTTTCTGGCTTCTATTTTAGCTTTTCTCAATTATGAGGACACATGGATAGTGATCACTTCCGTGGAACCCCAGTGCATTCCACCTGCAAACCGGTGCGAAGGTGGAAGACACCAGTGCCATGTCTATGACACTATTTTATGAAAGGAAAGAACAGAGTGAGTGTCACTTGAAGCACTGAAGACTTATTAGACAGAAAACAAACCAAACAAACAAAAGTGGATGTCATGTCTCAATGGTTAAATGAGCCATACAATGAGTAGTATTGTCAGCTTTGTTCAAATATGTATGGTTAGAGGCATTCATGGATAAAACCTTCAAGTCAAGTAAAAAAAGGAGGACAAAGATATAAGCAAACACAGTGTATAAATTAGCAAAAGAGGAAAGTATACAGCAAACCTTAATAAAGTATAAGACACTTATGACATAACTTGGTCAGAAAGAAATATCAACAAAATATTTCACAGAGAAACATTCACTAAGAAACCACAACAGACACTGCTAAACATTACTGAAGCTGAAGTAGACCCTTACATAAATAAAGACACTCTATAGACATACAATGTTATCAGAATCATCAAGGGAATGGCGGGCAGAATTGTCCCTACTCATAGCAGCTTGAATGCAGAATTAGTTTGAAACAGACACAGATTTTGCAACTATCTCTCTCTCTCTCTCTCACTCTGCCTCTTTCTTTCTATATTAATTTCTCCCTTTCTGTCTTGTTCACTTACTCTTTCTCTCTCTCTCTCTAATCTGTTCTCCTGCTATCTCTCTCTCTCTCCATGTTCAAGATTTATTTGTTAGTCATATTATGTCTTTTCCCACAGTTATTGTTGTATATTGTCACTGTCATTGGGCCTGGCTTGATGTTGAAATTTCCATCTTTTGGTTTAATCAGTCTATCTATCTATCTATTGTCCTTTCGAGCTGAAGACGGCACATAGGGCAGAACGACAATCTCAAAAATAGAAACCTTGCGTGCCAAAATGGTACATATTGCAGAGATCACTAATCTAAAATCTATGGCGCTGTTTCCATAACAATACTTTTTACGATGACAGCTTGTCAAGCCATCGATCAACCTCCTTAGTCGCCTCTTACGACATGCCTAGAAGGTCACAGTGTCACAATTCTTTACCTCCCTCATAATGAGGCCCCGGTAACACACTGGATTTAATCAGTGGATCATCCATTTTGCGAATCTAACATGTCCATGCATGCTGAGATCTCATCCCCAGTATGTTCTTCAGACTGATAACTCCAGTTATGTGTTCATTTGTTATTCTGTCTCTCTCAGCATAATGCTCCATTCTGACATCTCCAATTTTGACCTGATGTTTGTCTAGTCTGAGCATGGTTGTTGATTCATGATCATTGTTTGAATCATTAGGTCGCCCTACCTCCGGAGTACATACAAAATATCAGCCCAGTCCATTGCACATCTGCTAACTATGGCAGCAGTTCCAGCCAAGCTATTAGCTTGTTCATTTCCTTTCATGCTAGAGTATACTGGGACAAAAATGAAAGTATTGTCTATATCTGCAATTTCATTTCTTATACAAACTGTATTTCTTTTTGTTGTTCTTGCAGATGTCCATATAGTTTTGTCTGTAGCATTGTATCTATTGTCATTTGCTTTTCCTCTGTGTACTATATTTTATACAGTCTTGAAGTATGTGTTCAGCAGTCTGGGATACCTGTCCACATGCACATGTGGCTGAAGTGCCATTTTTTAATTTTCTATAAATGTGGCTATGGAGTCAATTGTGTCTTTTTCTGAAGCGTATAATGATAACTTGTTCCCATCTATATAATTATTTTATTGTAGGCATCATTATTTGGTATTTATAGTTTTCTGATTGATCTGATTATATTATCTGTTTCGTCTGATGGTAACCTTTTTTTTAATTAGACACTTATCCAAACTGAAATTACATTTTTGTAAAAAGTCAACATTAATACAGCACTGCATTTAACACAAGTCAGTCAATAAACTTCTAACATGTCGGAACATGAACAAAATGGCACTGCAGGTCTACAAACAACTCACTACAGAAAGTGATACTTTGCCATCAAATAGTGTTATCCCTGATTAGTTGTTCGAGGTTACACTGTGACCTATTCTAAAAGTATTAACAATTGTTTGTAGGGCCAGGTAAAGAAGGAGGAAGCCAAAGAAATTCAAGAAAATGATATATCCAATGTCATGGAGGCTGCAGGAGCTACTTCAATACTCTTTTCTGAGAAGGAAAATCTTCTAGGTAAGATTGTATTTGCTGTCAACAGAATCTATTTTCATAATCTGTTGTCCTGGAGAAGATTGTGTCATGCTAGGTTATTTAAGCTCCATTAGACACAAATGACAGACGGACTCTGATTCCAAACAAGTGCTACATCCACTGTCATGAAGGCTGCATGTGCTACTTCAATACTCTTTTCTGAGAAGGAAAATCTTCTAGGTAAGATTGTATTTGCTGTCAACAGAATCTATATTCATAATCTGTTGTCCTGGAGAGGATAGGTTATTTTAGCTCCGTTGGACACAAATGACAGACGGACTCTGATTCCAAACATCATACCATGATGGTAGCAGCCCATGTTAACAATGACCATGACCTTTGTTGTTCACCAGGACAAAACTATAAATAGAGTAAAAAAAGTAAATAAATTACCCCCGTCACGTCAAGTGGCATATAGGGAAATATGGTGTTAGTGACCCTATATTTTACAGACCTTCAGCACATGATTTTTGGGGTAATGTGGTTGGTATTACGCCCGTGCTGCTTTACTTTCCCAGAAAAAAATCCGGTACCCATTTAAGGCTGGGTGAACGCAGAAGCCGTCGGTTGGGATCGAACCCTACCTCTTGTCCTTTGTAGTCCAGTTCACTAACCACTGAGCTATCGCGGCTCCTCATAGAGTGCTGAAACAATAATGCAATAAATGTAAAACTTGATTATGACACCTCCAAAAAAAAAATTACATAGGTAGAAAAAAAACATTCTAAGGATTCAACAGTTTGCTGCAGGGGAAGCAAACCACCTTCCCCTGGGCAATTTTGTAATTTTTACAAACATGTTGTTAAAACAAGACTCATGAATAGGGGTCATAATCTAGGGTTAACACTTAAAATCTATCTTCATAGTCCTGTAGATGTCCATACTTGTCATTGACAGTCACGGCTGTGTTCATCTAAACATTCCAGTTGTTATGAAGGATTTTTAAGTGTGTTAAATTTTTTCTGTTGAATTTTCTTAAGTTTTGTTGGCAAGATATGGCTCGAAAACAATGTTGACATTGCTATAACATAGCATATAAGCTACGTGTGATTGCATATATTTTTTTAAAGATCATGTTAACAGGGCTACGGACAATAATTTCAGGTCACCCCAACTGAAAAATATTTTATGAACTTGGTGGCATCAGGTAGAGGTTCTGATAAAAGCAACTCATATTAAACATAACCTTAGAAGTGGAACTGTAAAATGGTCACAACTTGAGGCAGGGTTGAATACTTGGATTCTAGAACACCAAATAATGGGACTTTCAGTGTCTACAAACATGATGCCTCATTAAGTGAAATTATAGATCACTAATTTTGCTGAATCAACATCTTAGTGTTCTAAACTCATGAACATAAACCATCAATGTATGTGAGCTACAACAAAAATATCACAAAAAGTACCAACTCAGTGTAAAGAAACAAATAATTTAATTTGTATATCTATTTAGAGTGTGTATGCGTGCATGTAGAATAATGGATTTATCTTGCATTTAGTGCAGGATGAGTTTTCAAAGACATTCAAATAAAAAAAGACAGCTGTTGGCAAAAGGAAAGGAAAAAAATGATGTCTTCAACTCTAGAAAGATGTTTGTACATATGGCATGTCAGTTTTTGATATGAGTTTAACTGACAGGTAATAGCTTACTAAAGACAGATCTAAACG
This sequence comes from Megaustenia siamemsis, assembly GCA_032433765.1. Lineage (NCBI taxonomy): Eukaryota > Metazoa > Mollusca > Gastropoda > Stylommatophora > Ariophantidae > Megaustenia > Megaustenia siamemsis. The sequence goes on from JAVIAB010000159.1 coordinate 24,469,390, forward strand.
CAGTCAGTCAGTAAGTAAACAAATGACTTGAAGGACTTGTGATTATAGGAATGTAATATTAGTACATAATTAATTATGTTTTCATATGATGGAACACCAGAAGAGTTTGTTTGACTGTCAAAGAAAGAAGCACAAAGAAACACAGCACAAGAGACATTATATTATATTTAAAAGTTCAAATACATAGATATCAGTTCAGCGGCATAAACCAGTCATCTTACAATTAGTATCAAGTATAAGTTAAAATATATTTCATAAATTGTTAAATTAATGGAATCCAATGGTCACTGACCAAACAACTTGATGATTTAGACTTTGCTGATGACATAGCTGTCCTATCACACAGCCATCAACAGATGCAGGATAAAATGAGCATACTTGATGAGAGATCACAACAGCTAGAACTGAAGATTAATAGAGATAAGACAAACATTATGAGAATTAATACAGTTGGCAATAACCAAATAAAACTAGGAGAATTACCTCTATTAGATGTACAATCTCACATATATCTGGGCAGTAATATAGATAAAGAGGGAGGAACAGAAAATGATACCAAAATACGGATATCAAAAGCAAGAGGAGCTTTCATTGCACTGGGAAACATATGGAAATCCAAAGAAATTAGGCTAAATACTAAAATAAAAATTTTCAACTCAAATGTTAAGGCGGTCCTATTATATGGCTGTGAAACATGGAGAACAACAAAATTGACAATCACGAAGATACAGACTTTCATTAATGGATGCTTACGCAGAATAAAAGGATGGAAATGGCAGGACAAAACCACTAACATAGAATTATGGAAATGTACCAGTCAAACACCAGTGGATAAAGAGATACAGCGAAGATGATGGCACTGGATAGGACATACACTACGGAAGCCAACTGAGAGTATTACACAACAGGCCCTTTTTTGGAATCCCCAGGGGAAAAGACAAAGAGGAAGACCAAGGAATTCTTGGAGAAGACAGATAGAAGCAGAGATGAAGATGATGGGGAAGACATGGAATGATCTTAAAAGAATGGCAAAAAACAGAACGACTTGGAAAGTGTTTGTTGAAGACCTATGCTCCACTGGGAGCTAAAAAGGTAGAAGAAGAAGATAATTTAAAATAGAAACTAAAGAACCTTTACAATTTAGTATCAAATAAGTCTTATCCTTTACACACAACTTCTGACTGAATGTTTCTTTACTTAACGCAGTACTTGTAAAACTTCATAGCTATTATCTGTAGATATGTAGGAAATTTCTAATAATACAACTTGTCTATAACTACCCCAGTGGTTCTGAAGATCTCTAGCAACTTCTAATAACTACTAACTTTGGTAATCTTTATAAATAAACTCTCATTGAGAGCTGTCTCAGCATCAAATGTTTGCTACCATGGAGCACATACTTTGCTATATTATCCTAACCCCATTACACCTGGATATGTGGGAGTCTGGGGAAATGAAAGAACAGACAGACTAACTAGTGCTAATTTAGTCAAAGACAGTCAACAAATGGATCACGTGAAAATCTTTAATGTCCTTTTGAGATGTTGGAAGAACACAGGACTTTCAAAACTGTGATTCCAAGTCACTTCTTTAATTGAAAGAGATGGGAGGAGACATGGCTGCAGCCAAAAATGTGATGCTTAGTGTGTGCATAAGAGGACTTATCAACCATCACAGAGCTGGAATCATCAGTCACTGGAGACTTAGGAATATTCTGAGGAGGAAATCTGAGTACCTATGAACATGTTCAGGAGCGGTGATAGCTCAGTGGTTAGTGAACTAGACTACAAAGGACAAGGAGTAGGGTTCGATCCCAACCGACGGCTTCCGGGTTCACCCAGCCTTAAATGGGTACCGGATTTTTTTCTGGGAAAGTTAAGCAGCATGGGCGTAATACCGACCACATTACCCCAAAAATCATGTACTGAAGGTCTGTAAAATATAGGGTCACTAACACCATATTTCCCGATATGCCACTTGGCGTGACGGGGGTACTTTACTTTTTTTTTTATGAACATGTTCAGAGTTCAGTGATGATAACCCACGAATAACTTGAAAATTAAATTGCTAATAACATAGATCCACATGAAAAACAATATAATTCAGTGACACATAGGAAATAATGGACAATGTTAAATGATCAAATAAGCCGTTTAAAACCATCTTATGTGAGGAAACAAGGAAAGTAAGAAAAGTGAAGGTTCTTTCCATTCTTTGCTAAGCATATGGTATCATATGGTGATAGTGACCACATTTTTCTTTGACCAATGACCCATTTATTTTCACTTCATGGTAATTGTATCACTCCAGGCCACCCTTACTTCCCAGACAATCTTTCCCCTAATGTTAGAAGCTGGGTGAACTCAGAAGCTTTATTGGTTTAAAAATATTTGCCAGATCTGGTATATGAACCTGGAACCTCCTATTTAGTACTGAGTGCACTAACTACTCAGGCACCAAAGCTAAAACAGAATGTGCAGAATGGATTGGTGTCAACAATGAATAGATAGGGAAATCTCTTAAACAAATGCAGAATCTAGCACATGTCTGACACTCCAAGGGTTTCAAGAATTATGGCATGTCAGACAGGCTACATTTAGTTGACTCAAGTATGTCTGATTTTAATTGATCTGTTAATGTTGGCAGTTATTACAAAAGTTGTGCACCGTTTAACCTTGTCATATTTGTTTATTTTTGGGTATTTCCTGTTCCAATCCAAGATGGAGTTTTTGTTTTTCTACATCTTGCAATGCATGGTTGATCAATAGTTTAACAAACTGTCATCATAAAACATCCATTGTTATTGAAACAGTTTATATAAGAGAAATGACAAGACATAAAATAAAATCAATTATAATCAAGAGAAGAAAGTGGTCACATGTTGGCCATGTGATGAAAAGAGGCAACAAAAGAATCTCAAAGCAGGACCAGAAATGGAACCAGATGGTAAAAGAAAAAGAGGCAGACCTAGAGAAACACTGAAGAGAACACATTAAATGAGAGACAATAACAGCAGGCACCAGCTCCCTTACTGATATTGAACAACCTGCCCAGAATAGAGCCATATGGTGAGACACAATACAAGTTTTGTACAAGGTCTAATAGTTCAAAGATTGACAGACACAATACAGGTTCTCTACAAGGTCTAATAGTTGAAAGATTGTCAGACACAATACAGGTTCTCTACAAGGTCTGATAGTTCAAAGATTGACAGACACAATACAAGTTTTGTACAAGGTCTAATAGTTGAAAGATTGTCAGACACAATACAAGTTTTGTACAAGGTCTAATAGTTCAAAGATTGACAGACACAATACAAGTTTTGTACAAGGTCTAATAGTTCAAAGATTGACAGACACAATACAAGTTTTGTACAAGGTCTAATAATTCAAAGATTGACAGACACAATACAGGTTCTCTACAAGGTCTAATAGTTGAAAGATTGTCAGACACAATACAGGTTCTCTACAAGGTCTAATAGTTGAAAGATTGATGGGCACAAGAGTCTAGAACTTATGCCCTGGGTGCCATCTTTGGCTCAAAAAACAATAGAAGACAAAGAGACAGATATTTGTTTATTTATTTTTTAAATGTATTGATAACTGATTTCTATATTTAGATTGTGAGAATTGTCAGCTGAAATATGAAGGAGACTGCCCTAAACATGGACCACTAATCTATATAGATAATCCAGAAGTAAGGTACACAATTACAACTAACAAAAATTGGAATATCTCTTCATTTTCATTAAATTACAATTTTCAAGTCTTAATTAATGTTATGTGAAGAGGATCATCATCATGTACCATGCCTGCTGGCATAGGTGATCATGTCTCTCCGCAGCATTCGATCTTGGCAGTTATTTATCATATTCATTTTCAGTTGTTGACCTCCTGCCAAGCCATTCTCTTGAGATGTCTGCCATCTTCTCCCTTTGCTTTCCTCTATCTCTTCATCTGTAAATTTTTCCAGTTGTAACAAAATATTCCAGCTGTTTCCTTCTCATTACATGGCCAAAAGAATTATTATTGTTTCTTCCTGATATTGAAAATTGACTCTCTCTTTGCTTGTCTTTCAGAACGTTGTCATTATTCTTCTAAGCTGTCCATGGTATTCTCAACATTCTTCTGTTAAACCACATACATACAACCTCCAGTGATTTTCTTGTCTGTTGTCCTAGTGCCCATGATTTACATTCATATGTTAAAAGACTGGCTCTACATAACATTTAAGAATTCTTTTTTTGCTTTTGTTATTCAAAAATAGATTGCACAATGTCTTCCTAATTTTTTGGAAAGCTGTTTTTGCCTGAACCATTCTGCATCTCACCTCTTTTGTACATCGTACATCTACCAACAGGATCTTCACCCACTCTTATTAACACCTACTGATGTTAGTTATATGTAAATAAAGTGTTCATCTATCAACATGTTAGCAAAGAAATTATCCACACCTATATCTATGTCCTATTTCATCAACATTGTGTCATGATCTATTTTTAACATTGTAATCTCCATTTGTTCTCAGGTAAGTCAAGATGAGAGCAGCAGTCAAGATTCTAGCCCCCAATTTCAGGAAACTAAAAATAAGCCTAATCAAATGTCAGGAAATGAAAAGTTGTTTCAATCGCTTGTTTGTGACAATCATAGTGATGATGGGGGCAGATCTATTAAAACAGCACATAGAAATTCACAAACCAGAGAGAAGCTTCACAAATGTGATGTTTGTGGTGCAGGTTTTGCTCGACTTGGACATCTAAAAGCACACAAGAGAACACATACAGGGGAGAAGCCTTACAAATGTGATGTATGTAGTGCAGGTTTTGCTCTACTTGGAACGCTGAACAAACACAAGAGAACACATACAGGGGAGAAGCCTTACAGATGTGATGTGTGTGGTGCAGGTTTTACTCAAGCTCAACATCTAAAATCACACAGGAGAATACATACAGGGGAAAAACCTTATGCATGTGATGTGTGTGGTACAAGTTTTACCCAACCTCAACATCTAAAATCACACAAGAGAACACATACAGGAGAGAAGCCTTTCATGTGTGATGTGTGTCCTGCAAGTTTTGCTCATCTTGGAACACTAAAATCACACAAGAGAACACATACAGAGGAAAAGCCTTACACACATGATGTGTGTCATGCAATTTTTACTCAAACTCAAGATCTAAAATCACACAAGAGAACACATACAGGAGAGAAGCGTTTCACATGTGATGTGTGTCATGCAAGTTTTGCTCAATTTGGAACACTGAAATCACACAAGAGAACACATACAGGAGAAAAGCCTTACAGATGTGATGTGTGTGGTGCATGTTTTACTCAAGCTCATCATCTAAAATCACACAGGAGAACACATACAGGGGAAAGGCCTTATACATGTGAAGTGTGTGCTGCATGTTTTACTCGACATGACATACTAAAAATTCATAAGAGAACACATACAGGGGAGAAGCCTTACAGATGTGATGTGTGTGGTGCATGTTTTGTTGATTCTTCTGTTTTAAGAAAACACAAGAGAACACATACTGGGGAGAAGCCTTACAGATATGATGATTGTTCTGCATGTTTTTCTCGACATGACATACTGAAAAATCATCAGAGATCACATACAGGGGAGATGCCTTACAAATGTGATTTGTGTGGTGCATATTTTGCTGATACTGCTGTTCTAAAAAGACACAAAAGAATACATACAGGGGAGATGCCTTACAAATGTGATTTGTGTGGTGCATATTTTGCTGATACTGCTGTTCTTCAAAAACACAAAAGAACACATAGAGAAGAGAAGCTGTTCACATGTGATGTGTGTGCTGCATGTTTCACTCAAAATACACACTAAAAAAACACAAGCGAACACATACTGGGGAGAAGCCTTACACATGTGATTTGTGTGGTGCAAGCTTTACTGAATCTTATGTTTTAAAAATACACAAGAGAACACATACTGGGGAGAAGCCTTACACATGTGATGTTTGTGCTGCAGGTTTTACTCGACTTAACATACTAAAAAATCATAAGAAAACACATACAGGGGAGAAGCCATACACTTGTGATTTGTGTGGTGCATGCTTTAGTGATTCTTATGCTCTAAAAATACATAAAAGAACGCATACAGGAGAGAAGCCTTATGCATGTGATGTGTGTTGTACAAGTTTTTCTCATCTTCAAAACCTAAAAATACACAAGAGAACACATACAGGGGAGAAACCTTACATATGTGATGTATGTGGTTCAGGTTTTTCCCAACTTCAACATCTCAAAAAACATAAGAGAATACATACTGGGGAGAAGCCTTATACATGTGATGTGTGTGGTACAGGTTTTACTCAACTTCAACATCTAAAAATACACAAGAGAACACATACAGGAGAGAAACCTTACACTTGTGTTCTGTGTAATACATATTTTGCTCATCTTGTTTCTCTAAAAACACACATGGTAACTCATACAGGGGAGAAACCTTACAAATGTGAAGTGTGTGGTACATGTTTTACTCAATTTGCAAAACTAAAAATCCACAAGAGAACACATACAGGAGAGAAGCCTTACAAATGTGATGTGTGTGGTTCCTGCTTTGCTGAACTTGGAACTCTAAAAAAACACAAAAGAACACACACAGGGGAGAAGCCTTATAAATGTGATGTGTGTGGTGTAGGCTTTGCTCAGTTTGAAACACTAAAAATACACAAGAGAACACACACAGGAGAGAAGCCTTACAAATGTGATGTATGTGGTTCCTGCTTTGCTGAACTTGGAACTCTAAAAAAACACAAAAGAACACACACAGGGGAGAAGCCTTATAAATGTGATGTGTGTGGTGTAGGCTTTGCTCAGTTTGAAACACTAAAAATACACAAGAGAACACACACAGGAGAGAAACCTTACACGTGTGATGTGTGTGGTGTAGGTTTTGCTCAACTTGGGACTCTAAAAATACACAAAAGAACACATACAGGGGAGAAGCCTTACACCTGTGATGTGTGTGGTGTAGGTTTTACTCAACTTCAGCATCTAAAAATACACAAGAGAACACATACTGGTGAGAAAACTTAAACATCTGATTTGTGTGTTGAAAATTTTACTCGTCTTGAAAATCTAAGAAACACAAGGGTACAACAGAGGGGAGATGCCTTGTACACATGTGAAGTGTGTACAGCATGTTTTATTAATGCTTCTAATCTACATGAACAAAAGAGAGCACTTACAGATGTGAAGACTTACAATGTGATAAATGAGTTACATGTTTTGCTTATAGAGGACATCTGAAAAGATACATGAGAACACATACAGGAGAGTGACCTTAAATGTGATGTGTGTGCAACTTGTTTTGCCTTGTGTGTAGATATAATAACATTAGAGAATATGTGCAGGAGAGAATCTTTACCCATGTGTTGTCTGTGCTGCAAGTGTTTTCTGTGCTGCATGTGTTTTCTGTGCTGCATGTGTTGTGGAGATTACAGGCCTAATAACACAAAAGAACACATGTAGGAGAGAATCCTTACCCATGTGTTTTCTGTGCTGCATGTCTTGTGGAGATTACAGGCCTAATAACACAAAAGAACACATGTAGGAGAGAATCCTTACCCATGTGTTTTCTGTGCTGCATGTGTTGTCTGTGCTGCATGTGTTTTCTGTGCTGCATGTCTTGTGGAGATTACAGGCCTAATAACACAAAAGAACACATGCAGGAGAGAATCCTTACCCATGTGTTTTCTGTGCTGCATGTGTTGTCTGTGCTGCATGTCTTGTGGAGATTACAGGCCTAATAACACAAAAGAACACATGCAGGAGAGAATCCTTACCCATGTGTTTTCTGTGCTGCATGTCTTGTGGAGATTACAGGCCTAATAACACAAAAGAACACATGCAGGAGAGAATCCTCACAAATGTTTAGAACATTACAGAGTGAAGTAAAATGATCATATTTAAGGTTCAGGGAACAGACTGTCAAGGGAGGCGAAGGCACTCTTCACATCACCAGTGCTGAAAGTTGTCAGCAACCAACAGCTGATGGCTTGTGCTAGGATACATGAACCAGAACCATTACCCATTTCCACCTCTTCATGGTGCCTCTAGTAACAGACTAACCTGTCTAGTCTGGTCAAGAGAGTAGGGATTGAAGAGGGAAGACAGCTCGGTACTCAAAAATGTTGTGCTGAAGTTAATTGTGTTGGGCCGAAAGGCACAAATATGACAGTTATACTACAAACCACAACGTAACGCAGGCACACCCACTTAACGTCATTTTAAGGCGGATGATGAAGAGGTATACTCCTTTAGTCACCAGGCGAACACAAGCAAGCAAGACTGTCAAGTAGAAAGAAATTATGGCAGCCTTGAACAAAGGCACAAATATCACAGTTATACTACAAACCACAACGTAACGCAGGCACACCCACTTAACGTCATTTTAAGGGTGGATGATGAAGAGGTTTACTCCTTTAGTCACCAGGCGAACACAAGCAAGCAAGCAAGACTGTCAAGTAGAAAGAAATTATGGCAGCCTTGAACAAAGGCACAAATATCACAGTTATACTACAAACCACAACGTAACGCAGGCACACCCACTTAACGTCATTTTAAGGGTGGATGATGAAGAGGTTTACTCCTTTAGTCACCAGGCGAACACAAGCAAGCAAGCAAGACTGTCAAGTAGAAAGAAATTATGGCAGCCTTGAACAAAGACACAATTGGATCCTTAGCCACAAGTGCACAATATTTGAGATTGGCATCTCACCACATGTACATGTTGACTGGCAGATACTTCATGGTCGTATTGAATATAAAATATTGAGCAAAACACTTTTGGCCTATAGATACAACACTACATGCAAAACTGGATAGGTTTCTGCAAGAACTACAAAAAATAGTAACATTTATACAAGAAAGGACATTACAGATAAAGACAATACTTCAGACAAATGAAAAATGACAGACAGATGTTGTACAATGTGTTGGGTGTGATAAACTTAGACTATAATTACATATTTTATAAACTGTTGTTGACTTTGGTTTGTATCAAATTTGTTGTGTTATTTCATTTACATACTTGTCAGTGATGTTGTCACATGGTAGCCAACCTTTGGACATGGCACTCATTATATGAATGAAGATATAAAAACATGTGACAAAGAGCAAGGTACAAGGCTGAAACCATGCAAGTTTGATTTGCGTGATGATGGTTTTAATCAATATATAAATAAATAATATAAACAATATATAAATAAAAGCACACTTGAGAACACGGAGGTCAAGTCTGACTCAAAATGTCTTTTATATAGTGCAGATTTAATGCAAAGTGAAGACAATATAACTGACAATAAAACACATGCAGGTGTAAGTTTTGACATTCATAAAACAGCTTGTATTGGGGACAAACAGCAGATGGTGTGTTGTGAAGTGGTTGTTTTTTGAAAACTACAAAAGTAGAGATAGTAAACAGATTCCTTAATTGTATGTTGTGTTGTGATTTCAAAGGTGTGTGTTATTATAGGAAGACACTAGAAGAGGCCAGTTTCATTAAAAAAGAAAATAACTTTTTGATTGAAGTTCCTGAAAATGGAAATAAAATATGACTGGGAAATGATAGTTGATAGAAGATAGTTGTGATGACCTTCAACTTATCATGTGCTGCTTACTGAAGTCACTAATACTTTTTATTTATCTTACTCAACCACTTCTTCGTTACTATGAAAAGTCATAAGATATTGATAGATAAAGAGATAATGATTGATGATAATAGGCACTCCAGTACATAAAGAAAGTACTCAAATTTGTTAGGATGAGAGGGACAATTATCACAGCTTGCTGTAAACCACAACACATTGACACTCCGTTAATGTCCTTTTTCTTTTAAGCGTTTACCAGCTTTTACCTTTGATAACGTCCCTAGAGACTAGGACTGAATGTTATTGTTATTGAGTTATTTGCGGGTCATCATCATTGCACTCCGAACATGTCCATAGGTGTTCAGATCCCCTTCTCAGCAATTCCCGCAGTGTCCAGCGACTGACGACTCCAGTTCTATGTTGGTTGATAAGTCTTCTTACACGCCCACTGATGATGGAGATGGGAGTTAAGATGGGCACAGCCAGAAATGAGAAACTTGGTGGCCGTGTAAGAAGACTTATCAACCAACATAGAACTGAAGTCGTCAGTCGCTGGACACTGAGGGAATTGCTGAGGAGGGGATCTGAGCACCTATGGGCATGTTCGGAGTGCAATGATGATAACCCGCAAATAACTCAATAACACGCCCACTATCTTTCTCATTTCTGGCTGTGCCCATCTTAACTCCCATTTCCATTATCCGAAGAAGTGACGTGGATCTGTGTTTGTCGAAGTCCTGTGCTCTTCCCACATCTCGGAGGACATTGATGATGTCCGCCCGATCCATTGGTTGCCCGTCCTCAACGACAGCGCAGCTAGCCAACCTGTCCGCTCTCTCATTTCCCCGTACTCCCGCATGTCCAGGGACATAGACAAAGGTGACCTTACGTATTTTGGATTTCTGCAACGACTCTACCCATTGCATGCGTACAAAGCCGGCCTCCGCCTTTTTAATCATGCTCATCGAATCACTCAGTATACATGCGTGGGTGTAGTCTTGTGACTCTAACCATTTGAATGCCTTGGTCACTGCCATCACCTCCATTGTCATGCTACTCGTGGTCATGACGTATGCACCACTGTCTTCGTAGACTATTCTGCCTTCCGAGCGTGCTGTAAATGCCCATGCACTTCTTTGGTGTCGTCTTACATATCCGTCTGTATAGATGACTGCATCTTTCTCATCGGTGTTATCTCAGATGAGACCGTTGACCTCAGCATTAATCACGACCGGGTTCTGTTCCCTACTTTTCCTGTCGAGTGTGACAATACACGAGAAAGTCCCCTTGAAAGACGTAGGCACCGTATCCACTCCTCACCAACGCTGATATTGGTAAGCCCACAGACCTGTTTGATGACATCTGCTCGGCCCACCCATGATTTGCCTCTGTTTAGCATGGCACCTTTAACCTGTGTTGAGCACGTGGTGCAATGGATGCTCTTTATCTGTACTAATCTTCAGGTATGCTCGTGCTCTCCAGATCTTGATTCTGTCATCTATGGTTGGAAAATCAAGAAGATACCTCATTGCTACACAGGGAGTGTCCCTTGTACATCCCAGTATAATGCGCATGGCTTCATTTTGTATTTTCTGCAGCCTATCAATTTGAGTCGTACTGACAGTAAGAATTTCCAGGGCATACTCGATTGGTGCGAGGACTAATCCCTGGAACAGAAGAGTATGTAGCCTCTGCTCGATGTTGGCAGCTGCCATGACCTTCAATGTGGCTAATCCTTTTGTTATCACATGGTCCCGAAAACACAGGCTGCGATCAAACTTAGCTCCAAGGTATGTCATCAACTTGTCCCTGGTCACCTCATCAGCTCCCATTCGTACTACCGGTGTGGTCGTATTAACGATATGATTGTTAAGGGAGAACCATGAAACTGATGCTTTATTAGGATTAACCAAGGCACCTGAAACCCTACACCAGGAAGAAATGCGATCGAGTTCGTCTTGCATTGTGGAGGCGATTCCCCGTCTGTCTCTTCCCTGTCGATATACCAGAATATCATAAGCAAAAGTAATAGTTCTTCACCTCCCATCCAGCTGTTGTTCTGTGGTCATTATTGTGTACACGTTAAATATAACTGGGGACAATGGTGAGCCTTGTGGCAGCCCTGGACAAATGAATATTGGCTCGGAAGACCAACTTCCACATCTGAGTATCACCTTCCTCTGAAACAGTGCCACGGCGATCCATCTAATGAGGAATGGGTGCACTGCCAGTTTGAGGAGCTTATGCATGAGATATTCAAATGGTACCCTATTGTATGCATCCTTCAGATCTATAGCAACAGCACATGTCTCCTCTAGTCTGTGGAAGCCTTCGAAGACGTCATAAGCAAAGACTGCCGCGTTGAGCCATGTCTCTTTGTTATATCTATGACCTCTGAGTGTGGGTGGGAATGTGCGTTTCTGTTCAAGGTGACAAGTGAGGACACGGCCAACTATTTTCTCCAGCAGCTTGCCCACAGTGTTCTTCATTGTAATTATTCTGTAGGCACTGATCTGAGAATGGTCCTTGTTGGCTTCGGTAGCGGTAGTAAGTAGCTGTGTAGCCACTCCTCCTTAATCTGGCCACTCCGAATGCTGACATTAAACTCATTGGCCAGTTTTGTCAAGTCGTCGTCAGCTAAATCGCCTATGTCATCGTACCGAACACCATCTGGACCAGGAGCAGTGTTGTGTGACCTTTCAAGTGTCGTGCGAATTGTAACGGTTGTGATTGTGAGATCTTCTTCCAGCACTACATCCTTACACAATTTTGACAGCGATCCCCGTATCCTCATTCTTACAGCCTCATTTCTTTGGTCCTTCTGCTCAATGAAGCGGGCAAGCAGGGCCTTCCCTTTGCTCTCATCAGATTTGTGCCATATCCGGCCAGTGCTCTGAAAGTCTGGTATGCCTCTCTGTCGTGGTGTGCCATTCATGCTCTGATGAAGGCGCCAGAATGTGGCTAGCGATTTATCTGAGCACACCTTTTTTTACAGAAGTCATCTCATTTGGCATCCTTAGCATGCTTAGCACATAGTTTAAAGTGCATCATTTTTTGGTCGACCTCTACTTTCAGACGCTTCAAGAGCTTAGGTTGTGTTCTTCCATTCTTTCTGGCTTTCTGCCGTGTCTTGGCCGTTTGTCTCTTGCTCCGCAAAGCTTCCTCGACTTCAACGTTCCACCAGGGTGGCTGCGTCCATATCTCCTGCTTCCTACAAGGGGCGCTCTGTTTCCTATGTCTGATTTTGTTAATGACGTCCTGGTCTGTTTTCTCGTAGTGGAATGTGTGGAGCTTTCTTCTCTGGCTTTTATTTCCGCCTTTCTCAATTAGGAGGACACATGGATAGTGATCACTTCCGTGGAACCCCAGTGCACTCCACCTGCAAACCGGTGCGAAGGTGGAAGACACCAGTGCCAGGTCTATGACACTGTCAGAGTCCTGTGTTCGAGTGGCCATTCTTGTTGCCCTTCCATCATTCAAGCACACTAAATCGGCCGATACCAGTGCGTTCTCTAGGTCTTCTCCCTGCTTGTTGGTTATGACGTTACACCACTGGTCGTCTCTAGCATTAAAGTCTCCGCAGAAAATGACGTTCTCTTCATCGAACTCGAAGAGATTCTGCCATTGTTGTGTGTTCACCTTCCCATTACAGGCATACACATTAACAATCACGAAATGAACTGGGTCTGCACCCTAACCGCATGTACCTGCAAATCTTCATTGTCCCACGCAGACATATCAACCTCAGCTGCCACCATATTGTTGCGCACACGGATGGCCTGCCCAAGGTGTCGCCTATTGTAGAAACAATGAAAGCCAGGAGTACTTACTGTCCTGTCACCAAGAAGAGTTTCTTGTAAAACCATTATATTATATACGTTCATGTACCTCAACACACACTTGATTGTGATGTCTCTGCTCCACATGTAATATCGGTGACACAAATGAAAACAAAAGTGTGTTCTTGTAGTCAACACACTGTCGTTGGTGTGATCGTTCAAAATGTCGGAGATGTCGACACACTAGGCTGCAATGTCAGTGACACATGTGAAAACCTTTCTGGTGTTGTTATTGGTGTCGAGAGAATACAATTTGTAATATTGACATACCACAACCGTTCGAAATTTTGATGTCGAGAGAGTTCGTAGTCTTGGTCGCGACAGAGTAACGAGATCACCGTCACTGAGACCGGTGTCGACACGCTCTATGTTTTGTGTGAGATATGCCATCTGAACTTCAAAGTGTAGCTGTATCCTAAGTGTGTTGGGGTGAGTTGGTTTTCATATTCCAGATAAACCTCCTATTCATCAGCTTCCCACCAGTTTTCCTACATCTCGGACGAGAATGATGGGCCCATACATCTTGGGAGCCTTTTTTGTCACTTTCTGAGTCAAGGTAAGGTATGTAGATGATACCTGTCCTGAGTGAGAAGCAGTTAACTATGGACTCCGTACGCGAACAAGACATGAGAATCTGATGCAAAACCAATCTAGACATGAACCTGATGGTGACATCTGTCTAATGATTTGACATTAGCCTGCTACTTTTCAATGCCTATATTTTCAAAAGTAACAGGTGAGTCGACTAAGGGTATAGATAGCATACTGGCATACACTGACAGGTTTTTTTCTACCGCCAAGATAAAGATAGGGGGCATGGTGTGCGCAAAGACCAGACTGGATATGCCCGATTGTTCAGGCGATCCCTCGAACCGGACCCCTCGACGCTGAAAGGCAGATGGAGAAGGAAAGAAGAAGACGTTCAGGCGATCCCTCGAACCGAACGCTGAAAGGCAGATGGAGAAGGAAAGAAGAAGACGTTCAGGCGATCCCTCGAACCGAACGCGTCGACGCTGAAAGGCAGATGAGGAAGGAAAGAAGTTCAGGCGATCCCTCGAACCGAACGCGTCGACGCTGAAAGGCAGATGAGGAAGGAAAGAATAAGTTCAGGCGATCCCTCGAACCGGACGCTGAAAGGCAGATGGAGAAGGAAAGAATAAGTTCAGGCGATCCCTCGAACCGAACGCGTCGACGCTGAAAGGCAGATGAGGAAGGAAAGAATAAGTTCAGGCGATCCCTCGAACCGGACGCTGAAAGGCAGATGGAGAAGGAAAGAATAAGTTCAGGCGATCCCTCGAACCGAACGCGTCGACGCTGAAAGGCAGATGAGGAAGGAAAGAATAAGTTCAGGCGATCCCTCGAACCGGACGCTGAAAGGCAGATGGAGAAGGAAAGAATAAGTTCAGGCGATCCCTCGAACCGAACGCGTCGACGCTGAAAGGCAGATGGAGAAGGAAAGAATAAGTTCAGGCGATGGTGTGAGAATGGAGCACTGGTGTACCAGACGAATAGGACTACAACTTGGGTTTCTCTAAGCAAACATTGTCACCTACAACAGTTGTAAAAATGGGTTCATAAACCACCGTGAAGACCCACAAAATACGGTGTTTCGAAATACAATTTGATTGAAGTCTTGCGTTCAACCAACACATATATCACGTTTTAAGGAAGGACAACAACTGTGAGTTTTCACTAGCTGTTTATCCAGTTACCGATTGTTTACTCGCAACGTGATCCGATCACCCTGAAAAAAAAGACACTCCATTCTTTGATCACAAGCCATAATATGTCCACCATCCAATGCAGCCGTTCCAACCAATCTACCAGCTCATGCATTTTCTCTTCACAATCGAATGTCCAGGGACGAACAGGGAAACAGGTATTTAGAACACTTCTAGTCCAGTGAGATGGTCGAGCTGTGAAATTACAGCGAAGTGTCCTTCGATCTCAGTGGTCATCATCATCGCGTGCCCTCTCCGCAACGAAGGTTGGCTACCATGGATCGCCATTCTACTCTGTTTCTTGCTTTGATGGTGCAGGCTGACATAGATTGACTTGTCCATCTTTTGATGTTACTCGTCCATGTTAGTCTTGGTCTGCCTCTTTTACCTTGTATTTTTCCTTCCAATATTACTTTTAGTAGGCTGTTGTGTCTTTTAACATGCCCCAAAAATTTAATTTGTCTTGTCTTAATTATGTTCAGCAGTTCTCTTTTTATTTTCAGTTGTTTTAAAACTTCATCATTTGTTATCTTTTGTTTCCATCCAATTCTACCTATTCTTCTTTAAATCCACATTTCAAAGGCTTCAATTTTCTGTTCCGTTTTCTTGTCTAATGTCCATGTTTCTGCACCAAATAGGAATATTGAGAAGATGTAACATTTTGCCATTCTTAGTTTCAGCCCTGCTGATATTTGTTTTGTTGTTAGTATATTTTTCATGGCATTAAAATTACTTTTTGCCATACCTATTCTTTTGTTTATTTCAGTTTTGCATTTTCCATCATTGGTTATAGTATGTCCCAGGTAGTTGTAGCTCTGGACTGTCTCCAGATGTGTTCCCTCAACTGTGATATTTAATTGTAGGTATTTAATCTCAGTGGTAGCTGCAAACAAATTTCTTTATGACCAACTTCCATCATGACAGTTGGTCGTGTGGTGATTACATGCATCATGAACATGGTCAAAGGAGAGATTTTTTTTTTCATTCGTCTAACACGTTTCATCTCAGGAGAGGTTATTTTTCTTATTGTTCTTGCAACTAGGGTCCAGGACTGGCATTGGTAGTACAACGTTGGGATGACGATTGCATTGTGGAGCGCTCGTTTTCCCTGTAGAGTTATTTCCTTGTTGGAGAGAGAGAGAAAATGTTGCAGATAGATAAATAGACATACAGAATGAGTGGACACAAGGTCACAAATAAAACAATTACAAATTTAACACAAAAAAGAATGGAAGAAATGACAAAAACACAGAAAAACTGTCAAAAAAGAGACAATTTAATGTTACTTGCTCTACATCCATTCCATCTGCTATTTTAAACTGTGTAAATTGTAAAACAAAACAAAACAAATAACAGCAGGGCTGAAACCAAAAATAGCAAAATGTTACTTCTCAATATTCCTGTAGGTGCAGAAACATGGACATTAGACAAGAAAACAGAAAAGAAAATTGAAGCCTTTGAAATGTGGATTTACAGAAGAATAGGCAGAATTGGATGGAAAGAAAAGGATGAAGTTTTAAACCAACTAAAAAAAACAACAGAACCACTAAATACAATTAACACAAGACAAATGAAATTTTTGGGACACGTTAAAAGACACAACAGCCTACTAAAAGTAATATTGGAAGGGAAATTACAAGGTAAAAGAGGCAGAGGCAGACCAAGACTAACATGGACGAGTAACAACAAAAATGGACAAGTCAATCTATGACAACCTGCACCATCAGAGCAAGAAATAAGAGTGGAATGGTGATCCATGGTAGCCAACCTTCGTTGCGGAGACGGCACTTGATGATGATGATGAAATTGTAGGGAGAAAAATAATGAAGAATCAAGTGCCATCAAAGGACAATAAATAATATCACACAAAATTCCCACCACTGATGACTGGATTTGAACCTGGAATATTCTTGTCTAGATGCCAACATCTCACCTCTAGATCACACAGACTCTTTATCTATCAATATATTATGCCTTTCATTGTAACAAAGAAGTGGATGAGTAAGACTTCAGTAAGCAGCACATGATAAGTTGAAAGTCATCACAACTATCTTCTATCAACTATCATTTCCCAGTCATATTTTATTTCCATTTTCAGGAACTTCAATCAAAAAGTTTTTTTTCTTTTTTAATGAAACTGGTCTCCTCTAGTGTCTTCCTATAATAACACACACCTTTGAAATCACAACACAACATACAATTAAGGAATATTTTTACTATCTCTACTTTTGTAGTTTTCAAAAAACACTCCAAAAAGTAACCACTTCACTACACACTATCTGCTAGGACATTCTTCCCAGGACAAGTTGTTTTATGAATGTCAAAACTTACACCTGCATGTGTTTTATTGTCAGTTATATTGTCTTCACTTTGCATTAAATCTGCTACATAAAAGACATGAGTCAGACTTGACCTCTGTTTGTGTTCTCAAGTGTGTTTTTATTATTATTACTGAATTATTGTCTTATCTGTAATGTCCTTTCTTGTATAAATGTTACTGTTTTTTTGTACTTCTTGTAGAGACCCATCTAGTTTTGCATATACTGTAGTATCTATAGGCCAAAAGTGTTTTTCTCAATGTATTATATTCAATACAGCCATGAAGTATGTGTTCTGCAGTCTGGGATGCTAGTCCAAATATACATGTGGTGAGATGCCAATCTCAAACATTGTGTACTTGTAGCTATGGATCCAATTGTGTCTTTGTTCAAGGCAATCATTGTTTCTTTCTACTTGACAATAATTTTCCCTGAATCTTAACCATGATCATTTTAGTCAACTCTAATTATTTGTGAGGGTTCTCTCCTCCTTGTGTTCTATTCTGTCATTGGTTCTGTAATTTCCACAACACATGCAGCACAGACAACACATGTGTAAGGAATTCTCTCCTGCACATGTTTTCTCATGTTAATACATCTGTACCCTAAGCAAAACAAGCAGCAAACACATCACGTTTAGTGTGTAGTGAAGTGGTTGCTTTTTGGAGTGTTTTTTCATGAAAACTACAAAAGCAGAGATAATAAACAAATCCCTTAATTGTATGTTGTGTTATATTTTCAATGGTTTGTGTTATTATTAACCACAGAGTTAAGTTTGATTACAGTCTGTGTTTTCGGGACTACGTCAACCATGTGATAACAAAATCCGCCTTGAAGGTCATGGAAGCTGCCAACATCGAGCAGAGGCTACTTACCCTTCTGTTCCAGGGACTAGTCCTCGAACCAATCGAGTGTTCCCTGGCAGTTCTTACAGTCAGTAAGGTGCAAATTGACAAGCTGGAAAAACTACAGAATGAAGCTATGCACATTATGTTGGGGTGTATGAGGGACACTCCCTGTGTAGCAATGAGGTATCTACTCGACTTTCCAACCATGGATGACAGGATCAAGATCTGGAGGACACGTGTATACCTGAAGATAATTGCATATAAGGAGCATCCATTACATCATGAGCTCAATACTGGGA
This sequence comes from Megaustenia siamemsis, assembly GCA_032433765.1. NCBI lineage: Eukaryota > Metazoa > Mollusca > Gastropoda > Stylommatophora > Ariophantidae > Megaustenia > Megaustenia siamemsis. The sequence continues at coordinate 24,488,034 of JAVIAB010000159.1, forward strand.
AGGATGTCAGGGTAAAGAGAGGTAAATCATGGGAGGGCCGAGCAGAAGATGTCATCAAACAGGTCTATAAAAAAAAAAAAAGTAAAGTGCCCCGTCACGCCAAGTGGCGTATAGGGAATATGGTGTTAGTGACCATAAATTTTACAGACCTTCAGCACATGATTTTTTGGGTAATGTGGTCGGTATTATGCCCGTACCGCTCTACATTCCCAGGAGCCATCGATTGGGATTGAACCCTACCTCTTGTCCTTTGTAGTCCAGTTCACTAACCTGAGCTATCGTGACTCCCCAAACAGGTCTGTGGGCGTACCAATTTCAATGCTGGTGAGGAGTGGATACCAGTGCTTACGTTATTCATGGGGACATTCACGTGTATTGTCACACTCAACATGAAATGTAGGGAACAGAACCCGGTCGTGGTTAATGCGGAGATCAGAGGTCTCATCTGGGATAAGACCAATGAGAAAGATGCAGTCATTTATACAGACGGATCTGTAATACGAGACAAAAGGAGTGCATGGGCATTTACAGCACGCTCGGCAGGCAGAATAGTCAAGAAAACAGTAGTACATATGTTATGACCATGATTAGCATGATGATGGAGGTGCTGGCAGTGACAAGGGCATTCATCTGGTTAGAGTCACAAGACTACACCCACGGCTGCATACTGAGTGATTTGATGAGCATGATAAGAAAAGTGGAGGTGGGCTCTGTATACATGCAATGGGTGGAGTCATTGCAAAAGTCAAAAATATGTAAGGTCACCTTTATCTATGTCCTAGGACATGCGCGAGTATGGGGAAATGAAAGAGCGGACAGGTTGGCTATTGTTGAGGATGGTCAACCAATGGATTGAGCAGACATCATCAATGCCCTCCGGTAAGTGGGAAGGATACAGGACTTCGACAAACATGAGTCCATGCCACTCATTCGGATGAAAGAGATGGGAGTTAGGATGTGCACAGCCAGAAACAACAAACTTAGTGGGCATGTAAGAAGACTAATTAACCAACACCGAACTGGAGTTGTCAGTCACTGGACACTTTGAGACTAGCTGAGGAGGGGATCTGAGCACCTATGGACATGTTCGGAGTGCAATGATGATGACCTGCTAATAACTCAATAACAATAACATCACGTTTAAGGCTACTCTCCTGTATGTGTTCTCATGTATCTTTTCAGATGTCCTCTATAAGCAAAATATGTAACTCATTTATCACATTGTAAGTCTTCACATCTGTAAGTGCTCTCTTTTGATCATGTAGATTAGAAGCATTAATAAAACATGCAGTACAAACTTCACATGTGAACAAGGCATGTCACTTTTATTGTTTGATTTCCAAGATGAGAAAAATTTGCAACATACAAATCACACGTTTAAGGTTTCTCACCAGTATGTGTTCTCTTGTGCAGTTTTAGATGCTGAAGGTGAGCAAAACCTACACCACACACATCAAAGGTGTAAGGTATCTCCCATGTTTGTTCTCTTGTGTTTCTTTTAAGAGTTCCAAGTTCAGCAAAGCAGCACCACAAACTTCACATTTATAAGGGTTCCTCCCTCTATGGGTTACCATGTGTGTTTTTAGAGAAACAAGATAAGATATGCACTACATAGAACACATGTTTAAGGTTCCTCAAATGTATGAGTTCTCTTGTGTATTTTTAGATTTTGAAGATCAGAAAAACCTGTACCACACACTTCACATGTGTAAGGTTTCTCTCCTGTATGAGTTACCATGTGTGTTTTTAAAGAAACAGGATGAGCAAAATATGCATTATACAGAACACATGTATAAGACTTCTCACCTGTATGAGTTCTCTTATGTTTTTTTAGATGTTGAATTTGTGAAAAACTTGTACCACACACATCACATGCATAAGGCTTCTCCCCTGTATGTGTTCTATTATGCATTTTTAGAGCATAAGAATTATTAAAGCATGCGCCACACAAATCACATGTGTAAGGTTTTTCCCCCTGTATGAGTTCTCCTGTGTATATTTAGATTTTGAAGATGAGAAAAACTTGTACCACACACATCACATGTATGAGGCTTCTCCCCTGTATGAGTTCTCCTGTGTATATTTAGATTTTGAAGAAGAGAAAAACTTGTACCACATACATCACATGCATAAGGCTTCTCCCCTGTATGTGTTCTCTTATGCATTTTTAGAGCATAAGAATTATTAAAGCATGCACCACATACATCACATGTGTAAGATTTCTCCCCTGTATGAGTTACCATATGTGTTTTTAGAGAAACAAGATGAACAAAATATGCATTACATAGAACACACGTATAAGGCTTCTCCCCTGTATGTGTTCTCTTATGCATTTTTAGAGCATAAGAATTATTAAAGCATGCGCCACACAAATCACATGTGTAAGGTTTTTCCCTGTATGTGTTCTCTTATGTTTTTGTAGATGTTGAAGTTGTGAAAAACCTGCACCACACACATCACATGTATAAGGCTTCTCTCCTGTATGTGTTCTCTTATGATTTTTTAGAGTTTGAAGATGAGAAAAACTTGTACCACACACATCACATTTGTAAGGCTTCTCTCCTGTATGTGTTCTCTTATGTTTTTTTAGACTTTGAAGATGAGAAAAACTTGTACCACACACATCACATGTGCAAGGCTTCTCCCCTGTATGTGTTCTCTTATGTCTTTTTAGACTTTGAAGATGAGAAAAACTTGTACCACACACATCACATATATAAGGCTTCTCTCCTGTATGTGTTCTCTTATGATTTTTTAGACTTTGAAGATCAGAAAAACTTGTACCACACACATCACATGTGCAAGGCTTCTCCCCTGTATGTGTTCTCTTATGTCTTTTTAGACTTTGAAGATGAGAAAAACTTGTACCACACACGTCACATATATAAGACTTCTCCCCTGTATGCGTTCTCTTGTGTATTTTTATATTTTGAATTTGTGAAAAACCTGCACCACACACATCACATGCATAAGGCTTCTCCCCTGTATGTGTTCTATTATGCATTTTTAGAGCATAAGAATTATTAAAGCATGCGCCACACAAATCACATGTGTAAGGTTTTTCCCCTGTATGTGTTCTCTTATGTTTTTGTAGATGTTGAAGTTGTGAAAAACCTGCACCACACACATCACATGTATAAGGCTTCTCTCCTGTATGTGTTCTCTTATGATTTTTTAGAGTTTGAAGATGAGAAAAACTTGTACCACACACATCACATTTGTAAGGCTTCTCTCCTGTATGTGTTCTCTTATGTTTTTTTAGACTTTGAAGATGAGAAAAACTTGTACCACAAACATCACATGTATAAGGCTTCTCCCCTGTATGGGTTCTCATGTGTATTTTTAGATTTTGAAGATCAGAAAAACCTGCACCACAAACATCACATTTATGAAGCTTCTCTCTGGTTTGTGAATTTCTGTGTGCTGTTTTAATAGATTTGCCCCCATCATCACTATGATTATCACAAACAAGCGATTGAAACAACTTTTCATTTCCTGAAATTTGATTAGGCTTATTTTTAGTTTCCTGAAATTGGGGGCTAGAATCTTGACTGCTGTTCTCATCTTGACTTACCTGAGAACAAATGGAGATTACAATGTTAAAAATAGATCATGACACAATGTTGATGAAATAGGACATAGATATAGGTGTGGATAATTTCTTTGCTAACATGTTGATAGATGAACACTTTATTTATACATAACTAACATCAGTATGTGTTAATAAGAGTGGGTGAAGATCCTGTTGGTAGTCGTACGATGTACAACAGAGGTGAGATACAGAATGGCCCAGGCAAAAGCAGCTTTCTAAAAAATTAGGAAGTACACTGCAATCCATTTTTGATAATAGAATCAAGAAAAAGATTTCTTAAATTCTATTTAGAGCCAGTTTTAACATATGGATGTGAACCATGGACAATAAGACAACAAACAAGAAAATAACTGGAGGCTGTAGAAATGTGGTTTTACAGAAGAATATTGAGAATACCATGGACAGCTATGAAGAATAATGAAAACATTCTATAGGAGACCAAAGCGAAGAGAGAGCTAATTCCCAATATTAGAAAGAAAGAATCATCATTTTTTGGCCATATAATGAGAAGGAAATAGCTGGTATATATTGTGACAGCTGGAAAAATTTAGGGATGAAGAGATAGAGGGAAGCAAAGAAAAGATACCAGATGGTTTAAGTGAATAGCATGGCAGAAGGTCAACAACAGAAATGATAAATAACCATCGAGATTGTAAGTTATGAAAATATATCAATGTCGTAAAACGTTTCAACGTGTCAATTACTCATTGAGATTATAGTGTGGGGCCTATGGCAACATACCCTTACGTGAACCACCCTTCAAGGCAAATAATTGTAACAATAGTGACAGGACAGAAAGCCACACAACTGTAGTACTTTTTACACACAACTGTAGTACTTACAACACAACTTTGTGTTACACCATATACAGTTCAGATATAGAAAGCCATTTTCTGCTTCCCTGCCGATGGCTGAAAATGTTCTGAAGATACTTCGTTCTATTCTTTATGCTTCCATTGCTGTATTTTCTGCTTGCCCATCTTGACTGCCCCATCGAATCCAACCACCTGATATACTCACTGTCAGCACTGACAGACTTTGCTTGACCAGACTCTGGACTTGTTTATTGATTACTCCTTTCGACCGGACTCTGCTGGCAGCCCGTGAATTATCAGGCATTTGCTCCACTTCTCTTCGTGATCTTTTTCAAATGGTGTACTTCGCGCAAGTAATAGCGAAGAAGAAGACATTGACACTTTTTACGAGGAGCTAGAGGCGGCCATGGAACAGTGTAAATCCCAAGAAATAACTGTTGTATTAGGGGATTTCAATGCAAAGGTAGGAACAGCTAAAGTGCAAAATGTGACTGGAGGGGCATGGCCTTGGCGAGACGAATGACAGAGGGGATAGATTGATAGATTGGGCAAAGACACATGAAATGATTATAGGTAACGCCTGGTTCAAATAACACCCTAGGTGACTATGGACATGGCAAAGCCCAGACAAAAAAGTACACAATCAAATTGATTTTATACTGGTACAGAGAAGATTCAGGAATGGGCTAACATTCGGTTAAAACAAGGCCAGGAGCAGATTGTAATAGTGATCATGTACCAGTAGCTGGAAAGATAAGAATAAAACTGTGGAAGGCACAGAAATCACCAAGAAATATAAAATTAGAACTAGATATGCTAAGAGTAGATAAACAGATGAGTGATAAGTACAGCACGATAGTACAAAATAGATATAATGCTATTGAGAAAATACAGGACATAGAGGAGCAGTGGGAAATGCTCAAACAATCGATTCAGCAAACATCAAAAGAAGTAATACCAGTGAATAAAAGAATCAACAAAAAGAAATGGATGACAGAAGAAATATTACAACTAATGGACGAAAGAAGAAAACATAAGAAAGAAGAACGGACATACAAAATATTGCACAAAGAGAGCAAAAACAAGTGCAGTGAAGCAAAAGAAGGATGGTTAAAACAGAAATGTGAAGAAATGGAAAAACAACAAAAGAAAGACCCAAAATTTATGCACAATCAGATAAATGAATTAACAGGAAGAAAAGAAGTCAAAGTTTCAGGATGTTTGAAATCAAAGGAAGGAAATATAATAATGGGACAGGAGAAGACAATGGAAAGATGGACAGAATATATCAGTCAACTCTATGATGATGAAAGACCAGAATTAAACAATTCAAATGAAGACACAGGACCACCAATAATGCAGAGTGAAGTGGAGGCTGCAATTCAACAAATGAAAAGAGGCAAAGCTCCAGGTCCTGACAAAATAACAATAGAAGAGATAAATGCATTAGGAGAGTTGGGAGTACAAGTCATAACAAAATTACTCAATGACATATATAACACTGGACATATACCCGAAGATCTACTAAAATCTATCTTTATAGCCATACCGAAGAAGTCAGGCGCCACTGATTGTGAAGACCATCGCACTATTAGTCTCATGAGCCATATGACTAAAATATTACTAAGAATAATCATTAGACGTGTAAGGAACAAAATAAAACCAGAAATAAGTTAGGCACAATGTGGATTTGTGGAAGGAAAGGGCACCAATAATGCAATATACATCTTAAGGACATTGATAGAAAGATCTATAGAGGTAAAGAAAGATCTATATATGTGCTTTATAGACTACACAAAAGCATTTGACAAAGTAAAGCATGTGGAAATAATAAATATGCTGGAGAAATTAAACATTGATGGCAAGGATCTGCGAATCATAAAAAACATGTACTGGCAACAAACAGCAGCTATACGAATTAACAACCAAACAGGACAATTCCAATATATAAAACAAGGAGTCAGACAAGGCTGTGTTCTGTCACTGGATTTGTTTTCACTTTACAGCTAATATATTATGAGATCAATAGTAGACAAAAAAGGAATTGAAGTCAACGGTCACAACATAAATAATTTGCGATATGCGGATGACACAATCTTAATAGCAGAGACAGAGAACGAACTACAAGAAATGATAGACATAATAGTAGAAGAAAGCAACAAGAAAGGTCTCAGTCTGAATAGTAAGAAAACAGAAGTAATGGTTATATCGAAGAAACAATCATCACCATCATGCAGCATAAAAATAAATAAGACAAATCTGAAACAAGTACAACGTTTCAAATACTTGGGCACAATAATTACATCAGATGGGAGATGCACCACAGAAATAAAAAGCAGAATAGCTCAGGCCAAAATAGCATTTCAGAAAATGAAAAATATCTAATGCAACAAATCTATGTCATTAAAAATGAGAAAGAGAGTTCATCGGTGCTATATAGAACCAATTCTGACCTATGGAAGTGAATCATGGACAGTAGACAAACAAATGAAAAGACGATTAGAGGCCACAGAGATGGGATTTCTCAGAAGAATGTTGAAGGTTCCCTGGACAGATAGAAAGACTAATGAGGAAGTTCTCAAAGAGGCCAACACAAAAAGGGAGCTCTTAAAAAACATCAGAAAGAAGCAATCAACATTTTTCGGGCACATCATGAGAAGAGGAAAGTTGGAATACTTGGTTACAACTGGCAAAATAAAAGGAAGGAGAGATCGTGGACGACGAAGAGAGAAAATACTGGATAGCTTGGTGTCATGGCATGGAAAACAGTCAACAACAGAACTGATACGATGCACTGTAGATAGAAGATTGTGGAGGGACATGATCGCCTACACCAACCGGCAGGGTACATGATGATGATGATAATGTACTTCGCTGATTTTCCGATGTAACGTCCCCACATAAATCTGAGGACTCAGTCTTCTCCGTGACCTGAATGTCCGTTCTTCACTAATCCATTTATCAACCCCAACACTGACAAAAATGTACTATTCCTGAAGTCCACTCATAAAACATGACTTGAGTTTATTAGCTAACAATTTGTCAAGTAACACAACAGTTAAAAGCCAGCGACTTACTATTTGCTCGGCTGCTCACACACACAATGTACCGCAGATACTGTTCATTCCAATCGTGCCTCTCTCACTCTCTAATTGTCCACCCTTAAAAATCTCCTTAATAGGTAACTGAAATCTAATCTCTAGCCTAAACACAAGAACTGCCCCGACTTTGAACACAAGACTTACTTTTTGCTCGGCTGCTCACACACACAATGTAACGCAGGTACTGTTAATTACAATCGTGCCTCTCTCTCTCTCTAATTGTCCACCCTTAAAAATCTCCTTAATAGATAACTGAAATCTAATCTCTAGCCTAAACACAAGAACTGCCCCGACTTTGAACACAAGACTTACTTCTGCACTATTATCACTCTAGCTACTCTTGGACTAACTCTTAGCCCGCGTTGCTTCTATGAGCCATTGGCCTACCACCAAATCTAGTTAGGGTTTCTATAACATTAGCCACTCTGGCTGTCCCTTGTGTGAATCTCCTACAGTTGCCCGGACTATCTCTTCTAAGTCATAAAAAGCTTCAAAACAATTCTTAACTAAAACTGAATTCATTGTCAAACTCCTTGCTCGAACCTAACTAACATAGATATGTAACATTAACTCTATGGTTACCGCCTCCCGGTGACACTGCTCTCATGCCATCCGCATGAGTAAAAATCTCCCCTATCTAACTTGTACTTTGAATATGTCTTTTCCCTCCAGCCAATCACAAATCCTTTTACATTCTCAGCCCCTTTCTAACTAAACTCTCTCACTATTCAAGGGAAACCAGTTATTCTGTCTGAGGCAATTTTCCCACATTCTCCTCGTGACTTTGCTCACTCACCCAGCTCATTGTTACCCATTTTAACCTCCACTGTTACAGGAAGACATGATTTGACAAGACATTAATTACGATTTGAAAATTATAATTTAATGAAAATGAATAGATATTCCAATTTTAATTAGGTGTAGTTGTGTACTTTACCTCAGGATTATCTATATAAATTAGAGGTCCATGTTTAGGGCAGTCTCCTTCATATTTCAGATGACAATTCTCACAATCTAAATATTGAAATCAGTTATCAATACATTGAAAAAATAAATCAACCAACATCTGCTTGTCTGTCTTCTATCTATCTATTGTTTTTTGAGCCAAAGATGGCACCCAGGTCAGAAATTCTAGACTCTTGTGTCTGACAATCTTTCAACTATTAGACCTTGCAGAAAACCTATATTGTGTCTCACCACATGGCTCTGTTCTGAGCAAATTGTTCAATCGTGGTAAAGAATCTGATGCCTGCTGTTGTTGTCTCTCATTTAATTTGTTCTTTTTTAGTGTTTCTCTAGGTCTGCCTCTTTTTCTTTTATTATCTGGTTCCATTTGAGAGCATGATTTGAGATTCTTTTGTTGTCTCTTCTCATCACATGGCCAACATGTGACCACTTTCTTCCCTTCATCATAGTTAATATTTTTGTATGCCTTGTCATTTCTCTTTAATCTTATGTTTCAATAACAATGGATGTTTTATGATGACAGTTTGCTGAACTATTGATCAACCATGCATTGCAAGATGTAGAAAAACAAAACTCCGTCTTGGATTGGAACCAAAAATAAACAAATATGACAAGATTAAACGGGGCACAACTTTTGTAATAACTGCCAGCATTAACAGATCAATTAAAATCAGACATACTTGAGTCAACTAAATGTAGCCTGCCTGACTGATGCCATAATTCTTGAACCCCTTGGAGTGCCAGACATGTGCCAGATTCTGCATTTGTTTAAGAGATTTCCCTATCTATTCATTGTTGACACCAATCTTTTCTGCACATTCTGTTTTAGCTTTGGTGCCTGAGTAGTTAGTGCACCTGCTAACAGGAGGGGCTAAGTTCAAATCCCAGATCTGGCAAATATTTTCAGACCAACAAGGTTTTGGAGCATACCCAGAATCTAACATTGGGTACCAGAGATTGTCTGGGAAGTAAGGGTGGCCTGGAGTGATCAAATTCACATAAAGTGAGAATAAATGGGTCATTAGTCAAAGAAAAATGTGGTCACTAGCACCATATTCTCTACATACAACCTTTACTTTTATTATTTTACATTTTATTTTCACTGTTTCCCACAAATAATGGTTTTGAACATAATCAAGAGTTACATTTATTGTGTTATTTTTTCAGCACTCTATTTATAGCCTTGTCCTAGTGAACAACAAAGGACATGGTTGTTGTTAATATGGTTTGGAATCAGAGTGTGTCTGTCATTTACGTCTAATGAAGCAAAAATAACTTAGTGCAACATGTCCTCTCCAGGACAACAGATTAAAAATATATAATTTGTTGATAACAAACCAAATCTTACATAGAAGACTTTCCATCTCAGAAAAGAGTATTGAAGTAGCTCCTGCAGCCTCCATGACAGTGGACACATCACTTTCTTCAATTTCATTGGCTTCCTCCTTCTTTACCTGGCCCTACAAACAATTGTTAATACTTTTAGAATAGGTCACAGTGTAACCTTGAACAACTGAACAGAGATAGCAATATTTGATGGCACTATTATTTGACTGAAATGTGTTATATGCAGTGCTGTATTAAGTTGACTTTTCAAAAAGTGTCATTTCAGTTTGCATAAGTTTCTAATTAAAAGGAGATTACCATCAAAAGAAAGAGATAATCAAATCAATCAGGAAACTACAAATCCCAAATCAAGATGCCTACTATAGAATAATTACATGTTAACAAGTTATCATTATACACCTTAGAACAAGACACAATTGACTCCATTGTCACATTTATATTTTATTATTTTCCAGCCCATAGGGCATAGACCCATATACTCCTTCTCTTATCTAAATTTGTATTCTAGCAGTTTTCAATCCTTCTAAAGATATTTTATCAAATCTCGCCATTTGTCTCTGTTCTGTACAAGCAGCTCTATCTCATTGAGGGAGTAGATTCCTGCTGCTCTTGCCTCTTTGATTAATGTTCATCTCAGTGTCTCTCAGGGTCAGCTTCTTTTCCTCTTACCTCTTGTTTCCCACATGAGGGCTTGCTTTGTTATTTGGTTAATATCTCTCCTCCTCACATGTCGACCATATGACCATCGTCTTTTCTTGATTATTGAAGATATTAGTGGTTGATTGGTGATTTGTCTAATTTCTTAATTTCTTTTTAATTCTTTCCACACTATACCAAGTATTTTCCTTAGACATTTATTTTCAAATGCGTTCAACTTTGTTTCTATGTCTCTTGTTTTCCTGCTCTCAAATGCATAGATAAAGGTAGATAGTACGTTTGATTTGAATAGTCTAAGTTTTGTGTTTGTGCTGATGATTTTTGATTTCCACAACTTTTCAAGGCTTCTGAAAGACATTGCTGCCTTAGCTGTTCTGATTCTAATTAAAAATATATTAGACTTAGGAAAACCCAATGCCCTTAGATTCAATGCTACAGACAAAACTATATGGACAGCTGCAAGAACTACCAAAAAATAGTTAAAATTTATACCTAATGATTCAATCAATGATGATGAATCAATAACCATGTCTTATCTCCACAAACATCAGGTCAAAATTGGAGATGTCAGAAAGGAGAACTATGCTGAGAGACACAGAAGAGTAACAAAGCAACACGTAACTGGAGTTGTCAGTCTCCACACACTGAGGGACATAATGGGGAGGAGATGTGTCTGATGTGCAATGAGTATGATCCACTTTTGGATGTGTCTGATGTGCAATGAGTATGATCCATTTTGGATGTATCTGATGAGCAATGAGTATGATGTGCAATGAGTATGATCCACTTTTGGATGTGTCTGATGTGTAATGAGTATGATCCACTTTTGGATGTTTCTGATGTACAATGAGTATGATCCACTTTTGGACGTGTCTGATGTGCAATGAGTATGATCCACTTTTGGATGTGTTTGATGTGCAATGAGTATGATCCACTTTTGGATGTGTCTGATGTGCAATAAGTATGATCCACTTTTGGATGTATCTGATGAGCAATGAGAATGATCCACTTTTGGATGTGTCTGATGTGCAATAAGTATGATCCACTTTTGGATGTTTCTGATGTACAATGAGTATGATCCACTTTTGGATGTGTCTGATGTGCAATGAGTATGATCCACTTTTGGATGTGTCTGATGTGCAATGAGAATGATCCACTTTTGGATGTGTTTGATGTGCAATGAGTATGATCCACTTTTGGGTGTGTCCGATGTGCAATGAGTATGATCCATTGACTAAACTAAATTAACGTAAAGGAAGCAAAAAAATCCATAGATGCCAATCTTTAACATCAAGCCTGCTCAATGGCAGAAACAAACATAATAACTAGGGGAAGAGACATAACAAGAGCAACAAACACATCTAGAACATGAGAGAGAGAGAGAGAGAGAGAGAGAGAAATGGAGGGGGGGGGGGGGGGGGGGTACCCCTAACAATACATTTTTTGTGAGAAAGCAGACAATACTACTCATTGTATGGCTCATTAAACATTGAGACATGACCTATACTTTTATTTTCATTGCTTGAAGAGACATTCATTTCTGTTTTTCTGTTTATGAACACAAATTTGTTCAAATTCTAGATTAATCCTTGACACTTAACTGTTGCTGATTGATAGTTGGTAATTGCAGCAAAGAGATTTAAAAAACCTGGACAAAATATAGAAATAAAAAATACTAAGCAAGAAGACCAAATTTAGAATATTCAACTCAAACTTATTATCAACATTTACCTATATATGTGAAAGCTATGCAGTGCTTTCGTGTAAGACACTGCTCACAATAGCTAATTTTTAAATTAGCTGAGTGGCTGTGTACCAAGCGTTCGGCTTCTCGTGGCAAGGCGCAGTGCCATGGAGAACGGGTTCGATCCTGCTTCGGACCATATATTGTTCTTTATTTTTTTTCTGTTGTTGTTTATTTGTCATTTTTTCAGAGTGCTAACACATACCTTTTCCTTCTATTATTCCCTAAATATCTTTGTACCATGACTTTACAACATATCAAAACTTTTATGGTAAGCACCACTGATTGTTAACAAACACCATTGTAGTTGCTATTTAGTCAATGTCTGTCAATGTTAAGTTATTTGTGACTCATCCAACATTCAATGTTTCATTTATAGACACCACATAATGTACCTCATCCTACATTAAATGTTTGACTTATAGACACCACATAATGTACCTCATCCTACATTAAATGTTTGACTTATAGACACCACATAATGTACCTCATCCTACATTAAATGTTTGACTTATAGACACCACACAATGTACCTCATCCTACATTAAGTGTTTGACTTATAGACATCAAACAATGTACCTCATCCTACATTAAGTGTTTGATATATAGACACCACACAATGTACCTCATCCTACATTAAGTGTTTGACTTATAGACACCACACAATGTACCTCATCCTACATTAAATGTTTGACTTATAGACACCACACAATGTACCTCATCCTACATTAAGTGTTTGACTTATAGACACCACACAAATGTACCTCCTCCTACATTAAATGTTTGACTTATAGACAGCACAGAACTGTACCTCATCCTACATTAAATGTTTGACTTATAGACACCACACAATGTACCTCATCCTACATTAAGTGTTTGACATATAGACACCACACAATGTACCTCATCCTACATTAAATGTTTGACATATAGACACCACACAATGGACATCCTCCAATTTCCAAAGTTCAGTTAAAAATGTATACAAATTTGCCTGGTAACAAATAAATAAATAACTACACTCACATTGTCATCCCATTCCATTTTCAGTGCATCTTTATGGCAAGGGATTTGTCTTTCAACTTTGACTTCAGTCTGCAACAACAAAATGATGATACTATTTTCCTTATAAATTACTTCACGCTGTTTTCTCTACAATCTTTAAGACATATCATATTGTAAAACATTCTGCTGCTGATTAGTAAATTGTAAAAACTGTGAAGCTAACATGTAGCTTCATTTGTGGAAGTTTAAAGGCTGTATCTGTACAAGTTATAAAATGCAATGAATTTTGAAGAATTTAAATTTATTTTTCTACAACAAGTATTGAACTAATAAATCTGCATTGATTAAATTGTGAGTGGCTTGGCAACAGTTTTCTTGTATCACTGATGACTATGTTTTAATTATTTATTATTGTTTTCACCTTCATTCTTATTGAAGTACATGAATATGTGCTGGTTTGGTTTATTTTTGCTCCATTTTTGCTACTCTATTCTTACTGCTACACAGAAAAGAACCCTTATAAGAGAAGCAAAGTTAGCAGACATAGACTCATTAGATAAGATTAAACATCTAAGCCAGAATAGAGATAGGTGGTGAAAAACACTACAAGCCCTATAAATTTAAATATTGTTATGCCATTTTTTAAACAGACTGTCCATGATGTGTAATCTCTTGCCTGATGTTCCCAGTCATTTTCACAGATGGAGAAGTCATTCAGAGATGATTTACAAATATCTCTACATCAAAGTTTAGGTCTGCTGATTTGTCTTTTCCCATGTATTAGTTCACCATATAGTATTTGCTTGGGGATGCATTTTTCTTCCATTGGCTGGACATGCCCCAGCCATCCTAACCTTCATCTTCTGAGTATTGACATGATTGGTAGGGTCTTAGCATGTTGCAGGACAGTTAAGTTTGTTATTTTGTCCTGCCATTTGATGTGCATTATTCTTCCAAGACATTGCATATTTAGTCTTTATTCATGATTTGAGTGTGTTGTCCATGAAGTCAGCTGTATGTTTAAGTGATTTGATTGCCCCATATAGTTTCTCTTCCAGGGAGGTGGGTGTGGACCACATTGCTCTTCTCAGGTCTGTGTACTGGGGGCAATCCTGTAGAACATGTTTTGTAGTCAAATTGTCCAGTGTACAGTGGCATAGGCTGGTTGTCCTGTTTTGAATTTGGTGAACATGTGATTTCTCATTCTATTGTGGCCAGTGCATAAGCGAAGTATGATGACTTGATCCCTCCTTGATAGGTAGTGGTAGTCATGATTTGAAAGTGTTGTCCGGGTTTCAGATTCATATAACAGTGTGCAGAGCACACAAGTCTGATAGATTATGGGTTTGGTCTTTAGTGTTTATTTCATGTTGTTCCAGGCCCTTTCTGTGAGTTTGCAGAAAGTCATAGCTGCCTTACCAATTTGTCTGTTTATTTCATCATCAAGAGATTGTGGATCCAAGATACAAGAATTTCTGAACTGACTCAAGTGGATAATCTTTCAAAGTGATTAATACAGGTTTGATGTCTACTTGACATAGATGTTCTGTTTTCTGAACTGACTCAAGAGGATAATCTTTCAAAGTGATTAATACAGGTTTGATGTCTACTTGACATAGATGTTCTGTTTTCTGAACTGACTCAAGTGGATAATCTTTCAAAGTGATTAATACAGGTTTGATGTCTACTTGACATAGATGTTCTGTTTTCTGAACTGACTCAAGTGGATAATCTTTCAAAGTGATTAATACAGGTTTGATGTCTACTTGACATAGATGTTCTGTTTTCTGAACTGACTCAAGTGGATAATCTTTCAAAGTGATTAATACAGGTTTGATGTCTACTTGACATAGATGTTCTGTTTTCTGAAAACTAATAAAACAATGAAAAAAAGCTGCATACTTTGTTTAGGTTTTCAATCAGTGATTGTAGAGTGGCTTCACTATGAGTGGTGATATGGGCTGCATCATCAGCAAATAAAAGTTCTTTAAGTAGGGCAACATTTGTTTTTGTTTTTTGCTCTAAATCATGCTAAGTTGAACAGTGAACCATCTGATCGTGTGTGAATTTAAATTTCTCCTGGGCTGTTTTCGAAGATATAATTTAGAAGGGCAGCAAAAAAGATGCCAAAAAAGGGGCGTGAGTGAGGACACATCTCTATTTTACTCCACTGTTGACTTTAAAACTCCCATCAACATGGATTCAGGCATTCAAATTTTCATGAAAAGACATAATCAGCTTAAGTGATATAGGAGGCCATCATTTCTAACATCCTGTATAGTCCAGCTCTATTTACTTAGTCAAAGGTTTTTGTGAGTACCACAAAGGCAATATAGAGCGACATATTTTGTTCTCAGCACTTTTCTTGTAGTTATATAAATCTGAAATCCATGTCAATAGTTGATCTCCCAGCTCTCAAACCGTATTGAGACTTGGCAAGCACATGCTCTGCAAATCTATGCAGGTGTTTTAGGACTACTCTCACAATAGCCTTGCTGGCTGTACTAAGGAGAGAGATGCTGCAGCAGTTATTGCAATCAACCCTATCTCCTTTGCTTTTGTTTAGTGTTATGATCTTAGCATTACTCATATCATGAGGTATTTTTCCAGCATTTTTGATTAACAGTTTGTATAGATGTGGAAGTACTACATTTAAGTTTTCCTTTAGTATCTCTGTGGGAATGTTGTCATTTCCTGCAGCTTGAGAGGCCATTTATAGCATCAGCAAGTTTACTAGGATCAGCATCCATCACAGTTGCTTTAGGCTATTTAGGTATTGACTGGGCTAGAGGTGTGTTTGCTGGTCAGTCTTCATGGTATAAGTTTGAGTAGTGTTCTACCCATCTTTCCATTTGTTGTCCCTTGATAGTAATAAGTTCTCCAAACTTGGATTTTAGGGGGGCTAATTTGGTTATTTTTGGTCCAAGTGCCTTTTTTGTATTGTCATGGATGGTTTTTGAGTCACCCTGGTCTGGAGCTTTCTGGATTTCAAAGCATAAATTGTTCCAGTACCATCTGAAGTTGTTGGTAGAAATTGTCTTTCTCTTTGCCTGATGCAGCCATCGTTGGTGCATAGGCACTATCTATCTATTATCCTTTCGAGCCGAAGACAGCACATAGGGCAGAACCACAATCTCAAAAACAGAAACTTTGCGTGCCAAAATGGCACATATTGCAGAGATCACTGCTCTAAAATATATGGCGCTGTTTCCATAACAATACTTTTTACAATGACAGCTTGTCATGCCATCGATCAATCTCCTTAGTCGCCTCTTACGACATGCCTGGAAGGTCACAGTTTCACTATTCTTTAACTTCCTCATAATGAGGCCCCGGTAACACACTTGCACATAGACACTAATGATGTTTATTAATTCACTCTTTGTATGCAGCTGAAGTATCAATGAACATTCAGACACTCATTTTGATGTGGTTATGGAGTTAATATGTTTGTTATGTACAGTAAAGCCTACTTCATGGAGATGTGGCTTTTCAGGGCTTAGACCTTGCAAAAACTTAATATATAAACATAAGCCAGCAACAATTTAATATGTATAATATGATAGCAATAAATCAACTCACTTGATATTCTGGTTCTTTTTTTACATTTTCAGCTGGTATCAGACTTGAGATGTCCATGACTTTGGTAGTCTGAGAATTAATTTTAAGATGCCAAGTCAGTAAAAAGGAAATACTGGAATAATGAAACTAATGAAGTTTAACAGGAATATCTATCTATTGACCTTTCGAGCCGTAGCCGGCCCATAGCGTAGACCAAGATGCTCCTTCTCTTATCTGAATTTTTGTTCTAGCAGTTTTCAGTTCTTTTAAAGATATTTTATCAAACCTCGCCATTTGTCTCTGTTCTGTGCAAGCAGCTCTATCTCATTGAGGGAGCCGATTCCTGCTGCTTTTGCCTCTCTCATCAATGTTCTTCTCATTGTCTCTCTGGGTCTTCCTCTTTTCTTCTTACCTGTTGTTTCCCAAATGAGGGCTTGCTTTGCTATTTGGTTATTATCTCTTCTCATGACATGTCCAACATATGATCATCGTCTTTTCTTTATTAATGAAGATATTAGTGGTTGATTGGCGATTTCTCTAATTTCCTCACTTGTTTTGAATTCATTTTAAGCTATACCAAGTATTTTGCTTAGAAATTTTTTTTCAAATGTGTTCAACTTTGTTTCTATATCTCTTGTTGTTTTCCAGCCTTCACACGCATACAGGAATATGCTTGCCAAAAATTATATAAATTTATTTATTTATATAAAGATGAAAGATTTGTGGAGTTCACATTTTTCACAAAAAAGAAAAATAATTCCAGAACACAGATAATTTGATGACACAATTTGATTTACTGATTCAAAATACAAATTCCTCTAAAGTTGACATTTTTCTGTATTCAAAAAATTACCCCCCCCCCTCTTTTTTCCATGTACCTTCCTTATACCAGCTCTACTTTGAATGTATAAAATAAAAAAATGCACTCTGTGAGCTTCACAATCTCAGTATCAACATCCAACTACTCTCATCAATGTTCAACTCCTATGATTAATGTCCAACTACTGTGATAAATATCCGACTACTCTGATCAATGTATATACTACTCTGATAAATGTCCAACTACTCTGATAAATGTCCAACTACTCTGATTAATGTCCAACTACTGTGATAAATATCCGACTACTCTGATCAATGTCCAACTACTCTGATAAATGTCCAACTACTCTGATTAATGTCCAACTACTCTTATTAATTTACAACTACTATGATTAATGTCCAACTACTCTTATTAGTGTATATCTACACTAATCAATGTCCAACTACTCTGATTAATGTCCAGCTACTGCAACCAATGTCCAACTACTCTGTTCAATGTCCAACTACTCTGATTAGTGTATATCTACACTGATCAATGTCCAATCACTCTGATTAATGTTCAACTACACTGATCAACATTCAACCACTCAGATTAATGTCCAACCACTCAGATTAATGTCCAACTACTTTGATTAATGTACATCTACACTGATCAATGTCCAATCACTCTGATCAACATTCAACCACTCAGATTAATGTCAAGTTTCCTGCCTCTGATTTGTGGTGAGTAAAAATAATTAATAATTATAAATTACTATTACTCATTTTGGTATGTGGTTAGGGTTGACAGATGTCCTGGTTTTAAAATGAAAAAATCAAAATCAACGCTTGGTCAACATTTCTCTTAGTTTCACGAAGTCATGACGTCAAATACAGAATTCTAGGGTTGTAGGTTTTTAATGTCTAACTTAAATGTTCTCCCTCTGGCTGCCCCTGTAAAATTTGTGATTTCATTCTTTCTCTGTGGTTTGTTAATTACTGTCAATTGTTAATTGCGGTTGTGAAGTTGTAATATAAGCTGTTTATTTAACATTATGTAAGACTGAGCAAGAAAGCAGAGTAATAATTTAGAAAGTACAAATAACCTAATTATTTATGTGATAAAGTGAAAGCTTTCTTATTCAACTTTATAATAAATATTATTATTATTAACGTTATTTGTATGAACATTATCTTGTGTAACATCTTTGGGTTCCCCTCTATTTGCACGATATAATCCGGTTTCACCTCTGAAAAAGCCCATTTTCCCAATTTCGCCTCTAAAAAAAAAAAGCTATTTATCCTGGTCAGAAGATTATCATGTATGGTAACACTATAACTGACTTGCAAGAAACAACAGAAATGAATGTCACTCTTTCACATTATTATAATAAATAATTATAAAAATATAATCATTAAATTACTGAATTCTGTGAATTTGACAATTTTGTTCAAGTCGTTAACTTAAAGAAGTTAATAATAATGCCAGTAATTGTTTTTACTACTTGCAATAAATTATGCCATGTTGTCGTGTACTACCGACTACCGTAACTACGTTTATTTTCATAAGTGACTAAACAAATTAAAGTCTGAAAATCATATCATATATTATATATATGTATTATTATAAATCGTTTTGTATATTATATATGAAGTTGACGACGTATTTTTGAATGAATGAATGAATGCTTAGCTATTTATATTTATTCTTTCAAACTTATTCTTTCACTTTCACGACCTAGAGTGTGTAGAATAGCTAGAGCTCTTAACACTGACTGAAGCTGCATCAGATACATTTTACCAATTGTATGGATCCCATCTGAAATCGAAGAACAAAGATTTAAATAAAATAAAACGTATTTCTTAATAGCAGGCAATGCTTTATATTTGAGCAACAACAACACATACTCTCACTGAGTCCATGAGATGTCTGCTAGAGGGCTGATCAAAGCCATCACTACCGGAAATGACGTCACATATTTAGTTACCGTCGTTGTCTTCTTCTTGCTTGCTTACGTTCTGGGTACAAATAATAATACATAAATATTATTATATGGGGAACTTATTATTATTATTATTATTATTTATTATTGGCTGCGTGGTAGTGTGCCAAGCGTTCGGCTTCTCGTGGCAAGGCGCGGTGCCACTGAGTACGGGTTCGATCCCACTTCGGACCATATATTGTTCTTCGTTTTTTTCTATTGTTGTTTGTCTGTCAATTTTTCCGAGTGCTAACACATACTTCTTTGTTCTATTATTCCCTATTATCGCCTCGGAAGTTCCCCATATAATAATATTTATGTATTATTATTTGTACCCAGTATATAATCACTGGGAACTACTATTCGTGCTGTTTCGTCCAATAAATGTTTGTCTACAACATAAGTATTCAGCCCTACTGGGAGATACTTGCATTAATAGGAAAGTACAAATATACAATTTATTTCCGGTCTGTGATCGTTACCCTATGCTATAGTCATTGAGAACGTCATCGTGTAAGACACTACTGCAAAAGCCAATTTTTTAGTTGGCTGCGTGGTAGTGTGCCAAGCGTTCGGCTTCTCGTGGCAAGGCGCGGTGCCACTGAGTACGGGTTCGATCCCACTTCGGACCATATATTGTTCTTCGTTTTTTTCTATTGTTGTTTGTCTGTCAATTTTTCCGAGTTCTAACACATACTTCTTTGTTCTATTATTGCTTACGTTCGCCCGATGACTAAAGTATTCTATACTTAAAATGACGTTAAGTGGGCGTGTCTGCGTTGTGTTGTGGTTTGCAGTATAACTGTTATATTTGCGCCTTTCGGCCCAACACATCCGACTTCAACACGATATTTGTGAGTACCGGGTTGTTTTCCCTCTTCGATCCCTGCTCGCTTGGCCAGACTAGACAGGTTAGTCTGTTACTGGAGGCACCACGGAGAATTGAAGCAGGGTCAGGATGATTTTAGTTCACCGATCCTGGCGCAAGCCATCAGCTGTGGGTCGCTGACAACTTCTAGCTCTGGTGCTGGGAGGCGCGCCTTCGTCTCCAGCGTCTTCTTCTTATTCTTTCCTTACTCATTAGCCTTTCAGCGTCGAGGGGAGATACAATTTGCGGTCTGTTGCTCTTCTGTTCGCCTCTGCTGCTGTTATGTTTCCTAGTGCTTCTAATATTCCTTCGACCAATCTTTTTCGTGGTCGACACTTGGGTCTGGTGTTTTCACAACGTTTACTGAAGGCTCGTGTTGTATTTTGAACTTTCTGCCTTATCACGTGGCCAAACCATTTTATCTGTTGTTTCATTATATATTCTCTACTACGAATTCCTCTACTTGTTTTAGTTGCTTGCCTTCTATAGTTATGTTGATTTTCTGTTTATTCTAATTCGAAGTATAGCCTGCTGCTGTTCTGACCTTGCAGCTGATGTTGATGACTCGTAAATATCTTTTTTTCTCTATCATTTTTTTTATTATTTTTCTGGATCGAGGGAAAATAAATTATCCTTGGCAGTGCTATTTGTTGATACCACTCATGGTTCTTTGTTCCGCTTCGGTTATCTTGCCTGCCAATCTCTTGGTAGGTCTTCATCTTCTGTTGCATCTATTTGCTTGTCGTGGAAAGCCGTTGTCTAGTAACCGAGTTACATGTCCCAACCATTTAACTTATTGACTCTCTGGATGTAGCCCAGGAACGATGTAACTCCTACTTTAGATAGAGAACAAACTGGAAGCAAAAAACTACAAATGAACGACATATTGATTACCATACACCTGGAGCCAAGTCAAGCTTACATTTTCATTTACTTCACAACAGACCATTGCAGATCATGAGCTCATCATTTCAGCATTGAGTGCCGTCTCGGCATCGAAGGTTGGCTACAATGGAGCGTAATTCCGCTCTGTCTCTTTCTTGATGGTGTAGGTTATCATTGACAGACCTGTCCATCTTTTGATGTTACTCGTCCACGTTAGTCTTGGTCTGCCTCTTTTACCTTGTATTTCCCATCGAAATCTGGCTTTAGTAGGCTGCTGTGTCTATTAACATGGCCCAAAAAATCTTAGTTGTCTTGTCTGAATTGTATTTAGTAGTTCTCTTTTTATTTTTAGTTGTTTTAAGACTTCATCGTTTGTTTTCTTTTCCTTCCATCCAATTCTATATATTCATCTATAAATCCATATTGCCAAGGCTTCAATTTTCTGGTCTTTTTGTTTTGTCTAATGTCCATGTTGCTGCACCATACAAGAATATTGAGAAGATATAACATTTTGCTATTCTCATGAGCTACCTTTTGAAAAGAAAGAAAAGAAGAAAAAAGTCGTGTCATTTTTCACTCTACACCCGATCCAGTAGTATCTAGGCATTACACCTCTAATTGTATTCTACTACACCACTATCTCCCCTCCCCCATGTCCCACTATATATGAGATACTCCAATAAACAACACTGAAGATCAACGAATGTAGATTGTTGATTCGTGGAAAATCTACAACTTGCCACAGTTCAATTCTGTGGGCAGCATAAACTCCAGATTAGAAATAAAGTACAACCATTACCCCCACCCTGAGAGTACGGTGTGTGATGTCAAAGCAGTTAAGCAGCCGCCTCAACCGGATTGAGAAGAAAAACACAGAAGACCTTTACTCAGGTATTCGACAAGCTTCAAGAGAACACAAAGGGGAGGCGCCTTACACATGTGATTTGTGCGTTGCAGGCTTTAATGGTTTTTATGTTCTAAAAATACACAAGAGAGCACATACAGGAAGAAATTTTACAAATGTGATGTGTGTGGTGTATGTTTTTCTCGATTTGAAATACTAAAAATATACAAGAGAACACATACAGGAGAGAAACCTTACACATTTAATTTGTGTGCTGCTAATTTTACACATCATGGAACTCTAATGAAACACAAGAGAGCACATACAGGGAGATGCCTTTACACATCTGAAGTATGTGCTGCATATTTGTCTAATTTTTCTAATCTACACAAACAAAACGAGATCATATACAGGTGTGAAGACTTACTTATGTGGTAAATGCAGTGCATGTTTTGCTTATAGAGGACATCTGACAACACACATGTGAAAACATACAGGAGAATAGCCTTATACATGTAACTTCTACTTCTTCTTCTACCTTTTTAGCTCCCTGTGGAGCATAGGTCTTCATAAACACTTTCCAAGTCGTTCTGTTTTTTGCCATTCTTTTAAGATCATTCCATGTCTTCCCCATCATCTTTATCTCTGCTTCTATCTGTCTTCTTCAAGAATTCTTTCGTCTTCCTCTTTGTCTTTTCCCCTCGGGATTCCAAAAAAAGGACTGTTGTGTAATACTCTTAGTTGGCTTCTACAGTGTGTGCCCTATCCAGCGCCATCGTCTTCACTGTATCTCTTTATCCACTGGTGTTTGACTGGTACATTTCCATAATTCTATGTTAGTGATTTTGTCCTGCCATTTCCATCCTTTTATTCTGCGTAAACATCCATTAATGAAAGTCTGTATCTTCATGATGTAATGTGTTTGCTGCTTTATTTTTTTAGTTCACAGACCTAGTAACACAAGAGAACATATACAGGAGAGAATCCTCGTAAAAGCTTATTGGAGTAAAATGATTATGATTATAGTCGAGGGAACAGATTGAGTTATAGAGTTATTTGTGGGTCATCATCATTGCACTTCGAACATGTCCATTGGTGCTCAGATCCCATCTTCAGCAAGTCTCGCATTGTCCAGCGACTGACAGTCGCTCCAGTTCTATGTTGGTTGATAAGTCTTCTTACACGCCCACTAAGTTTCTCGTTTTTTCTGGCTGTGCCCATCTTAACTTCCATCTCTTTCATCCAAAGGAGTTACGTGAACTCATGGTTGTCGAAGTCCTGTGCCCTTCCCACATCTTGGAGGGCATTGATGATATCCCTCCAATCCATTGATTGACCGTCCGCAACAATAGCGCAGCTGGCCAACCTGTCCGCTCTTTCATTTCCCCGTACTCCTGCATGTATGAGGGAAACTATTTTCAAGTTGAAAGAAACTAACAGCCTTGAACAAAGATTGACAGGCAGAAATTAGAGCAACAGACTCAAGTTGTACATTGAAAAGTAATTCAAGGATACAAGGGTTATATGATGAATTGTCAAAATAGGATAGGACAAGAACTTTAGCACTGGGAAGTGGGGGATTAGTGAACAAAAAAGTTAATAAAGTAGAGAAAAGTTAGATGAGTTGTTTGATTTTTAGATATGTGTCCTGGCATGAAATGAGAAAGGATAAGAGAGAGAGAGAGAGAGAGAGAGAGAGAGAGAGAGAGAGTGAGAGAGAGCTTTCCACCACGAGACAACATTCACAGTGTTAAGTTTAATATGTCCATGGCAGATGTATGAGTTGCTCTGATGTCAGTGAGCTTTGCCAGTCAATCAAGTGATGTTCCACTGTTTCATGTTGATGTTAACAGAGTTGACACGCTGGAGTTTTGTTTCGTGGTATTCTATTGTTGTGGTCGATCAGTGGTACATGACGAATGACGGGTTCTCAGTCTGAAGATGGTCATTTGCTCTCTTTTATGTAGGTTGTTAATGTTGTCATGGGTGTTTGGCCTTGACATGATTTTTTTTAGGGGGGGGGGGGCGTGCGTTCGTAGCTTTCAACTCTGGCGAATTCCCTAGAGACTGGGAACTGAAGTTTGCATGTTGATCTGTTTTTTTTTTCCCTGGCAACCGTGTGTATAGTTGGGACAGGCCAGATTTCTTCGACTTTGGAGGTGAAATTTTTTTTTCTGCTGATGAGTAATTGAGCCAGGCCTCGCTGCTGAGACGATGGGTAGTTGCCACAGAGAGAAATCACAAAATAATAAAAACCACAACTGATCCACCCGGGATTTGAACTCACAACCTCGCTGTCTCAAGACCGGAGTCTTGTCTCGAGACTAACCAGTCCCCCTGACATGTATTTATAAAGATCTCTCCTTGTTTTTCCAATGGCCCATCCATTCAGCCAATCTTCTCTACTGTTAGAGTTTATGATTTGTTATGCTGTGTTTAATGAGATGTCAGTGTTCAGTTGTATAAGCCTGGATCTTCGCTTAACTAATGTATATGCTTTCTCATTTCCAAGTGTGCTGAAGTGTCCTGTGATCAATTGTATCACTAGCATTATGTCATGTATGTTGAAGTTATCTATGGTCTATGGTGAGCTGTGCGAGTTCTGGTTTGTTTTTGTTACCTCCTAGCGCATGCAGAGCTGATTTGGAATCAGTAAATGTAACAGAAATGTGTGATCCATACTCCTATATGCAGCAGAAACGTGGAGAATAAACCATAAGATAGAAAGTCGACTAAGAGAATGTGAAGGTCGCTGTCTGATGAAGATTCTAAACATTCATTGACATGTAACGAACAAAGAAGTAGCCAGAAGATCAGACAATAACATTAATGTGGTTATGCCACGTTCTACGAATAAAACTAACCAGGCATCCATACATAGCATTGACACGGGGCACCGCCTGGCAAACTAAGAAGCAGACCATTGGGGATACAGCAACGAACGACACATGATGATATGAAAGAGGTTGACAGGTCCTGGAGAGACGGATTGGGTGGATGTCTCTTGTGAGTACCAGATGCTCTGACCGGAGCTCAGAGGATTAAGAAGAATCGTCGATGTTATGTGCACCGGACTTCGATAACCACGAGTCCATTTCACTCCTTCGGATAAAGATTGGAGTTGAAATGGGCACAACCTGAAACGACAGACACATTGAGTACATGAGAAGTTGTACCATGTTATTCTGGATGCGGCATCTTAAATATCTAAATATATATAAAGAGAGAGAGAGAGAGAGAGAGAGAGAGAGAGAGAGAGAGAGAGAGAGTTTTTGCCTAGAAGACTCGTGTATGGTGGAGAGTTGTTAAGCTCTCAAAGAGGGTGAGATAATAATTGACTAGATCAGTTAATCGGTAATCTATTGAGTAATGGACTCTGTGTTTCTCGCCAGTTTTGGCAGGGCTAATAGGCGCAGGTTATTTTTCCAGCTCGAAATAAAGCCACGCCAAATCAACCGGAAATGTAATGCCCCAAAAAGTCCTACATATCTTTTGTAAAGATACACGTATAATATATTTTATTATACATTTATTGTATCCTTACGAGCGTACAAGGATCTATAATTGCGATAAGTAGGGCCATATTGAGTGAAATATTATTAGTACTGGATGCAACGGCGAGTTCGTGGTTCAATATTCTCACAGCCTCACGTGCACAGATAGCGGGTAGTTTACTTTACACACATGGCAATAATGATCGTGTCAGTTCGCTGCTTCGCTATGCCGAATGCGCTGCAAACATCACTTAGTTTTTTTTTAAAAATACTAAGGTAAAGCTGGTTACAATTAGGTCGATGACAGGTATTAGGTTGACCTCCCATTAAAAGAGTACAGGACATAGAAGGAAAAACAGGGGAACACGACATGGCCAGATCTCCTAAATAAGGAATCCAATCCACTATCGTATTCTATCATATACAAAGTGAGGTCATATTAATGCATACACACTGTCTCTTTATATACCTGGCAATCAAACCAAATGATAGCCTAAGGATAATCACTATCACTCGCTCCTTCTCTCATCTCTCTCTATCTCAAGCTTCTGGCTCGATCACTTTTCTCACCCATCCGCCTTCATATGCTCTCTTTTAAGCATGTCCTCTCTCTCATTCTATCTCAAGCTTCAGGTTCGATTACTGTTTGTACCCACACACAGACTCATGATGCAGCAAAATGTGTCACAGCCTCAAACATGTATTACTTCCGTCAACTGGTCACTCTATATTAAATTCTTCATCCGATATTTAAGTTGTTGTTATTATTATTATTGACAGGTTTCTAGAGACAACGCAGTAAGACAACTTACACCACCGAGATGAAATGTGTTAGACTTCCTGTATCCGTAGGAATGAGGTGGTGAATGATAGGGGAAAACGATACACACATATTCCTAGTACTTCTTTATGTCATTGACAGCATATGGATGCAACAGCTAAATATTGTGGTCATGTAATAAGCCAGACAGCTCAAATCTCACCCATAACTACCCTACTTTTCTGGAGTTATGGTTACGGTGCGCTACAATCAATAAACATTTTATAGTGATGTAACGAACGTGTATGGCAATATTTGGTGGTTTCAGTGTTACTGGGTCCTTGTACTAGAATTAAAGGAAGAATAGACAGATAGAGAGAGTAAGAGGGCCAGGGACAAAGAGAAACAATTCAATGTTGTAAGAGAGACATGGAAAATAGTATGAGAGGGAGGAGGAAAAAATGGAGATGTCAGCAACATGCGAGTCAGATAGAACCAGTGAAAGACGCACCAGAAGACAGTGTGAGAGATAGATCCTGATGAGGGAAAGACAATGAAGAGATTCAAAAGAGAGGGAGTGTCTTTATATGGAGTATAAATAAGAGTTACCACCCACTAGAACCGAAAATTAGAACGAGTAAACCAAAAGAAATATTTATAATTATAATAAAAACCGATGGAGATAAAACTCAAATAAGATAAATAATTAGATTTATAGCGAGAGAGAGAGAGAGAGAGAGAGAGAGAGAGAGAGGAGGGTATAGAAGTAGAGAGAGATACACAGGATACAGTTAGGTGAGGTGTGTGATCGAACCCAAAGAGAGAGAGAGAGGGAGAGAGAGAAGAGGTTAGTGGAGTGAAATTTAATGAATGAAAAAAGGATAGAAAATTAGAGGATATGGTCAAAATAAAGAGTAAAAAAGTGGGTGGGTGGGTACAACAGTGATCGAGCCTGAAGGTTGAGATAAAATGAGAGAGAGAGGACTGCTCAAAAGAGAGCATATGAAGGCGGATGGGTGAGAAAAGTGATCGAGCCAGAAGCTTGAAATAGAGAGAGATTGAGCGAGAGATAGTGATTATCCTTAAATTATCACTCTGTTTGATTGCCAGGTATATAAAGAGACAGTGTGTATGCATTAATATGACCTCACTTTGTATATGATAGAATACGATAGTGGATTGGATTCCTTATTTAGGAGATCCGGCCATGTCGTGTTCCCCTGTTTTTCCTTCTATGTCTTGTACTCTTTTAAGGGGAGGTGAACCTATTACCTGTCATCGACTAACTGTAACCAGCTTTACCTTAGTATTTTTTAAAACTAAGTGGTATTTGCAGAGCATTCGGCATAGCGAATTGACACG
This sequence comes from Megaustenia siamemsis, assembly GCA_032433765.1. Lineage (NCBI taxonomy): Eukaryota > Metazoa > Mollusca > Gastropoda > Stylommatophora > Ariophantidae > Megaustenia > Megaustenia siamemsis. The sequence continues at coordinate 24,515,815 of JAVIAB010000159.1, forward strand.
ATCATTACTGTCATGCGTGTAACGTATATACCCGCTATCTGTGCACGCGAGGCTGTGAGAATATTGAACCACGAACTCGCCGTTGCATCCAGTACTAATAATATTTCACTCAATATGGCCATACTTATCGTAATTATAGATCCTTGTACGCTCGTAAGGATACAACAAATGTATAATAAAATATATTTTTTGGGCATTACATTTCCGGTTGATTTGGCGTGTCTATATCTCGAGCTGGAAAAATAACCTGCGCCTATTAGCCCTGTCAAACTGGCGAGAAACACAGAGCCCATTACTCAATAGATTACCCATTAACCGATCTACTCAATTATTATCTCACCCTCTTTGAGAGCTTAACAACTCTCCACCATACATGAGTCTTCTAGGCAAAAACTCCTCTCTCTCTTTCTCTTTATATATATTTATGATATGTATCCAGTACTCTGTGGCATGCCAGAATAACATGGTACAACTTTTCATGTGCTCAATGTGTCTGCCATTTCAGGTTGTGCCACTTTAACTCCCAATCTTTATCCGAAGGAGTGACATGGACTCATGGTTATCGAAGTCCTGTGCACATACCATCGAAGATTCTTCTTATCCTCTGAGCTCCGGTCCGAGCATAAGGTACTCATGAGCGATATACACCCAATTCCAATCTGGAGCAAGCATGGACAACTCTCTCCAGGACCTGTCAACATCTCTCATATCATCATGTATGGTTCGTTGCTGTATCCCAATGGTCTGCTTCTTACTTTGCCAGGCGGTGCCCACTGTCAATGCTATGTATGGATGCCTGGTTAGTTTTATTCGTAGAACGTGGCATAACCACATTAATGTTATTTTGTCTGATCTTCTGGCTACTTCTTTGTTCGTAACATGTCAATGAATGTTTAGAATCTTCATCAGACAGCGACTTCACATTCTCTTAGTCGACTTTCTATCTTATGGTTTATTCTCCACGTTTTTCTGCTGCATATAGGAGTATGGATCGCACATTTTTGTTACATTTACTGATTCCAAATCAACTCTGCATGCCTAGGAGGTAACAAAAACAAACCAGAACTCGCACAGCTCACCATAGACCACAGATAACTTCACATACATGACATAATGCTAGTGATACTTGATCCCAGACACTTCAGCACACTTGGAAATGAAAAGCATATACATTAGTTAAGTGAAGACACAGACACAACTAAACACTGACATCTCATTAAACACAGCCTAACAAATCATAAACTCTAACAGTAGAGAAGATTGGCTGAATGGATGGGCCATGGGAAAAACAAGGAGAGATCTTTATAATACATGTCAGGGGGACTGTTAGTCTCGAGACAAGACTCCGGTCTTGAGACAGAGAAGTTGTGAGTTCAAATCCCATCTGGATCAGTTGTGGTTTTTATATTTGTGATTTCTCTCTGTGGCAACTACCCATCGTCCTCAGCAGCGAGCCTGGCTCAATTACTCATCAGCAGAAAAAGACAATTTTACCTCCGAAGTCGAAGAAATCTGGCCTGTCCAAACTATACACACGGTTGCCAGGTAAAAAAAAAAAAAAAAAACAGATCAACATGCAAAACTGCAGTTCCCAGTCTCTAGGGAATTCGCCAGAGTTGAAAGCCACGAACGCACGCCCCCCCCCCCCCCCAAAAAAAAAAAAATCATGTCAAGGCCAAACACCCATGACAACATTAACAACCTAGATAGAAGAGAGCAAACCACAATCTTCAGACTTAGAACCTGTCATGTACCACTGATCGACCACAACATCGAATACCACGAACCAAACTCCAGCGTGCCCACCCTGTTAACATCAACATGAAACAGAAGAACATCACTTGTTTGACTGTCAAAGCTGACTGACATAGAGCAACTCTTACATCAATTCTTAACCCTATCATCATCATCATCATCAAGTACCGGGTCTAGTGGCGTAGGTGATCATGTCTCTCCACAACTTTCGATCTCGGCAGCTATTTATCATTTCTGTTGTTGACCTTCTGCCAAAGCCATTCTCTTAGCTGTCTGTTATTTTTTCTCTTTGCTTCCCTCTATCTCTTCGTCCCTCAATTTTTCCAGTTGTTACAATATATTCAAGTTGTTCTCTTCTCATTCACTCCAGTGATTTTCTTGTCGGTTGTCCTATTGTCCAAGACTCGCATCCATATGTTAAGACTGGCTCTACGTAACATTTAAGAATTCTTTTTCTTGTTTTCAATTGTCAAAAATGGATTGCATAGTATTTTCCTCATTTTTGGAAAGCTGCTTTTGCCTGAGCCATTCTGCATCTCACCTCTTTTGTACATCTTCCACCTGAGGTTAACAAAGTTCCCAATATTTAAATTCATTTACCTGTTTTAATATTGTTCCACTTGTCTTTATTTTGCACTGAGGTGATGTCTTTTCTTTGTGTTACCATTACCTCTGTCTTTTTGCCATTAAGGCTGAGTCCTTTATTTTTGCTTTCTTCACTATAATGTCCAACATTTCGCGTAACTCATTTTCACTCTTAGCGATTAAACTGTATCATCACATACCTTAGATTATTTATATTATGACTCCAATTTGTTATTCAGGCATGCCCCTATGGATCTTAAAATAATCTCTTTATAATATTAAACAAATCTGGTGACAGCACGCAACCTTGTCTAACACCCTGTTTTATTTGTGAAACATTCCCAATTGGTTTCCAGTTCTTATGGCCGCTTTTTGTTGCCAGTACATGTTCTTTATTATTCTTAGATCTTTGCTGTCTATGTTTATGCTTTCTAAAAATTGTGATTATTTCTTGGTGCTTTACTTTGAAATGCCTTGGTGTAATCTATGAAACATAGGTATAGATCTGTTTTTCACCTCATGGCTCTTTCTACTAAAGATCTTATGATATAAATGGCATTGCTTGTTCCTTTATCTCTAACAAAACCACACTGTTCATCGCTAATTTCTGGACTGATTTTGTTTCGCACTCTTCGCATGATGATTCTTAGTAATATCTTAGTCATGTGACTCATAAGGCTTATTGTGCGATGATCATCGCATTCAATCGCACACCGATTTCTTTGGTAGGGCTATGAATATTGATTTGAGCATGTCGTCTGGTATATATCCGCTGTTGTAGATATCATTCAATATTTTTGTTATTATTTCTATTCCAAATCACCCATGGCTTCAATCTCTTCTTTAGTTATATTATCTGGTCCAGGAGCTTTGCCTGCTTTCATATTGCGCAAGGCGTCTTCCACTTCTTCTCTTAGTATTTCTGGTCCTTCTCCATTATCCTTAATTATAACTTCCGTTCGTTCATCATTTAAAGATCTTTAATGTATTCTGTTCATCGTTCCCTTATGTTTTCTTGATCAATCAACAGTTATCCTTCTTTGATCTTAAACATCCAGTTTTTGTTTGTGTTTTACTTCCTGTTAATTCCTCAATTTTTTGTACATAGTTTTAGCATCTCCTTTTGTTGCAATTCGATCTCTTTGCATCTCTCTTTAGCCATGCTTCGTTTGCTTCATTGCATTTTACTACAATTTGTCTTTATTTAATCTCTTATACTCATCTTTATTTTTCTTCTTGTATCTATCTATCTATCTATCTATCTATCTATCTATCTATCTATCTATCTATCTATCTATCTATCTATCTATCTATCTATCTATCTATCTATCTATCTATCTATCTATCTATCTATCTATCTATCTATCTATCTATCTATCTATCTATCTATCTATCTATCTATCTATCTATCATCTATCTATCTATCTATCTATCTATCTATCTATATCTATCTATCTATCTATCTATCTATCTTCTATCTATCTATCTATCTTCTATCTATCTATCTATCTATCTATCTATCTATCTATCTATCTATCTATCTTCTATCTATCTATCTATCTATCTATCTATCTATCTATCTATCTATCTATCTATCTATCTATCTATCTATCTATCTATCTATCTCTATCTATCTATCTATCTATCTATCTATCTATCTATCTATCTATCTATCTATCTATCTATCTATCTATCTATCTATCTATCTATCTATCTATCTATCTATCTATCTATCTATCTATCTATCTATCTATCATCTATCTATCTATCTATCTATCTATCTATCTATCTATCTATCTATCTATCTATCTATCTATCTATATCTATCTATCTATCTATCTATCTATCTATCTATCTTCTATCTATCTATCTATCTATCTATCTATCTATCTATCTATCTATCTATCTATCTATCTATCTATCTATCTATCTATCTATCTATCTATCTATCTATCTATCTATCTATCTATCTATCTATCTATCTATCTATCTATCTATCTATCTATCTATCTATCTATCTATCTATCTATCTATCTATCTATCTATCTATCTATCTATCTATCTATCATCTATCTATCTATCTATCTACTATCTATCTATCTATCTATCTATCTATCTATCTATCTATCTCTATCTATCTATCTATCTATCTATCTATCTATCTATCTATCTATCATCTATCTATCTATCTACTATCTATCTATCTATCTATCTATCTATCTATCTATCTATCTATCTATCTATCTATCTATCTCTATCTATCTATCTATCTATCTATCTATCTATCTATCTATCTATCTATCTATCTATCTATCTATCTATCTATCTATCTATCTATCTATCTATCTATCTATCTATCTATCTATCTATCTATCTATCTATCTATCTATCTATCTATCTATCTATCTATCTATCTATCTATCTATCTATCTATCTATCTATCTATCTATCTATCTATCTATCTATCTATCTATCTATCTATCTATCTATCTATCTATCTATCTATCTATCTATCTATCTATCTATCTATCTATCTATCTATCTATCTATCTATCTATCTATCTATCTATCTATCTATCTATCTATCTATCTATCTATCTATCTATCTATCTATCTATCTATCTATCTATCTATCTATCTATCTATCTATCTATCTATCTATCTATCTATCTATCTATCTATCTATCTATCTATCTATCTATCTATCTATCTATTATCTATCTATCTATCTATCTATCTATCTATCTATCTATCTATCTATCTATCTATCTATCTATCTATCTATCTATCTATCTATCTATCTATCTATCTATCTATCTATCTATCTATCTATCTATCTATCTATCTATCTATCTATCTATCTATCTATCTATCTATCTATCTATCTATCTATCTATCTATCTATCTATCTATCTATCTATCTATCTATCTATCTATCTATCTATCTATCTATCTATCTATCTATCTATCTATCTATCTATCTATCTATCTATCTATCTATCTATCTATCTATCTATCTATCTATCTATCTATCTATCTATCTATCTATCTATCTATCTATCTATCTATCTATCTATCTATCTATCTATCTATCTATCTATCTATCTATCTATCTATCTATCTATCTATCTATCTATCTATCTATCTATCTATCTATCTATCTATCTATCTATCTACTATCTATCTATCTATCTATCTATCTATCTATCTATCTATCTATCTATCTATCTATCTATCTATCTATCTATCTATCTATCTATCTATCTATCTATCTATCTATCTATCTATCTATCTATCTATCTATCTATCTATCTATCTATCTATCTATCTATCTATCTATCTATCTATCTATCTATCTATCTATCTATCTATCTATCTATCTATCTATCTATCTATCTATCTATCTATCTATCTATCTATCTATCTATCTATCTATCTATCTATCTATCTATCTATCTATCTATCTACTATCTATCTATCTATCTATCTATCTCTATCTATCTATCTATCTATCTATCTATCTATCTATCTATCTATCTATCTATCTATCTATCTATCTATCTATCTATCTATCTATCTATCTATCTATCTATCTATCTATCTATCTATCTATCTATCTATCTATCTATCTATCTATCTATCTATCTATCTATCTATCTATCTATCTATCTTTCGTTCGCCTGAAGTATTGTCTATATCTGCAATGTCGTTTCCTGTATAAATGTTACTGTCTTTTGTAATTCTTGCAGTGGCCCATATAGTTTGGTCTGTAGTGTTGTATCTATGGGCCAATGGATTTTCCTCAGTCTACTATATTCAGTGCAGTCTTGAAGTATGTGTTCAGCAGTCTGGGGTGCCTGTCCACATGTACAAGTAGTTGAGGTGCCGATCTTGAATTTTGTATACATGTGACTATGGAGTCGATTGTGTCCTGTTCTGAGGCGTATAATGATAACTTGTTCATATCTATTCATATTATGAAAGGCATCCTGATTTGGGGCTTGTGGTCCTCTGATTGATTTGATTATCTGTTTCTTATGATGGTATGTAACCGGTGTATCTAGTTGTGTGCCTGTTGAACCTTCCTTTGCCAACTGATCTGCTTTCTCATTTCCTGGTATTCCACAGTGAGACGGGATTCACTGCAGGGCAACCCTGTGGTGCTTGCAGAGTTCAGTCAATAAGGTCTGCAGATGTGGTAATTTTCTGGATTGTAGTGCCTGGAGTACTGATCTTGCATCTGTCAAAAACACTACAGGCTGCGGGCTAAGATTAATGTTCAGCAGTTTTTCTATTGCCAACTTTATTGCTTGTATTTCTGCATCATAATTGTGACAATATTTCCCTGTTGCTATTTTATTTATATCCCTAGTGTTATTTGGGTACTCTATATATGCACCTGCTCCCCATTCTTTACTGCATTCTGTGCTGATCCATCTGTGTACACACGAATCCATAGGTCTTGTGGTATTCTTCATCCAGGAAACTGAGAGTTTATGTTTTTCGCTGTAGACTATTCTGTTCCTCTTTATCAACTATTCCTTTCACTTCTGTCCGTATTTGAACTGATAATCCTGATTCCTCTGTCCAGGGAGTCTGTTCTGGTATGGGCAATAGGGGTTAACAGCTCTTGGCATGTTTGGTGTTTGTCTACTAATACGCTTGGCTTGGTGGATAAAACTGCTTCTCTTAAGTCGTCCCAATGCAAGATTTTGGAATCGGTCCTTCATTGGATGTCTCGGCATGCAAGCAAATTTTTTTGCCTGTATCAGCACCTTTGTGTCCCTCCGTTCTCTCAGTGCTGGTATCCTCCACAATTTCTCCATCTCCAATATTGGTGTTGATTTCATTGCTCCTGTGATGACCCTAAGTGCCTGGTTTTGTACTTTATCCAGTTCTTGCAGTGTGGTGTTTGATGCTGAGCACCATGCGGATGATCCATATTCTAAATGTGGACGTATACTCTGTTGGTAAACTTTACTGAGTATTTTCCCATTCGCACCCCACGTAGTTCCACACAGCTTTCTTAGAATAGCCAATTTTCTCTTTGCTTTTTGGGTTGCCTTATTTATCTGTTGTTTCCAAGATAGTTTGTTATCAAATAACTCCGAGATACGTAGCTTGTATGTCTTCTTTCACAGGCTCATTGTTTATGTAGATGGCTCCTGCTTTTTGTTTTGGGGAAAGAGTGAAAAGTGTAGTACTGCATTTGTCTGTATTGATGCTGATACACCATCTATTTGTCCATGAATTCAGTGCATTCATAGCTCTTTGTAGCAATTTGGAGGCCACTGTTGCATACTCCTCTGTGCACCACATTACCAAGTCATCTGCATACATTGCCACTTTGATGCCATGTGGTAGTTCAGTAACTAGGTCATTGATGTAGATCAGAAAAAGTGTTGGAGATAGTACCCCTCCTTGTGGAACGCCCTGGCGCAGTAAGACCTTCTTACTCTTAAGACCATCCAGTTGCACTCTGGCTCTCCTGTTATGCAGGTATGCTTTGACCCATTTGTACATCCTGCCATTTACTCCATAATTTCTCAGTTTCTTCAAAAGCCCTTCCTTCCATACCTTATCAAATGCTTTCTTTAGGTCTATCCATGCTGCTAGTACCAGTTTCTTTTCTTGAAACGCATCCTCAATTTCCTGGGAAAGATAGGTTGCCTGATCTTCGGTAGAGTAACACTGTCTAAAGCCTGCTTGTTGTGGGACAAGGAGATTTTCACTTTCCAGGTACCACTGCAGTCTGAGATTGATTATACGTTCCATTGTTTTACACAAACAGCTTGTAAGGCTGATTGGTCTATAGCTGGATGTCATTGAACCATCTTTTCCTGGCTTTAGTAATGGTATCATAATTGCTTCTCTCCATGCCTGTGGCACTTTACCTGTGATCCAGCAAATGTTGTAGATCTGCAGTAGTTTTGCTTTAGCTGCAGTTCCCAAGTTCTTAATCATTTCATTAGACACTCCATCACTACGTGGTGACTTTTTCATTTTTAATTTGGATACTGCCAGCTCTAGCTCACTTTGTGTGATGGGTATTTCCATGACTTCATGTGCGGTCTCTTCTTGTCTTGCATTTTGTTGTTTTAAGACGGGTCTCTTGACGTTTCTCTAGGCTAATTTCAATATTGTTGTCATTTGCAAAGGAGTCTGCAAAGTGATTTGCTGCATGTTTACCCGTTAGAATGTTTCCATCCTTCTTCAGTGTAATTTTTGTGTTCCTTTCTGTACCCTCATAATTCAGCTGTTTTACAAGCTTCCACACTTTTCTTGTGTCTCATTCTAGATTCAAGGACTCTGTTTTCTCTTTCCAGCTTCTCCGTCTGGCTTGTAGTTTAGCCCATTGAAATTTGGCTTTAGCATGTTGATAGTTATTGTGGTGTTCCTGGCAGGGGTTATTTTCTGCTTGCTTTCGAGATATTTCCATGTCATTGTGCAGTTGCTCTAGTTCACTACTCCAGTATGGTTTGTAGTGTTTCCGTGCCCCTCTAGGTATTGTTTCACTGGCAGCATGTATTATTAGTCTACTGAATTCATCAACTATTTTGTTGATGTCTCTGTCTGTATTTAGATCTTTAGTCAGTACACTGGTGTAGTGTTGATACATTTTCCAGTCTGCCTTTTTGTAATTCCATCTGGAGAGAGTGCTGCTCTCCCTGACGGCCTCATTTTGCACCACTAAAAAGACAGGTCGGTGGTCGCTGCCTCCAAGTTGTTTCCCAACAATACGTGTGATATTCCAATCCAGGTCTGGTGAATGGAAAGCAAGGTCTGGTGTAGATGTGGTATGCCATGATCTGGAATAGAATGTTGGTGATCTGTTGCCTGGTTTAATAGTATAAGCCCATTGTCATCCTGCCAATTTTCAAGTTCTTCACCTCTCTTGTCCATATGTTCATGGCCCCAGCTCTGTGAATGTCTGTTAAAGTCTCCACATACAATTATTCTTTCTTTTAATGTAATTGTGTCTAGTGCTAGTGGGCGGTCACTCGGACAGTAGTAGTTAAGTAGGTGAAAGTCTGTTTTTTATGTCCTGAGGTGCAGTATTTGATATTCTGCCCCATCCATATACACTTCAATCTGACATGCATTAATGTTGTTCCTTACAAGAGTCAGTATTCCGCCTTTTGTCTATTTATTCTGTCAGATCGGTAGCACTGGTATCCCCTAATCTTCAAGGCTATGTCGTTGTTTAGATGGTTTCCTGCAAACAGCATATGCTTACTTGTTCTTCATGCAGGATATTTTCTAATTCTATCTTTTTACTGTACCCATCTCTTTTGCAGTTGATGCCTTCAGCATTCCAGTGCATTATTTTCAGTGGTCTTATTTTGGGTTGGCCAGTAACTCTATTCTCTTGCCCCCTGACTCCACAGAGCGATTGAGAAGGACATCCAGTAATAGAGGTTGGGCCCTTTCGAGGCTGAGGGCCCGGACCTGCACCTGCCTGAGTGTCCATCACAGGGCGAGTGCCATATCGATTTGCAGTTATAGACATACTTCCCATTGGCGTGAGTGCGTGGCATCCTGATTGTTGTAGTGCACCTTTTGGCTGGTTGCCTCCGACTTCAGCACTTAAACTTGCTAGAGCAGACTGTGGTCTTGCTCGGGTGTAGGAAGGCCTGGCCAGTCTTGGTTTTAAGTCCCTGGTGACTGTTAAGCCCCATCCCCACGACAAGGAGCTGGCCTTAATGAGGCTTCTTGTATCCATTAGCTGCAAAATATCATCTGTCATCCATTTCTTCCTTGAATTTGTCCTCACTGGTGGTATGAACTCTTTTGATGTTTGTTGCATTGACTCTTTTAGCATTTCCCACTGTTCATCAATGCTTTGTATCTTCTCTATTGCATTATACCGGTTCTGAATTGTGATTTTATATTTGTCTTGCAGCTTCTTGTCTGATTTTAGTAAATCTAAATTTAACTTGATGTTAACTGAGGCTCGCTTTGTTCTTTTTAATTTTACTGTAAGCTTTCCCACAACTGGTACATGATCACTATTGCAATCTGCCCCTGGTCTAGTTTTCACACATACCAGACTGTTTCTAAATCTATTGCTTATCATTATATAATCACTTTGATTACGTGCGTTGTCCCCTGGGCTTTTCCATGTCCACAGACGTCTTGGATGTTGCTTAAACCAGGTGTTCCTATCATCATGTTGTGTGTTCTTGCCCAGTCAATAAGTTTCTCACCTCTTTCATTCCTCTTGCCTAAGCCATAATGACCAACTACTTCCTCAACTCTTTCCTTTCCTACTTTTGCGTTAAAATCCCCTAGAACTATGGTGTTTTCATGTGGTTTGCATTCAAGAAGTGCCTCATTTAACTCGTCGTAAAATTTATCAATTGTTTCCTCTAGACTGTCTGCTGTTGGTGCATAAACTTGTATAAGATTTATGTCTATTGGCTTTCCATTCAATTTCACTAAAAGGACTCTGTCAGATATTGGGTAAAAGCCTTTCACTGTTCTTGCTCTTTCTGCATCCAAGATGATACCTACTCCTCTTTGGTGTTCAGTACTTCCAGAATATATTATTCTATGTTTATCAGAATATATCTCCCCTGATCCGGTGTATCTCATTTCGCAAAGTCCCAGTAATTGTAAACCCATTCTTTTCATTTCATGCATGATATTTTCTAGTTTACCCTTCTGCATGAGTGTTCTCACATTCCAAGTACCTATATTTAGAGTTTGTTTTATCTTTATTTTGCTTACAGTAGCTTGATGATGATCGGGTATCACCTGTAGCACATGATATCCCCTACAGAACAAGGGTTTTCCATGGGAACCCCCTTTAACGTTGTTGTTGTTATATCTAATGTTGTGGCGATTCATGATTATACAAAGAAATTACGACGGTGGTTTTCTGTTGCCTTCCGTCGGTTTGTTTACGGTTGACTCCGCTAGCCTTTGACTAAAAGTCTCACCCACAAGGCAGTGGGGTTGTTTTACTTCAGGGTAAACTTAACTCTATACATTGTCTATAATCTGCCCAGCACAGTTTACATGTATCACTGTGAATGTTGTCTTGTGGTGGGAAGCTCTCTCTCTTTCTCTCATCCTTTCTCCTTTCATGTCAGGACATAGATATACAAATCAAAACAACTCATCTAACTTTTCTCTACTTTATTATCTTTTCTGTTGACTAATCCCCACTTCCCAGTGCTAAAGTTCTTGACCTATCCTATTTTGACAATTCATCATATAACCCTTGTATCCTTGAATTACTTTTCAATGTACAACTTGAGTCTGTTGCTCTAATTTCTGCCTGTCAATCTTTGTTCAAGGCTGTTAGTTTCTTTCAACTTGAAAATAGTTTCCCTAATACATGCAGGAGTACCGGGGAAATGAAAGAGCGGACAGGTTGGCCAGCTGCGCTATTGTTGCGGACGGTCAGCCAATGGATTCGGGGGGGGGGGGGGGGGGGGGGGGGGGGTGGGGGATAGGGGAGGAACCATCATAAATTCCAACCAAGATGTGGGAAGGGCACAGGATTTCTACAACCATGAGTCCACGTAATTCCTTCAGATGAAGAGATGGAAGTTAAGATGAGCACAGCCAGAAAGAGAAAACTTAGTGGGCGTGTAAGAAGACTTATCAACCAACACAGAACTGGAGTTGTCAGTCGCTGGACAATGCGACTGGTGCAGAAACATGGACATTAGACAAAACAAAAAGACAAGAAAATTGAAGCCTTTGAAATGTGGATTTACAGATAAATATGTAGAATAGGATAGAAGTAAAAGAAAACAATCGATGAAGTCTTAAAGCAACTAAAAATGAAAAGAGAACTACTAAATACAATTCAAACAAAACAAATGAGCTTTTTTGGGCATGTTAATAGACACATCAGCCTACTAAAGCCAGATTTGGATGGGGAAATACAAGGTAAAAGAGGCAGACCAAGACTAACGTGGACGAGTAGTATCAAAAGATGGACAAGTCAGTCTATGATAACCTGCACCATTAAACCAAAAGAGAGAGAGAGCAGAATGACGCTCCATGGTAGTCAATCTTCGTTGCGGAGACGACACTCAATGCTGAAATGATGAGCTCATGAGTCTGCAATGGTCTGTTGTGAAGTAAATGAAAATTTAAGCTCGATCAGTATGTCTTCTTTTGTGTACTTTTAGATGCTGAAGTTGAGCAAAACCTACATCACACACATCACAGGTGTAAGGTTTCTCCCTGTGTGTGTTCTTTTGTGTTTTTTTAGAGTCCCAAGTTGAGAAAACCTACACGACACACATCACATTTGTAAGGCTTCTCTCCTGTATGTGTTCTCTTGTGGATTTTTACTATTGCAAATTGAGAAAAACATGCACCACACACTTCACATTTGTAAGGTTTCTCCCCTGTATGAGTTACCATGTGTTTTTTTAGACAAACAAGATAAGCAAAATATGCATTACACAGTACACAAGTGTAAGGTTTCTCCCCTGTATGTGTTCTCTTGTGCATTTTTAGGTTTTGAATTTGAGCAAAACCTGTACCACACACATCACATATGTAAGGTTTCTCTCCTGTATGTGTTCTCTTTGTGTAATTTTAGGTTATGAAATTGAGTAAATCCTGTACCACACACATCACATGTGTAAGGTTTCTCCCCTGTATGTGTTCTTTTATGTATTTTTAGAGCAAAAGAATCACTAAAGCATGCACCACACAAATCACAAGTGTATGGCTTCTCCCCTGTATGTGTTCTCTTATGATTTTTTAGTGTGTCAAGTCTAGTAAAACTTGCAGCACAAACATCACATGCGTATGGCTTCTCCCCAGTATGTGTTCTCTTGTGTATTTTTAAATCATGAGATTCAGTAAAGCATGCACCACACAAATCACATGTGTAAGGCTTCTCCCCAGTATGTTTTCTCTTGTGTCTTCTTAGTGTGTAATTTTGAGTGAAACATGCAGCACACACATCACATGTGTACAGCTTCTCTTCTCTATGTGTTCTTTTGTGTTGTTGAAGAACAGCAGTATCAGTAAAATATGTACCACACAAATCACATATGTAAGGCTTCTCCCCTGTATGTGTTCTCTGGTGATTTTTTAGTGTGTCACGTCGAGTAAAACTTGCAGAACAATCATCACATTTGTAAGGCTTCTCCCCTGTATGTGTTCTCTTGTGTTTTTTTAGAACAGAAGAATCAACAAAACATGCACTACACAAATCACATTTGTTAGGCTTCTCCCCTGTATGTGTTCTCTTGTGAGATTTTAGATGATGAGTTTGGGTAAAACTTGCACCACAAACATCACATTTGTAAGGCTTCTCCCCTGTATGTGTTCTGTTGTGAGATTTTAGATGATGAGTTTGGGTAAAACTTGCACCACAAACATCACATTTGTAAGGCTTCTCCCCTGTATGTGTTCTCTTGTGTGATTTTAGATGATGAGCTTGAGTAAAACTTGCACCACAAACATCACATCTGTAAGGCTTCTCCCCTGTATGGGTTCTCTTGTGTTCTTTCAGCAGTCCAAATTGAGCAAAACCTGCACCACAAACATCACATTTGTAAGGCCTCTCCCCTGTATGCGTTCTCATGTGCACATTTAGATGTCCAAGTCCAGCAAAACCTGCACCACAAACATCACATTTGTGAAGCTTCTCTCTAGTTTGTGAATTTCTATGTGCTGTTTTAATAGATTTGCCCCCATCATCACTATGATTGTCACAAACAAGCGATTGAAACAACTTTTCATTTCCTGACATTTGATTAGGCTTATTTTTAGTTTCCTGAAATTGGGGCTAGAATCTTGACTGCTGTTCTCATCTTGACTTACCTGAGAACAAATGGAGATTACAATGTTAAAAATAGATCATGACACAATGTTGATGAAATAGGATATAGATATCTATCTATTGACCTTTCGAGCCGTAGACTGGACCATAGGACGTAGACCAAGATACTCCCTCTCTTATCTGAATTTTTGTTCTAGCAGTTTTCAATTCTTTTAAAGATATTTTATCAAATCTCGCCATTTGTCTCTGTTCTGTGCAAGCAGCTCTATCTCATTGAGGGAGCCGAATCCTGCTGCTCTTGCCTCTCTCATCAATGTTCTTCTCAGTGTCTCCCTGTGTCCTCCTCTTTTTCTCTTACCTGTTGTTTCCCGTATGAGGGCTTTATTTGCTATTCGGTTATTATCTCTTCTCATCACATGTCCAACATATGACCAGGTCTACGTTTCATTAACAACATCGTTTTTACAATAGCGGCTTGTTAAACCTGTGATCAATGGTGGTATACCAAGCCGGAGAAAAATAATTCCTCCATTTTGGAAACAACCGGAAACTACCTATATAGATATAGGTGTGGATAATTTCTTTGCTAACATGTTCATAGATGAACACTTTATTTCTATAACTAACATCAGTAAGTGTTAATAAGGGTGGGTGAAGATCCTGTTGGTAGATGTACAGAATGGCTCAGGCAAAAGCAGCTTTCTAAAAAAATAAGGAACATTCTGTGCAATCTATTTTGACAATAGAAAAAAAGAAAAAGAGTTCTTAAATGTTATGTAGAGCCAGTCTTAACATATGGATATGAATCATGGACAATAGGACAACAAACAAGAAAATCACAGGAGGCTGTAGAAATGTGGTTTTACAGAAGAATATTGAGAATACCATGGACAGCTAAGAAGAATAATGAAAATGTTCTGAAAGACGCCAATGCAAAGAGAGAGCTAATTTGCAATATTAGGATGAAACAATCATAATTTTATTGGCCATTTAATGAGAAGGACACAGCTGGAAAAATATAGGGATGAAGAGATAGAGGGAAGCAAAGAAAAGATACGAGATGGCTTAAGTGAATAGCTTGGTCAACAACAGAAATGATAAATAACTGTCAAGACCGAAAGTTGTGGAGAGACATGAACACCTATGCCAGCAGGCATGGTACTTGATGATGATCCTCTTCACACAACATTAATTAAAACTGAACATTTTAATTTTATGAAAATGAAGATATATTCCAATTTGTGTTAGTTGTAATTGTGTACTTTACCTCAGGATTATCGATATAGATTAGTGGTCCATGTTTAGGGCAGTCTCCTTCATATTTCAGCTGACAATTCTCACAATCTAAATATAGAAATGAGTTACCAATACATAAAAAAAAATAGATAAACCAACATCTGCTTGTCTGTCTTCTTCTTCTATCTATCTATTGCCTTTTTGAGCCAAAGATGGCACCCAGGGCAGAAGTTCTAGACTTGTGCCCATCAATCTTTCAACTATTAGACCTTGTACAAAACTTGTATTGTGTCTCATCATATGGCTCTATTCTGGGCAGGTTGTTCAATATCAGTAAGGGAGCTGGTGCCTGCTGTTATTGTCTCTCATTTAATGTGTTCTCTTTAGTGTTTCTCTAGGTCAGCCTCTTTTTCTTTTACCATCTGGTTCCATTTGTGGTCCTGCTTTGAGATTCTTTTGTTGCCTCTTTTCATCACATGGCCAACATGTGACCACTTTCTTCTCTTGATTATAATTGATTTTATTTTATGTCTTGTCATTTCTCTTATATAAACTGTTTCAATAACAATGGATGTTTTATGATGACAGCTTGTTAAACTATTGATCAACCATGCATTGCAAGATGTAGAAAAACAAAAACTCCATCTTGGATTGGAAGCGGAGATACCCAAAAATAAACAAATATGACAAGGTTAAATGGGGTACAACTTTTTTAATAACTGCCAGCATTAACAGATCAATCAAAATCAGACATACTTGAGTCAACTAAATGTAGCCTGCCTGACTGATGCCATAATTCTTGAACCCCTTGGAGTGTCAGACATGTGCCAGATTCTGCATTTGTTTAAGAGATTTCCCTATCTATTCTTTGTTGACCCCAATCCCTTCGGCACTTTCCATTTCAGCCTTGATACCTCAGTAGTTAGTGCACTCGCTAACAGGAGGGTCTAGGTTCAAAACTCAGATCTGGCAAATATTTTTAGATCAACAAAACTTTAGAGCTCACCCAGACTCTAACAATGGGTACCAGATATTGTCTGGGAAGTAATGGTGGCCTGGAGTGATCACATTCACATAAAGTGAGAATAAATGGGTCATTAGTCAAAGAAAAATGTGGTCACTATCACCATATTCTCTACATACAACCTTCACTTTTCTTATTTTACATTTTATTGTCACTGTTTCCCACATATAATGGTTTTGAACATAATCAAGAGTTACATTTATTGTGTTATTTTTTCAGCACTCTATTTATAGCCTTGTCCTAGTGAACCACAAAGGACATGGCTGTTGTTAATATGGTTTGGAATCAGAGTGTGTCTGTCATTTACATCTAATGAAGCAAAAATAACTTAGTGCAACACTGTCCTCTCTAGGACAACAGATTATGAATATATATTCTGTTGATAACAAATCAAATCTTACATAGAAGACTTTCCATCTCAGAAAAGAGTATTGAAGTAGCTCCTGCAGCCTCCATGACAGTGGACACATCACTTTCTTCAATTTCATTGGCTTCCTCCTTCTTTACCTGGCCCTACAAACAATTGTTAATACTTTTAGAATAGGTCACAGTGTAACCTTGAACAACTGAACAGAGATTGCAATATTTGATGGCGGCAAAGTGTCCACTATCATCAACACTGATACAATCACAAATAATATGGAAGCTTCTAAATGAATAATTGGAAGCTTTTAAATGAATAATTGGAAGCTTTTAAATGAATAATTGGAAGCTTTTAAATGAATAATTGGAAGCTTTTAAATGAATAATTGGAAGCTTTTAAATGAATAATTGGAAGCTTTTAAATGAATAATTGGAAGCTTTTAAATGAATAATTGGAAGCTTTTAAATGAATAATTGGAAGCTTTTAAATGAATAATTGGAAGCTTTTAAAAGAATAATTGGAAGCTTTTAAATGAATAATTGGAAGCTTTTAAATGAATAATTGAACATTAACATCTTTGAATACAGAACATCACAATTAGAGTCTGCCAGATCCACTCTGATTGAACACCCGTTAAAACGTTGCACTGTGTTCTGCGCCAGTGGCCCAGTGCATCTGATTTCAGCCAGCATTTTATTCAGGTTTGCATTCCTTAGCCTTTGATTGTCCCCAATCCTTCTGCAAGGCAGCAGATGATCTTTTCTGTAGGGGGATTCTGCCCTTAGATGCCCCCCCCCCCCAGGTTTACGAGCACCATCTGCCCGAGTCACCAGAGGCGACTAACACAGACATGCACACACAAAAATAGGAGATGTGACCAACACAGACCTGCACACAGCGACACGAGGCATGACCAACACCGACACACATCAAGACACATGACTAACATAAACATGGAGCCAGTGGTGGGGTGTGCTAAACACTCCAAGGTATGGTGACAGCTTTACAAATAAAGAACACAACACAATACTGACGTTTCGGCCTGTGGCCTTCTTCAGAATACAGGGACAACGACAACAAGCGGTGAAGCACAATTACTACATGTTAGATGATCAAGTGGAGGGCGAGGAAAGTAGGATGCAGAAATAAGAAAAGAGAGAAATGAATATTACATGACGAGAGGCACGATAGGCGTCAAGACATATAAAATAGAAAAAGAGAAAAATGTATAATAAAATGTACTTAGCTTAGTTCAGAGCAGGAAATCTGTAATCCGTGCTGAAACAAGTCGGAATGACTAGGAGCGCAGAGAACGTGTCTAGAAAGCAACACGTGACCAAGACAGGCGAGTTTATATAGTTATACTCGCCTGTCTTGGTCACGTGTTGCTTTCTAGACACGTTCTCTGCGCTCCTAGTCATTCCGACTTGTTTCAGCACGGATTACAGATTTCCTGCTCTGAACTAAGCTAAGTACATTTTATTATACATTTTTCTCTTTTTCTATTTTATATGTCTTGACGCCCATCGTGCCTCTCGTCATGTAATATTCATTTCTCTCTTCTCTCTTTTCTTATTTCTGCATCCTACTTTCCTCGCCCTCCACTTGATCATCTAACATGTAGTAATTGTGCTTCACCGCTTGTTGTCGTTGTCTCTGTATTCTGAAGAAGGCCACAGGCCGAAACGTCAGTATTGTGTTGTGTTCTTTTATTGGTAAAGCTGTCACCATACCTTGGAGTGTTTGGCACACCCCACCACTGGCTCCTTGCTACCAGCATTACCGCAGCATTGCAATTATTTGCCTGTTCCCTAACATAAACATGCACATAAAGACATGAGATATGTCTGACATAGACATGCACACACAAGGACATGAGATGTGACATACACAGATATGCACACACAAAGATATGAGATATGACTAACATAAACATGCACACAAAGATATGAGATATCTAACCCAAACATGCACAAACAAAGATATGACACACGACTAACACAGATACACACTAAGACATGAGACATGACCAAACACATACACGCATAAAGACACGAGACATGATTAACAAGGACACACCAAGACATGAGATATCACCAACATGACACACACCAAGACATGAGCCATGGCCAGCACACACACACGAGCTAAGATATGAGCCATGGCTAGCACAGAAACACATCAAGATATGAGCCATGGCTTCACGGAAAAACACCAAGAAATGAACCATGTCCAGCACAGAAACACATTAAGGTATCCATATGCTTGGGTTTGTTTGTAGTACTCTTCTTAACGTGGGAATCATCGACATACGAGATGCAGGCCCGATTAAATGTTCACAGGCTTCGTTCAAACAAATGTCCGGAGATTTGAGAGTGCAGTCTGACCTGTAGAACGTTCCCTTGCATGTACAGTTCCCGGTTGACTGTTCACAGGTGTCGTTGAAACAGTTGTCCGGACATTTGAGAGTGCAGTCTGATCCATAGTACGTTTCCTTGCACGTACAGTCTGTACTTTCTGGGTCACATATGATGTCACAGCCATCAGAACACGTCTGTTTGCACTGTAGCCCAAAATTACCATCGGGACAAGTGTCACTACAGATGTAACCAGGACGTTTACATTGTAGACATTTTCCGGATTTTTCCTCACACAAAGGACAGACACTAAGACACAACCCGGAGCAGTCGTGTCCATTGATCCCATGTGAACAGTTGCCGTGACATGTACCGATGATGACATTGTATCCTTTGCAGCACCCATTACACACTGCACAAAACGACCAAGAATGCCCGTCCAGACAACAGACGTCTGTAAATGTTTGCACCTCACTCACCGTCAGTGCACTGTTGGCCTGCGAAATGGTCGATGAGAACTCAATCTTAAGGTGTGCCATTGTCGTCTGTGTGGTGATTACAATAGTGTTAACAGAAATGTTTGGGTATGATATATCATTATACTGGAACACTACAACGCCACTGTCAGAGAAAGCCCGTAGAGTGGCATTCTTTACCCGAATCATAGTGCTAGCTCGATGATAAATTCGAATGGTGTGAATCTTCCGAGACGTTGCATAGTTCAGATACCAGTAAGCAGAATTGGTTCCACTTCTCAATTGTGTGTGTGTGCAGTCACTGTCATAGAGATTGGTCTTTGTTTTGCCATTAACTGCAGCCTCTGGTCCACATCCGTCTCCTGTATAGCAAGCATTAAATGTGTCGGTCTGGTTTGTGTTCTGTTTGAGAGCCACATTCCGACCCCCACCAATGTAGATGGAGCACGTATTTGCAACTATCGCCCCTTCAATCAGTAACCCATTGATCAGACCAGCCCCAGAGCAAAAGACATCAATCTCGTGTCGAACTAACCACAAATCGTGATTCATTGTCACACGAGGCAGAACCATTTAGTTCCACCATGAAACTGTCCGGATCTGTCAAGTCACTCACACAAATTCCAAACCAGGAGAACGGCAAAGACTGATTGAGAGCTGCCTCAACTGATGCAGAATCTGTGTCCGGATTACATGTGGTGTCGTTATTATCAAACAGGAAAGCAGGTTCAGACTTTTGGGCGCACCTGCAAACGAGATCCAAGTACTGACACTGGGGTCCGAAATATTTGTGCTGACAACTGTCACTGGGCACGTCCCTGTAGTCTAGTGTAGTTTTGTCACAAACTGAGTCATTATAGCAGTGACATTGCAATGTACAATTCGTCCCAAAACAACCGGCTGCACAAATTAGGTCATTAACTTCCAAGGTCTCGAACGAAGCCAACAGAATAAAGATTTGATCTACAGTGGTGGTTAACGAACTGTTTACAACCATTTACTATCAAACCGAGGCCACATTTCTAAAAATCTGCCAACTCGCTGTGATAACAAATAGCATGATGCCCAAAGTCAACATTGTTTAAACGAAGGCTCGGACGCGATCATGCTTCCATCTTGGTGTGTCCCATGACTTCATCTCCAGACATAGTATCATCTTATTAGTGCAGTCTGGAACATGTAGATATCTTAGTACCATGACTTTACAACATCATAAACATTTAGTTTAACACCAATGATTGTTAACAATTGCCACTGTAGTTGCTATTTAGTCAATGTCTGTCGATGTTATGTTACTTGTGGTTCATAAAACATTCAATGTTTTATAGATACCACACAATGGACCTCATCCTACATTAAATGTTTGACTTATAGACATCACACAAATGTACCTCATCCTACATTAAATGTTTGACTTATAGACATCACACAATGTACCTCATCCCACATTAAATGTTTGACTTATAGACATCACACAATGTACCTCATCCTACATTAAATGTTTGGCTTATAGACACCACACAATGTAACTCATCCTACATTTAATGTTTGACTTATAGACATCACACAATGTACCTCATCCTATATTAAATGTTGGACTTATAGACACCACACAATGTACCTCATCCTACATTAAATGTTTGACTTATAGACACCACACAATGTACCTCATCCTACATTAAATGTTTGACTTATAGACACCACACAATGTACCACATCCTACATTAAATGTTTGACTTATAGACACCACACAATGTACCTCATCCTACATTAAATTTTTGACTTATAGACACCACACAAATGTACCACATCCTACATTAAATGTTTGACTTATAGACATCACACAAATATACCACATCCTAAATTAAGTGTTTGACTTATAGACACCTCACAATGTACCTCATCCTACATTAAGGGTTTGACTTATCTATCTATCTATTGACCTTTCGAGCCGTAACCGGCCCATAGGGCGTAGACCAAGATACACCTTCTCCTATATGGATTTTTTGTTCTAGCAGTTTTCTTTTAAAGATATTTTATCAAATCTCGCCATCTGTCTCTGTTCTGTGCAAGCAGTTCTATCTCATTGAGGGAGCCGACTCCTGCTGCTCTTGCCTCTCTCATCAATGTTCTTCTCAGTGTCTCCCTGGGTCTTCCTCTTTTTCTTTTACCTGTTGTTTCCCATATGAGGGCTTGCTTTGCTATTCGGTTATTATCTCTTCTCATCACATGTCCAACGTATGACCATCGTCTTTTCTTTATTCTTCTTCTTCTTCTTCTTTCCTTCCTCATCTGCCTTTCAGCGTCGAGGGGAGATATAATTTGCGGTCTTTTGCTCTTCTGTTCGCCTCTGCTGCTGTTATGTTTCCTAGTGCTTCTAATATTCCATCGATCCATCTTTTTCGTGGTCGACCCTTGGGTCTGTTGTTCTCACGTTTGTTGAAGGCTCGTTGTGTTGTGTTTTGTTCTTTCTGCCTTGTCACGTGGCCGAACCATTTTATCTGTTGTTTCCTTATATATTCTATGGCTGGGGCTATTCCTAGCTTCTTTCTCAGTTCTACATTTCTGATCTTATCTCTCAGACTGTTTCCTGTCATTCGTCTAACACATTTCATCTCTGTAGAGGTTATTTTTCTTATTGTTCTTGCATCTAGAGTCCAGGTCTGGCATTGGTAGCACAACGTTGGAATGAAGATTGTATTGTATAGTGCTCGTTTTGCCTCCAGAGTTATTTCCTTGTTGGACAATAGTGGTGATAACTGTCCGATGATTTGACAAGCTTTGTTGCATCTTGATTCTATCTCTGCTGTTTGGGAATTGTCGTTTGTCATTAGACTTCCTAGGTATTTGAATTCCTCTACTTGTTTTAGTTGTCTGCCTTCTATAGTTATGTTGATGTTCTGTTTATTTTTGGCGACATTCATGACTTCTGTTTTGTTGATGTTGATTTTCATGTTGTATTTTGTTCCTAAGATGTTGAGTTTGTTTAAGTGTTCTTGTAGGTCTTCTATTGTTTCATGTATTAGTGCCTGGTCGTCTGCAAATAGAAGCTCATTGATCTCCTCTGTCTCTGATTTCTGTTTCTTTATTACTGAAGATATTAGTGGTTGATTGGCGATTTCTCTAATTTCCTCATTTGTTTTGAATTCGTTCCATGCTATACCAAGTATTTTCCTTAGACATTTATTTTCGAATGCGTTCAACTTTGTTTCTATATCTCTTGTTGTTTTCCAGCTTTCACACGCATACGTAAGGGTTGATAGTACATTTGATTTGAATA
This sequence comes from Megaustenia siamemsis, assembly GCA_032433765.1. NCBI lineage: Eukaryota > Metazoa > Mollusca > Gastropoda > Stylommatophora > Ariophantidae > Megaustenia > Megaustenia siamemsis. Next base: position 24,538,653 of record JAVIAB010000159.1, read on the forward strand.
GCCTAAGTTTTGTGTTAAGTGTTTGACTTATAGGCACCACTCAAATGTACCTCATCCTACATTAAATGTTTGACTTATAGACATCACACAAATGTACCTCATCCAACATTAAGTGTTTGACTTATAGACATCACACAAATGTACCTCATCCTACATTAAATGTTTGACTTATAGACATCACACAATGTACCTCATCCTACATTAAATGTTTGACTTATAGACACCACACAAATGTACCTCATCCTACATTAAATGTTTGACTTAAAGACACCTCACAATGTACCTCATCCTATATTAAATGTTTCACTTATAGACACCACACAATGTACCTCATCCTACATTAAATGTTTGATGTATAGAAACCACACAAATGTACGTCATCCCACATTAAATGTTTGACTTATAGACACCACACAATGTACCTCATGCAACATTAAGTGTTTGACTTATAGACATCACACAAATGTACCTCATCCCATATTAAATGTTTGACTTATAGACACCACACAATGTAACTCATCCTACATTAAATGTTTGACTTACAGACACCACACAATGTACCACATCCTACATTAAATGTTTGACTTATAGACATCACACAATGTACCTCATCCTACATTAAATGTTTGACTTATAGACACCACACAATGTACCTCATCCTACATTAAGTGTTTGACTTATAGACACCTCACAATGTTCCTCATCCAACATTAAGTGTTTGGCTTATTGACACCACACAATGTACCTCATCCTACATTAAGTGTTTGGCTTATAGACACCTCACAATGTACCTTATCCTACATTAAATGTTTGACTTATAGACACTACACAATGTACCTCATCCTACATTAAATGTTTGGCTTATAGACAACACACAATGGACCTCATCCTACATTAAATGTTTGGCTTATAGACACCACACAATGTACCTCATCCAACATTAAATGTTTGGATTATAGACAACACACAATGTACCTCATCCTACATTAATGTTTGGATTATAGACACTACACATGTACCTCATCCTACATTAAATGTTTGGCTTATAGACACCACACAATGTACCTCATCCTACATTAAATGTTTGGCTTATAGACACCACACAATGTACCTCTTCCTACATTAAGTGTTTGACTTATAGACACTACACAATGGACCTCATCCTACATTAAATGTTTGACTTATAGACACTACACAATGTACCTCATCCAACATTAAATGTTTGACTTATAGACATCAAACAATGTACCTCATCCTACATTAAATGTTTGACTTATAGACATCACACAAATGTACCACATCCTATATTAAATGTTTGACTTATTGACATCAAACAATGTACCTAATCCTACATTAAATGTTTAACTTATAGAAACCACACAATGTACCTCATCCGACATTAAATGTTTGGCTTATAGACACTACACAATGGACCTCATCCTACATTAAATGTTTGGCTTATAGACACCACACAATGTACCTCATCCAACATTAAATGTTTGACTTATAGACACCACACAATGCACCTGATCCTACATTAAATGTTTGACCTATAGACACCACACAATGCACCTCCTCCTACATTAAATGTTTGACCTATAGACACCACACAATGTACCTCATCCTACATTAAGTGTTTGACATATAGACACCACACAATGTACCTCATCCTACATTAAATGTTTGACTTATAGACACCACACAATGTACCTCATCCTACATTAAATGTTTGACTTATAGACACCACACAATGCATCTCCTCCTACATTAAATGTTTGACCAATAGACACCACACAATGTACCTCCTCCTACATTAAATGTTTGACCTATAGACACCACACAATGTACCTCATCCTACATTAAATGTTTGACTTATAGACACCACACAATGTACCTCATCCTACATTAAATGTTTGACCTATAGACATCACACAATGTACCTCATCCTACATTAAATGTTTGACCTATAGACACCACACAATGGACCTCATCCTACATTAAATGTTTGACCTATAGACACCACACAATGGACCTCATCCTACATTAAATGTTTGACTTATAGACACCACACAATGTACCTCATCCTACATTAAATGTTTGACTTATAGACACCACACAATGCACCTCCTCCTACATTAAATGTTTGACCTATAGACACCACACAATGTACCTCCTCCTACATTAAATGTTTGACCTATAGACACCACACAATGTACCTCATCCTACATTAAATGTTTGACTTATAGACACCACACAATGTACCTCATCCTACATTAAATGTTTGACCTATAGACATCACACAATGTACCTCATCCTACATTAAATGTTTGACCTATAGACACCACACAATGGACCTCATCCTACATTAAATGTTTGACCTATAGACACCACACAATGGACCTCACCCTACATTAAATGTTTGACTTACAGACACCACACAATGTACCTCATCCTACATTAAATGTTTGACTTATAGACACCACACAATGTACCTCATCCTACATTAAATGTTTGACTTATAGACACCACACAATGTACCTCATCCTACATTAAATGTTTGACTTATAGACACCACACAATGGACCTCATCCTATTTCCAAAGTTCAGTTAAAAATGTATACAAATTTGCCTGGTAACAAATAAATAAATAACTACACTCACATTATCATCCCATTCCATTGTCAGTGCATCTTTATGGCAAGGGATTTCTCTTTCAATTTTGACTTCAGTCTGCAACAACAAAATGATGATACTATTTTCTTCTGTGATCAATGTCCGACTACTATGATTAGTGTACATCTACACTGATCAATGTCCAACTACTGTGATTAATGTCCAACTACACTGATCAATGTCCAACTACACGGATCAATGTCCAACTACTGTGATCAATGTCCAACTACTGTGATCAAAGTCCAACTACTGTGATCAATGTTAAACTACTGTGATCAATGTCCAACTACTGTGATCAATGTCCAACTACTGTGATCAATGTCCAACTACTGTGATCAATGTCCAACTACTGTGATCAATGTCCAACTACTGTGATCAGTGTCCAACTACAATGATCAATGTCCAACTACTGTGATCAATGTCCAACTACGGTGATCAATGTCCAACTACTGTGATCAATGTCCAACTACACTGATCAATGTCCAACTACTATGATCAATGTCCAACTACTGTGATCAATGTCCAACTACTGTGATCAATGTCCAACTACACTGATCAATGTCCAACTACTCTGATTAATGTCCAACTACTGTGATCAATGTCCAACTACTGTGATCAATGTCCAACTACACTGATCAATGTCCAACTACACTGATCAATGTCCAACTAATGTGATCAATGTCCAACTACTATGATTAATGTCCAACTACTGTGATTAATGTCCAACTACTGTGATTAATGTCCAACTACTGTGATCAATGTCCAACTACTGTGATCAATGTCCAACTACTGTGATCAATGTCCAACTACTGTGATCAATGTCCAACTACTCTGATGAATGTCCAACTTATCATGATACTGACCTTTGATGATGGATTTGGCGTCACCATAACTTACAGGATGGTTCTCTTGTGGTAATCCCCCTCCCTCTTTAGCTAATTTGTCCAGCCATTTGATGTGTATTATTCTTCCAAGACATAGCATATTTAATCTTTATTCATGATTTGAGTGTGTTGTCCAGGTTTCAGATTCATATAACAGTGTGCAGAGCACACAAGTCTTATAGATTATGGGTTTGGTCTTTAGTGTTAATTTCATGTTGTTCCTGGCCCTTTCTGTGAGTTTGCAGAAAGTCATAGCTGCCTTACCAATTTGTCTGTTTATTTCATCATCAAGAGATTGTGGATCCAAGATACAAGAATTTCTGAACTGACTCAAGTGGATAATCTTTCAAAGTGATTAATACAGGTTTGATGTCTACTTGACATAGATGTACTGTTTTCTGAACTGACTCAAGTGGATAATCTTTCAAAGTGATTAATACAGGTTTGATGTCTACTTGACATAGATGTTCTGTTTTCTGAACTGACTCAAGTGGATAATCTTTCAAAGTGATTAATACAGGTTTGATGTCTACTTGACATAGATGTACTGTTTTCTGAATACTAATAAGACAGTGAGAAAAAGCTGCACACTTTGTTAAGGTTGTCAATCAGCGATTGTAGAGTGGCTTCACTATGAGTGGTGATATGGGCTGCATCATCAGCAAATAAAAGTTCTTTAAGTAGGGCAACATTTGTTTTTGTTTTTTGCTCTAAATCATGCTAAGCTGAACAGTGAACCATTTGATCGTGTGTGAATTTAAATTTCTCCTGGGCTGTTTTCGAAGATATAATTTAGAAGGGCAGCAAAAAAGATGCCAAAAAAGGTCGGGAGTGAGGACACATCTCTATTTTACTCCTCTGTTGACTTTAAAACTCCCATCAACATGGATTCAGGCATTCATGTTTTCATGAAAGGACATAATCAGCTTAAGTGATATAGGAGGCCATCATTTCTAACATCCTGTATAGTCCAGCTCTATTTACTTAGTCAACGGTCTTTGTAAGTACCACAAAGGCAATATAGAGCTGCATATTTTGTTCTCAGCACTTTTCTTGTAGTTATATAAATCTGAAATCCATGTCAATAGTTGATCTCCCAGCTCTCAAACCGTATTGAGACTTGGCAAGCACATGCTCTGCAAATCTATGCAGGTGTTTTAGGACTACTCTCACAAAAGCCTTGCTGGCTGTACTAAGGAGAGAGATGCCGCAGCAGTTATTGCAATCACCCCTATCTCCTTTGCTTTTGTTTAGTGTTATGATCTTAGCATTACTCAGATCATGGGGTATTTTTCCAGCTTTTTTGATTAACAGTTTGTAAAGATGTGGAAGTACTACATTTAAGTTTTCCTTTAGTATCTCTGTGGGAATGTTGTCATTTCCTGCAGCTTTGCAGCTTGAGAGGCCATTTATAGCATCAGCAAGTTTACTAGGATCAGCATCCATCACAGTTGCTGTAGGATATTTAGGTATTGACTGGGCTAGAGGTGTGTTTGCTGGTCAGTCTTCATGGTATAAGTTTGAGTAGTGTTCTACCCATCTTTCCATTTGTTGTCCCTTGATAGTAATAGGTTCTCCAAACTTGGATTTTAGGGGGGCTAATTTGGTTATTTTTGGTCCAAGTGCCTTTTTTGTATTGTCATGGATGGTTTTTGAGTCACCCTGGTCTGGAGCTTTCTGGATTTCAGAGCATAGATTGTTTCAGTACCATCTGAAGTTGGTAGAAATTGTCTTTCTCTTTGCCTGATGCAGCCATCATTGGTGCATAGACACTAATGATGTTTATTAATTCACTCTTTGTATGCAGCTGAAGTATCAATGAACATTCAGACACTCCTTTTGATGTGGTTATGGAGTTAATATGTTTGTTATGTACAGTAAAGCCTACTTCATGGAGATGTGGCTTTTCATGGCTTAGACCTTGCAAAAACTTAATATATAAACATAAGACAGCAACAATTTAATATGCATAATATGATAGCAATAAATCAACTCACTTGATATTCTGGTTCTTTTTTTACATTTTCAGCTGGTATCAGACTTGAGATGTCCATGACTTTGGTAGTCTGAGAATTAATTTTAAGATGCCACGTCAGTATCAGGAAGAGTACTGGATTAATGAAACTAACAAAGTTTAACAGGAATATCTATCTATTGACCTTTCAAGCCGTAGCTGGCCCATAGGGCGTAGACCAAGATACTCCTTCTCTTATCTGAATTTTTGTTCTATCAGTTTTCAATTCTTTTAAAGATATTTTATCAAATATCGCCATTTGTCTCTGTTCTGTGCAAGCAGCTCTATCTCATTGAGGGAGCCAATTCCTGCTGCTTTTGCCTCTCTCATCAATGTTCTTCTCAGTGTCTCTCAGGGTCTTCCTCTTTTTCTCTTACCAGTTGTTTCCCACATGGCTTGCTTTGCTATTTGGTTATTATCTCTTCTCATCACATGTCCAACATATGATCATCGTCTTTTCTTTATTACTGAAGATATTTGTGGTTGATTGGCGATTTCTCTAATTTTCTCGTTTGTTTTGAATTCGTTCCACGCTATACCAAGTGTTTTCCTTAGACATTTATTTTTGAATGCGTTCAACTTTGTTTCTATCTCTCTTGTTGTTTTCCAGCCTTCACACGCTTCTTACAGGAATATGCTTGCCAAAAATTATATATATTTATTTATTTACATAAAGATGAAAAATTTGTGAAGTTCAAATTTTTCACAATATATAGAAAAATATTTCCAGAACACAGATAATTTGATGACACAATTTGATTTACTGATTCAAAATACAAATTCCTCTAAATTTGATATTTTTCGGTATTCAAAAAATTACCCCCCCCCCCCTTTATCCATGTACCTTCCTTATACCAGCCCTACTTTGAATGTATAAAATTTTAAAAATGCACTCTGTGAGCTTCACAATCTCAGTATCAACATCCAACTACTCTGATCAATGTCCAACTACTCTGATCAATGTCCAACTATTCTGATCAATGTCCAACTTATCATGATACTGACCTTTGATGATGGATTTGGCGTCACCATAACTTACAGGATGGTTCTCTTGTGATAATCCCCCTCCCTCTTTAGCTAATTTGTCCAGCCATTTGATGTGTATTATTCTTCCAAGACATAGCATATTTAGTCTTTATTCATGATTTGAGTGTGTTGTCCAGGTTTCAGATTCATATAACAGTATGCAGAGCACACAAGTCTGATAGATTATGGGTTTGGTCTTTAGTGTTAATTTCATGTTGTTCCAGGCCCTTTCTGTGAGTTTGCAGAAAGTCATAGCTGCCTTACCAATTTGTCTGTTTATTTCATCATCAAGAGATTGTGGATCCAAGATACATGAATTTCTGAACTGACTCAAGTGGATAATCTTTCAAAGTGATTAATACAGGTTTGATGTCTACTTGATATAGATGTTCTGTTTTCTGAACTGACTTAAGTGGATAATCTTTCAAAGTGATTAATACAGGTTTGATGTCTACTTGACATAGATGTACTGTTTTCTGAACTGACTCAAGTGGATAATCTTTCAAAGTGATTAATACAGGTTTGATGTCTACTTGACATAGATGTTCTGTTTTCTGAACTGACTCAAGTGGATAATCTTTCAAAGTGATTAATACAGGTTTGATGTCTACTTGACATAGATGTACTGTTTTCTGAATACTAATAAGACAGTGAGAAAAAGCTGCACACTTTGTTAAGGTTGTCAATCAGCGATTGTAGAGTGGCTTCACTATGAGTGGTGATATGGGCTGCATCATCAGCAAATAAAAGTTCTTTAAGTAGGGCAACATTTGTTTTTGTTTTTTGCTCTAAATCATGCTAAGCTGAACAGTGAACCATTTGATCGTGTGTGAATTTAAATTTCTCCTGGGCTGTTTTCGAAGATATAATTTAGAAGGGCAGCAAAAAGATGCCAAAAAAGGTCGGGAGTGAGGACACATCTCTATTTTACTCCTCTGTTGACTTTAAAACTCCCATCAACATGGATTCAGGCATTCATGTTTTCATGAAAGGACATAATCAGCTTAAGTGATATAGGAGGCCATCATTTCTAACATCCTGTATAGTCCAGCTCTATTTACTTAGTCAACGGTCTTTGTAAGTACCACAAAGGCAATATAGAGCTGCATATTTTGTTCTCAGCACTTTTCTTGTAGTTATATAAATCTGAAATCCATGTCAATAGTTGATCTCCCAGCTCTCAAACCGTATTGAGACTTGGCAAGCACATGCTCTGCAAATCTATGCAGGTGTTTTAGGACTACTCTCACAAAAGCCTTGCTGGCTGTACTAAGGAGAGAGATGCCGCAGCAGTTATTGCAATCACCCCTATCTCCTTTGCTTTTGTTTAGTGTTATGATCTTAGCATTACTCAGATCATGGGGTATTTTTCCAGCTTTTTTGATTAACAGTTTGTAAAGATGTGGAAGTACTACATTTAAGTTTTCCTTTAGTATCTCTGTGGGAATGTTGTCATTTCCTGCAGCTTTGCAGCTTGAGAGGCCATTTATAGCATCAGCAAGTTTACTAGGATCAGCATCCATCACAGTTGCTGTAGGATATTTAGGTATTGACTGGGCTAGAGGTGTGTTTGCTGGTCAGTCTTCATGGTATAAGTTTGAGTAGTGTTCTACCCATCTTTCCATTTGTTGTCCCTTGATAGTAATAGGTTCTCCAAACTTGGATTTTAGGGGGGCTAATTTGGTTATTTTTGGTCCAAGTGCCTTTTTTGTATTGTCATGGATGGTTTTTGAGTCACCCTGGTCTGGAGCTTTCTGGATTTCAGAGCATAGATTGTTTCAGTACCATCTGAAGTTGGTAGAAATTGTCTTTCTCTTTGCCTGATGCAGCCATCATTGGTGCATAGACACTAATGATGTTTATTAATTCACTCTTTGTATGCAGCTGAAGTATCAATGAACATTCAGACACTCCTTTTGATGTGGTTATGGAGTTAATATGTTTGTTATGTACAGTAAAGCCTACTTCATGGAGATGTGGCTTTTCATGGCTTAGACCTTGCAAAAACTTAATATATAAACATAAGACAGCAACAATTTAATATGCATAATATGATAGCAATAAATCAACTCACTTGATATTCTGGTTCTTTTTTTACATTTTCAGCTGGTATCAGACTTGAGATGTCCATGACTTTGGTAGTCTGAGAATTAATTTTAAGATGCCACGTCAGTATCAGGAAGAGTACTGGATTAATGAAACTAACAAAGTTTAACAGGAATATCTATCTATTGACCTTTCAAGCCGTAGCTGGCCCATAGGGCGTAGACCAAGATACTCCTTCTCTTATCTGAATTTTTGTTCTATCAGTTTTCAATTCTTTTAAAGATATTTTATCAAATATCGCCATTTGTCTCTGTTCTGTGCAAGCAGCTCTATCTCATTGAGGGAGCCAATTCCTGCTGCTTTTGCCTCTCTCATCAATGTTCTTCTCAGTGTCTCTCAGGGTCTTCCTCTTTTTCTCTTACCAGTTGTTTCCCACATGGCTTGCTTTGCTATTTGGTTATTATCTCTTCTCATCACATGTCCAACATATGATCATCGTCTTTTCTTTATTACTGAAGATATTTGTGGTTGATTGGCGATTTCTCTAATTTTCTCGTTTGTTTTGAATTCGTTCCACGCTATACCAAGTGTTTTCCTTAGACATTTATTTTTGAATGCGTTCAACTTTGTTTCTATCTCTCTTGTTGTTTTCCAGCCTTCACACGCTTCTTACAGGAATATGCTTGCCAAAAATTATATATATTTATTTATTTACATAAAGATGAAAAATTTGTGAAGTTCAAATTTTTCACAATATATAGAAAAATATTTCCAGAACACAGATAATTTGATGACACAATTTGATTTACTGATTCAAAATACAAATTCCTCTAAATTTGATATTTTTTCGGTATTCAAAAAATTACCCCCCCCCCCCCCCCCTTTATCCATGTACCTTCCTTATACCAGCCCTACTTTGAATGTATAAAATTTTAAAAATGCACTCTGTGAGCTTCACAATCTCAGTATCAACATCCAACTACTCTGATCAATGTCCAACTACTCTGATCAATGTCCAACTATTCTGATCAATGTCCAACTTATCATGATACTGACCTTTGATGATGGATTTGGCGTCACCATAACTTACAGGATGGTTCTCTTGTGATAATCCCCCTCCCTCTTTAGCTAATTTGTCCAGCCATTTGATGTGTATTATTCTTCCAAGACATAGCATATTTAGTCTTTATTCATGATTTGAGTGTGTTGTCCAGGTTTCAGATTCATATAACAGTATGCAGAGCACACAAGTCTGATAGATTATGGGTTTGGTCTTTAGTGTTAATTTCATGTTGTTCCAGGCCCTTTCTGTGAGTTTGCAGAAAGTCATAGCTGCCTTACCAATTTGTCTGTTTATTTCATCATCAAGAGATTGTGGATCCAAGATACATGAATTTCTGAACTGACTCAAGTGGATAATCTTTCAAAGTGATTAATACAGGTTTGATGTCTACTTGATATAGATGTTCTGTTTTCTGAACTGACTTAAGTGGATAATCTTTCAAAGTGATTAATACAGGTTTGATGTCTACTTGACATAGATGTACTGTTTTCTGAACTGACTCAAGTGGATAATCTTTCAAAGTGATTAATACAGGTTTGATGTCTACTTGACATAGATGTTCTGTTTTCTGAACTGACTCAAGTGGATAATCTTTCAAAGTGATTAATACAGGTTTGATGTCTACTTGACATAGATGTACTGTTTTCTGAATACTAATAAGACAGTGAGAAAAAGCTGCACACTTTGTTAAGGTTGTCAATCAGCGATTGTAGAGTGGCTTCACTATGAGTGGTGATATGGGCTGCATCGACAGCAAATAAAAGTTCTTTAAGTACGGCAACATTTGTTTTTGTTTTTTGCTCTAAATCATGCTAAGCTGAACAGTGAACCATTTGATCGTGTGTGAATTTAAATTTCTCCTGGGCTGTTTTCGAAGATATAATTTAGAAGGGCAGCAAAAAAGATGCCAAAAAAGGTCGGGAGTGAGGACACATCTCTATTTTACTCCTCTGTTGACTTTAAAACTCCCATCAACATGGATTCAGGCATTCATGTTTTCATTAAAGGACATAATCAGCTTAAGTGATATAGGAGGCCATCATTTCTAACTCCTGTATAGTCCAGCTCTATTTACTTAGTCAAAGGTCTATGTAAGTACCACAAAGACAATATAGAGCAGCATATTTTGTTCTCAGCACTTTTCTTGTAGTTATATAAATCTGATTTGATCTCCCAGCTCTCAAACCGTATTGAGACTTGGCAAGCACATGCTCTGCAAATCTATGCAGGTGTTTTAGGACTATTCTCACAAAAGCCTTGCTTGCTGTACTAAGGAGAGAGATGCCGCAGCAGTTTTTGCAATCACCCCTATCTCCTTTGCTTTTGTTTAGTGTTATGATCTTAGCATTACTCATATCATGAGGTATTTTTCCAGCTTTTTTGATTAACAGTTTGTATAGATGTGGAAGTACTACATTTAAGTTTTCCTTTAGTATCTCTGTGGGAATGTTGTCATTTCCTGCAGCTTTGCAGCTTGAGAGGCCATTTATAGCATCAGCAAGTTTACTAGGATCAGCATCCATCACAGTTGCTTTAGGCTATTTAGGTATTGACTGGGCTAGAGGTGTGTTTGCTGGTCAGTCTTCATGGTATAAGTTTGAGTAGTGTTCTACCCATCTTTCCATTTGTTGTCCCTTGATAGTAATAAGTTCTCCAAACTTGGATTTTAGGGGGGTTAATTTGGTTATTTTTGGTCCAAGTGCCTTTTTTGTATTGTCATGGATGGTTTTTGAGTCACCCAGGTCTGGGGCTTTCTGGATTTCAAAGCATAAATTGTTCCAGTACCATCTGAAGTTGTTAGTAGAAATTGTCTTTCTCTTTGCCTGATGCAGCCATCATTGGTGCATAGACACTAATGATGTTTATTAATTCACTCTTTGTATGCAGCTGAAGTATCAATGAACATTCAGACACTCATTTTGATGTGGTTATGGAGTTAATATGTTTGTTATGTAAAGTAAAGCCTACTTCATGGAAAAGTGGCTTTTCATGGCTTAAAACCTTGCAAAAACTTAATATATAAACATAAGCCAGCAACAATTTAATATGCATAATATGATAGCAATAAATCAACTCACTTGATATTCTGGTTCTTTTTTTACATTTTCAGCTGGTATCAGACTTGAAATGTCCATGACGTTGGTAGTCTGAGAATTAATTTTAAGATGCAACGTCAGTATCAGGAAGAGTACTGGATTAATGAAACTAATGAAGTTTAACAGGAATATCTATCTATTGACCTTTCAAGCCGTAGCTGACCCATAGGGCGTAGACCAAGATACTCCCAATTCCTGCTGCTTTTGCCTCTCTCATCAATGTTCTTCTCAGTGTCTCTCAGGGTCTTCCTCTTTTTCTCTTACCAGTTGTTTCCCACATGGCTTGCTTTGCTATTTGGTTATTATCTCTTCTCATCACATGTCCAACATATGATCATCGTCTTTTCTTTATTACTGAAGATATTAGTGGTTGATTGGCGATTTATCTAATTTTCTCGTTTGTTTTGAATTCGTTCCACGCTATACCAAGTGTTTTCCTTAGACATTTATTTTTGAATGCGTTCAACTTTGTTTCTATCTCTCTTGTTGTTTTCCAGCCTTCACACGCTTACAGGAATATGCTTGCCAAAAATTATATATATTTATTTATTTACATAAAGATGAACAATTTGTGAAGTTCAAATTTTTCACAATATATAGAAAAATATTTCCAGAACACAGATAATTTGATGACACAATTTGATTTACTGATTCAAAATACAAATTCCTCTAAATTTGATATTTTTCGGTATTCAAAAAATTACCCCCCCCCCCCCCCCCCCCCCCTTATCCTTGTACCTTCCTTATACCAGCCCTACTTTGAATGTATAAAATTTTTAAAATGCACTCTGTGAGCTTCACAATCTTAGTATCAACATCCAACTACTCTGATCAATGTCCAACTACTGTGATCAATGTCCAACTACTCTGATGAATGTCCAACTTATCATGATACTGACCTTTGATGATGGATTTGGCGTCACCATAACTTACAGGATGGTTCTCTTGTGATAATCCCCCTCCCTCTTTAGCTAATTTGTCCAGCCATTTGATGTGCATTATTCTTCCAAGACATAGCATATTTAGTCTTTATTCATGATTTGAGTGTGTTGTCCAGGTTTCATATT